>JACYFF010031959.1:23864422-23916465 GCA_017589665.1 Selenicereus undatus
TATACATACATACATATATATATATATATATATATATATATGTATGTATAAGGTTCATATCATAAAATTACTTAAATATAAGTATTTGATATCACTTTCTTCCTCTTCTTTTTTTTTTATAATTTTATGTATAATACCCTAAAGCTTGTTTTACTGTTTAATTGATATATTTATTTCTTATTTATTATTTTTGTCATCCTTCAGAAGCATGAATTACTAAATGCATGGAAAATGTTATGTCAGTTAAATTTATAAAGAGTATATTAAATGTTCTTGTTATCATATGTGTTTAAAATTTTGATATTAGTATTAGTGAAAATATGATGCCTCATGTCAAGTTCACTCATCAACATTTGCTCATTCTCATGTTGTATGAAAAAGGTGATCAAAATAAATGCGTTTAAACGGAATGGCGTTATAAGTGATAATGTGATCAAAATTAGTTTACTAGAGCTTCAGTTAACCAAATTAAAAATTCGTCAACTAAATTTTCCGCTCATAAAAATTGTGAACCAAAAACTATTCAAAAAGTTCGGTTAACCAAATTTTTGGGGTCGGCAAAAGTAGAAACTGCAATGAAAAACTTATCAATTGATTTTTCAATCTGGTTTATCAATTTTTTCAAATTAGTTGTGGTCCATCTTTAACACTCCCTTTTTATCTTATTTAACTATTCAAGATATTAAATATTAACTTTCACAATGTTTTATACATATTCTTATCTCATTATTCAAAAATCTGCATTTGAAAATATGTTAGTTCTAAAAACTTGAAGTTTTAGTTTTGCTTAACCAACTTTTCAAATGGTAATCACTAAAACTGAAACCAAAACCTTTTCTTAGAAAAAATTGAATCGGTTAACCAGGTTATTGGTTCAGACTGTCAATATTTTAGTTTGGTTTATAATTCTTGGGTTTTTGTTTTTTCACTCCTAATAGACAAAGAGCTTCCAAAATTGCTTAAGAATAGTAGTTTCCCGCATGGATGTAATCAGATAGAAAAAAATTCTATGCCTAAATTCATTGAACTGGAGTGTGAAAGTGAGTTTGTCCTATATTGATAAAATTGAAAGGCTTGAGTATTCATATAAGCTTGTGAGTTACTCCACTCATTACCAATTGATTTTGGGTTGAAACCTTATTTGAACTTATATGCATGACTCATTTGTTTACGGCCCCCTTGATATAGAAACAAATTGAGCACCTGATGAAGGCTTTGCAATTTAAACCTGTAGGCCATGGTGTTAATTCCTTGCTGATTAAGGCTGCTTTCCTTCGTTGGCAATATGGAAGGCTGAGAGCCACTGAATGAGTTAGACGTGAAGCGACAACGTAGCACATATAGGTGAGCAAAATAGAGTCCTGGAAGTTTAGATGTTCTAGCGTGGGAGCCTGTTCCTCCTACTTGATTCACTAGTACTTTAATTAAAAATGTAAGTCATGTCTTATTATTTGCTTCTATTTTAATGAATAGCAATTCTTTGATTTAAAAAAAAAATTGTTATGTGTTTGGAAATGGAAATTACTTTATATTGAGTATTTGTATGTAACTCTTTGTTTATGCTATTGAGTTACAAAAAATGTCCTAAACATAACGTTACGTCAAACAAGTATAGGCGTCGTTATTAATTTGACCAGGCAATGTTGGATGTCAATTTTTTTTAGGTGACAGAATAAATCTTATATCTTACGTTTTTAAAAAGGAGAAAATGTCATTTTATTTATTTTTTTTAATGAATGATAAGCTTTTCTACTTGTAAGAGGAAATGGATAAGTTAATTCTCAAACCTTTTATCTGAAAAGTGAATACATTATTATTTATGTAAGAATGTGTGTGTGCATTTGTTTTTGTTTCTGTTTTTTTTTTTTTGGGCTGAGCAACTTATGCAAGAGTGTTTCATGTAGGGGAAAAATGTTATTGATAACAAGACAAAGACAAGAAAAGGAAAATTGAAGAAAAATTGTTGACTAGCAAACAAAAAGAGGAGAATAATGGGTGGCAGTGGGCACAGTAGTAGACACCCTGTCTAAGCCAAGACAACAGCCATTTCCCCCTTCAAAAAGCGTCAACTGGCACCATCATCTTTATTCTTTATTACCCAGTCAATACCGTACCTCCCTCAAACCAAAAAAAAAAAAGAAGAAAAATTCAAACTCGCCATCTTTTTCCCTGTATTCATACCAAAACAAGAGAAACGACCCAAAAATCCTTTCAATTTTCATCAATCCCAGATCCCTCCCTTCTTCATCTCCCCCTCACCGTGGCTGAGGGGGATAGAGAGAGAATTTCCAGACATGGGTTTGCCAGTGCAACCTCTAGTAGTAGGAGGAGGAGGAGCAACAACAATGGATACTTTGAGCTCTAAAGCAGCTTTCATGAGGGAGTCCCTTCAGAAGAGTCAGAAAATTACTGATAATATTGTCTCCATTTTGGGTTCCTTTGATCACCGCCTTTCTGCCCTTGAAACCGCCATGCGTCCTACCCAGGTTCCAATTCTGCCCTCTTTCTTGCTGTTTCAGATGTGGGATTTTAGTGGTTTGTTGTGGTTTTTGGTTGGTAGATTGATCTGGGTTTTGGAAATGTAGATTAGGACGCTTTCAATTCGGAGAGCTATTGAGAATATTGACAAGACTTTGAAGTCTGCTGAAGTGATCTTGTCCCAATTTGACCTCAGTCGCCAGGTCAGTTTATCATTATGCTGGTTTCATTCTTGTTCCTATGTTGAAATTGATGTCTGTACAGCACTTACATTTGACCTGGGTGCGATTTGATCTCCAAAGTATTTGGTTTGTTGTGTCCCTTCAAGAACACAGTGATTAATGGGAGGGTAGATAATCCAACCACTACAAAATGGTGAAGAAAATCTCAATCTTACTAATGAGTAACCTGGGTTATAGAAAGAAGGGTCCCTGGATTAGTAAAATCATTCGGTAATCAGAGAGCACATAGAGTGAGGGAATGAGAGTGAGAATGAGAGAATGGATATTTTTCATATGGTTCTCCTCTTCTCTCTTACAGGTATTTATTCTAAGGGTTTCTCTCTCTCTTCCTGATGCTTCCCTGAATGCTAGAAAATAGAAGAAAATGACAAGGTAGCTAAAGAACAAAATTAGCAAAAAACAAAAGGAGAGAATACTTGAGGTGACAGCTGCAATGGTGGTGCAATGATCTGTAATTCCCCATGAGACCGAGCTCATCCCTTCCAAGCATGACAGTCACACGCTGGAGGCTACCATTTCTACTTGGTTCATATCACTGTTTGATCAGTACAGAGGAGCTTGTACTTATGAGTTTGCTTTAAATGCCTTTGGTTGTTGTTTTTGGAAATTGTAGGTAGTTGCTATGTGAACAGTCATGGCAAGATAAATAGATAGTATTTGGTCTACTTTTGTTTGCAGGATTATAGAGGCAATAGTTTCTAGCACCTTGATGATGATCCTTCTAAGATGTAGTAATATTATCTACTTTGGATTATGCTTTGATATGCGCCCTCAACATTAGGAGCAAGGTTAATCCTGCAAGGACTCTGTTCCTTGTGGGGTGAACCGCTTGAAGGATGGTCTTCCAAATAAGGGGGGAAAAACAACTACACAGAGAACACAAGTCCAATTGGTGAAGTAAAAAACCCAATAAAGTATGCGAGATTTAGCAGGAAGATAGAAAGAGCTAGTCAGGAAGGAAACAAGGTAAGGATTGGGGGGGGGGGGGGAGCTAGCCAGTAACAACTAAGATTAAGGGGGGGGGGGGAAGGTAGCCAGCAACAACTAAGATTACCGGGGGGGGGGGGGAGAACTGGTTCGGCCATTCAGCTTCAATGACGACACTATAAATTTATTAAATAGCAAAGGATAGTGCTCATGAAGAGGATAAATTGTAATGGGGTGATGAGGCCAGGTGTGTGATATAAATATATGATTGTTGGAGAATATGATGATGCTGTCAGTTTGAAGTGTTAGAGTTCTAGTGACATGCGTATAAATTGACAAAAAGCCAAGGTTAGGGATTAAGTTGTTAATTTGGTGTAGAACTACTGCGGCCTGAAGCATGGAGGGCCTCTTTCTTTTCCTTTTTTCCTTTTTTGGTTGGCTTGATGAATGGGAAAAAAATGATGGAAAAGTCAAACAATACTATGAGATCAATGGAGAAAAATATTAATCATATGTTGATGGGGGTGGTGAAAAATGTAAAACATAGTTACCATGAACGCTTCCCTGATTGCTTGGTCCGGGGCGTGGAATGTGGATTGCTACTTGTTACACAAATTTAATTTAATTTTGGCTTCGGTTCGCTTTTTCCTGGGATGCAGATCATTGAAGTGTGGAGTGTTACTAGAAACTATGATCTAAAGTCAAAAGAGCTTCAAAACAAATAGTATTGGAGGGTAGATGGTCATTTAACCATACGTGGTTTGAGTCTTCCATTATTACAATAACATCTTTTCTAATAAGGCCGTGATTCTAAAGATAATTGTTTTTGGAACCATGATATAATTCCATTCAAGATATAGTCATCTCTTGTATGCATTGGCCAAAAGTCCTTAATCATTTTGAATCTTTGATTAGTCATAAAAAAATTGCTTAATACTCCCTCCGTCCCATATTTGTTATAAAATCATCAATTTTTATTGTCGCATAATATTGTCAAAAGTCTCTTTTCCAAGGACTTATTATTATATTCGTTGGTTGAAAAACTATTTTCACATGTAAGCTGCATTTAATGCTTATTTGGATATATTCCCAACATTTGATGGTAACTATGGGATGGAGGGAGTATCAGGGAACCTATGTACGAGTTGTTTTTGCAATACTGCACTCATAGGAAGTTCGTCTTCGGAGAATGAATGCTTAAAATTTCATAATGTAGAATATAAGTGTGTTGGATCAAACTAGCTATAAAAGGATGAAACTGAATTTTATGAAGTTGTGGGCTCACCAGCTCAGGATGAGGTCTTTTCCATAAAAAATAGTCGCTGTTGGCTCAATGCATTCTACAGCAAATGCACTGCTTTCGCATTTTGATGTGAAGTTTAGAAAAGGCAACATTATTGGGACATTGTAAAAGCTTTTCGCAGAAGGGAAGTTTTCTACATTTCGCCCTCCTTAGTAACAACTAACAAAGAAAAATAAATCTCCTTCTTATTGAGGTTTGCCATACCTGGAAGCTTGCGGCAGCAGCCTTGATAAGCAATGAAGATGATAGGGTGTCGTTATGTAGACATGTTTTCTATGTTATCTTGTGCTCTCTCCTTCAGTCATTGTAGTTTTCATGCTTAAATTCGTTTCCATTTTATCCCTCTGTTCAGTCCTTGAAAAACAGCAAATTTATGAGATAGAAGTTTTGCTTGTAGGCTGAGGCCAAAGTGCTGAAAGGGCCACATGAAGATTTGGAAAGTTACTTGGAAGCAATTGATCAGCTTAGAAGCATCATTCGGTTTTTTGGTGGTTGTAAAGGCTTCAGGAATAGTGAGGGGGTGGTCAACCATGCCAACAGTTTACTATCTAAGGCAGTTCTTAAGCTGGAGGAGGAGTTCAAACAATTGCTGTCCTCATACAGGTACGTGGATGCATGATTACATGCCAATCAAAAAGCATGGTGCTCAGCCCTCCCCCCCACCCCTTTTCAGCGGGGAACTTAGAAAAACATGCATTTCTAAAACTTTAATTCTATTACCTTCAGCTGTCCTTTTCATTTTGAGCTTTTTGTGGAAGTTTGAACTTTTGTAAATACTTTTCTATTTCTATCTAGGAGATTGAAAGATGCATGAGCAGTGCAAGCTATCTATTTATGCTTTCCCATTTCTTCCTGTCCTCTCTTGGAGAGGGAGGAGCAAAGGCCATTGTAATAGAGATTTCAACCGAGGTCTCTGGTAATGACTTCCTATGACTTTACCAACTGTAGGATATGTATGTAAGTGAAAGAAAAAACATGAGGGGATCATTGTTCATTAACATGATTATATAGGACTAACATCCTAAACGTGAGCAAAAACGGCCATATATGAAGTGAATGAGGAGAAAAGAGATGAGAAAAGACTATAAAGTTTTGGTGCGACCCTTCATCCCAGTTTTATGGAGAATTAGGGAATTTGAAGTACTAAAAGAGAAAAAGTTTTTAGCCTTTTAGAGTTACTGTCCATGCATTCATTATCTTCCTTCGGGCGAAGGCTGTGGGTGTGAGCCGTAAATTAGAGGGTTCATTGCCTTGCCATTTGATTCTAGGTGCATGTGCGGGTGCCCTGCATTTATTCCGAAGGTATCAAGTGACGTATCAGTATTCTGGTTTAAAGGCCTTTGAAGAGGCTAAAGGAGTGGAAAGAAAATCGCTGTTTCCATAGTGGTACTAATATTATAATATATAAGCTGTTGATTGCTTGGTCCACTTTAAAAGATGAAATACTGACTTGCTATCCTGTGTTTGCCCCGTATATGTGTGACTAGAAAAACTATGCTTTGGTAGTCATTACTCTTAGTTCTTGAATTTTGGAATTGCTGAGTCTATCCTTCCAGATTCATTTACTTTTTTGTTTTTGTTTTTTGTTTTTTTAAATTGGGCGGGAAAGGGTGAGAAACAACAATTTAAGCAGTCCTTTAACAAAGGATCTGCTCCGGATTCATCTAGCTATGGATCTGTAAGTTACATGAAATGATTCTTTATCCAAAGAAATGAGAAGTCTATAATGTAAGAGACTTAATTCTTTATTATAATTTATACATCACTTAGCGATGTACAACCCTTTCTAGTGAGGCAATCTATCTTACAATATAAGTTACAATATTACTGGATGAAAACAAACAAATACATTTTGCAATGTCCCTCCCAAGTTTGAGCATGAAGGTCATAGATGCCCAACGTGCCACGAGAAACGTGAAATTGGCATGTGCAGAGGGCCTTCGTACACAAATCTGCATTTGTGAAGGGAGATAATGTGGAAGATGTTCGCTGCAATGAAGTTTTCTTGAACAAAATGACAGTGACTATGTATATATTTTGTGCAGTTTTGGAGAAGTAGATTTGAGGTGATGTGCAAAGTTGCATGATTATTACGAAATATGCTTGCTACTTAGTCTGGGGAGCACATAGACCATCCAAAAGGCTTCACATCCATGCTAGCAATAACCACCATCCTTCCTTACTCTGCTTAAGGAGAAGATTGAGAATCAAGAGGCTGCTTCTTTGGCTTCCAAGAGACAGGAGTTGACCCTAATTGCAGATAATAACAGGTCACCAGTATCCATGTAATGGGGGCAGCGGCCCAGGCTGAATTGCAGGGTCCTTGAAAACTGAGATTGCAAACATATGGTCTTTGCATCCAAGTGGTCAATAGATGGGTCATGAACAAACTGATTTATGCATCAGGTTTAGTAACTGGGAGATAAAGGGATTACCTAATCCGTCTTTGATAATGCTGAGGATCATTGAAAAAAACTCCATTCGTGATACCGTTTGTGTATTTTATTCCATTGGCTCTAGTTTTGGTTTAATGTCCACCACACTAGTCTCCTGGAAATTATCAAGGACCTATTTGGCTGACTGACAAAAGTTCTGGAAGGCGCTCGAGCAACTTCGACATCTAAGTATTTCACTATTTCAGTGGTTCAAACTCGTGAATATGAAAGTGATCATGTGAATAATCCTTGTAAGTAGCACAGCTGCACAACCAGTATTGTTGTTCTCAATTAATTTGGTATCGTTTATATAAACAATTAAAGAGTCTAAACAGAGTGTACTTCCATCGTAGACTTCTAAAATCCATATTATTTAAAGAATTTGTGAGTTCAACAAACCAGCTAATCCTTTCTTGTTATTTTTTTGGGGGGGGGGGGCGTGCAACGAGTTTGAAGCTTGCACAGAACATTTGGTATAATAGAACTGAAACCCACAGGAAGCCTTACATAGATTTTCTTTTTAGCATGGAAAAGATGACCTGAACCTTATAAAGATTTTCTTTTTAGTATAAAAAAAGGAGATTGCTTCATCTAAATTCCTGTGCAGAAATGCATTATTAATATCCACTTGATGAAGCTTCTAGTGAATAGTGACTGCTGAAGGGAGGCACAGATAATCGGCAAAGATTTCATTGTAATCTTCACCATAATTTGAGAACACACATGGACAAGTGGTTGAGCTTGGGAACGATCCACAAACCATCTCCTTTGTAGTTAAATTTGTGAACTCCTATATAACCTCATTTTGCTTCCTGGTGGTAGACTCACGATTTACCAAGTATTGTCTTCCTAAAGGGTGTCTTTTTCTGTGGTCATCTGCCTCTGCTCCTTGGGAACTAAGGATTCAAACTGCGATCTTTTTCAGCCGCAATTGTGGTTTCGATTGTGGTATGTCAGATTTGTTCTAATGTGGCAATTACACAGCTTATTGCTGTTGTCCTGGAGTGAAAACACAGTTTGCTCGACTTAAAAACCTTTCTGATGCAGATGTTTTGTTGCAGAATGGCCACATCTTGAATCAATTTAGTGGCAACCTTCTTATAAGGAATATAGGTCCTCACTGGAAGTAGGAGCTGTGGAGAAAACCTTGGGAGATGTAGTGTAACAGCCCAAGCATGTATGTGAATGTGTATAAGGAGACTTTTTCCCACATCGTCAGTTTAAGAAAAGGATATCAACTTTGTAATGTCCTATGCCCATGAATCTATGAACAAGGTCTTCCACTTTGGGCTTAGGTGGTTGGACGTTATAGTCCTAATTGTTGGACTTTCCACGTTAGTGGGTTGTGTTGTGTGGCTTTGGCTGGCTCGTTACATGAGTATTTACTATCTGTAACAAACAAATGGGCAATTGGTTGAGACTTTCCTTGCAGCACATCATGGATGGACAATTGTGATGAGGTACAACCTATTGCTGAGCATAGATACTTCTTGAGGCAATTTGGAGGTCATTTGTTGTATTGTGGTGGACTTGAATCTCTATGTGTATGTGTCTCAGGACCAGTGTATCTTCCTGTGCTAAAACTTGAGGTCTCTGATTATGTGACTACCGGTGAGAGTTGTGAGGGTGTTGGATAGTTTACTGTTGAGAGTGTGAGTGTCCAACATCATAAGATTATAGGGGATGAGTCTGTCATTTAAACCTAGTTGGTTACTTTACCTAAGTACATCTTGCACGAGGAGTGTGTGCTCAGCCTCTCCTCATCACGAAGGTCTCTTGGAAATTTGATTGTTTGACTGTGGTTCTTTGGACAAAGCAGTTAATAGAATTTCATTCCTAATTTATCATAACATGAGTGACTGTCCAACATACAAGTCGTGGGCTTCAATGAAAATTCGTCAGAACAGATTTGATCATTTATTTCTTGATGCCATAGTCACCAGAATTTCAACCATTACAAGAACCTATACAATGTACCCTCATACTGAGGACATATGACAGAAAAAGCACATTTAAGCAAGATAAACCTGTCAAATCCTAAGAAGTAAGGAGGAATAGATGCTAAGAAACTTCATAGATAATATCAGACATATGTAGTGAAGCAGGAGTCCCAGTCGGAGCAAGTTGAATAACTCGTGTACTAATCTTGATGATTGCTAGTGTTAAAATCTAACGCCAGAGACTATTTCGATGCCTCCTTGTGCTGAAAGTCAGGTCTGGTGAAAAGAATAGACATGGAGAAATTTGACAGAATCTATGGTTTTTATGTACAAACGCCTAATTGATACTGCTACTGGTGATCAGCATGGTGCCTACGTTCCCTATGCCCACTGTGTGTTGGTCGCTAAAGGTGACGTCATGAAATCACTGCAACATTATACATAGGCAAAAGGATGTCGTTTGGTTCAAAAAGAATTAAAAAAAGAAATATAAAAAGAATGAGGAAATGCGGACTTGCATTATAATATATAATTTACTGAATATCAGGTTACAATTGAAAGGTTAGGGGAACGTACATTTCATACTTCTTTCTTGTGCCAAATCATAGACTGGAAGCATTTATCATTGGTGACCAGGTCTATATAATGTATAACAGGGATTGCAGCATTGTCAATGACTTTTCAAAGTTCTCTGTTTAGTGTCAGCATATTTTGCTCCTTCATGATTTCTCTAAATTGAAAGATGTATTTATCTTTTGCTTTAAAATGCGTTTATTTATTGGTTTGTATTCTTTCTTGTTCTAATAAAAAAGGTTTTCCAGATTATTAAATGTTTCACAAGCTTCGTGGATTCAGGTTTTTATCGAAGATATGTGTCTGCCATACATATTGATTTTTTCCAGCTGTGTATTAACCTAGTCAATGAGGCCTTCATCTGTGATTATTGAACCTGATCGCCTGACATATTGATTTCTTTGTGATTCTGGCATTTCAGCAAGCCTGTTGAACCTGATCGCCTTTTTGAATGTCTCCCCAACTCAATGAGGCCTTCATCTGGGTCACATGGTGATCAGGCAGAGGCAGGCACAAAGAGTCATGGTGATTCTAAGGCATCAGAGAATGCTGTCTACACACCCCCAGCTTTAATTCCTCCTCGAATACTTCCCTTGCTACATAATTTGTCTCAACAAATGGTCCAGGCTGGACATCATCAACAGTTACTCAAAATTTACAGGTAAAGACCATGTTTTGTTGATGCAGCATACTTCTGCAATCACCCAGTGCTGATTGGTCATATTGGCAATTGACTCAATTGGGCTAATTTGGTTGGTTTTTGAATTGTAATTTTCCGTCCAGGCTGCATGTGTTTATAACCCATCATTCATGTGTCTACCATTCCGGTTCATCAGAAGGGTTCCTTGTGCCTCACTATCAATTCTAGCAAATATAATTAGTTACGCATTAAATTCTATTGCGTAAGGGCTACAGTTGAAAAGGGTGTTCCAAACAGTAAACGCACAATTGGTTATTGACAACTGAATTTCGAACATTATGAGACAAGCAAATCACCTGTTTTTTTTTTTTTTTTTTTAAAAAATGGAATGAGACAAGCAAACTTCTGAGATGAATAGCAGTCACTGTTTCAAATCCTGTCTGAAATCAACCAGCCTAAGAATTTTTTTTGGGGGG
Source organism: Selenicereus undatus (assembly GCA_017589665.1). Taxonomy (NCBI): domain Eukaryota; kingdom Viridiplantae; phylum Streptophyta; class Magnoliopsida; order Caryophyllales; family Cactaceae; genus Selenicereus; species Selenicereus undatus. Next base: position 23,875,437 of record JACYFF010031959.1, read on the forward strand.
GGGGGCGATATTCCTCGAGGGACTTAAATAAGTTTCTTTTTCGTACTGCTTGTTTTTGAAGTTCTGGTATAAACTCTTCATTGGTGGGTCATTGTTCCATCTGGCAAAGCATGCCGGTGCCAGCGTGCCACTATGGATAAGGTGCTAGATGAGTGATTAGATATAAGGATCAAGTCTATTCTCATGATCTCATCTGTGAAATTCATAATAATCCCTTGTGAAACTTTGCCTCTGAAAGACTATCTGTTTCTGTAATTGCTTCATATCTTGTTAGTAGAGCTATGTGCAAAAGTCAATTTCTTTCTATGCTTGTCATTTCCGTAGTATTTTCTGTTTACATCTGTGGCATTCTGCAACAGTAGTTTGTTGATGAAACTCAGTGTTGAGTGGTAGTATTGCGAAGGCTTGGCATTTGAGATTTTGTTCACTAGATTGGAGTTAAGGGCCTGAATCTTAAAAAACCATATCTTGTTCCATGTATGCTAATCGAGTTTTGCTATTCTTCTATAATAATCGATGAGCTGATTGAGAAATTTCTCTTCAGGGAGACCCGTTCTTCAGTTTTAGAGCAAAGCTTGCGGAAATTGGGAGTGGAGAAACTTAATAAAGAAGATGTGCAGAAAATGCAGTGGGAGGTTTTAGAGGCTAAAATTGGCAACTGGATCCATTTCATGCGGATTGCTGTATGAATTTATTTTGGTTTCCATATGTTATGTAAATGAGGGTCAGATCTACAGATGTCTTAATCATTTCCCTTCCATAGGTTAAACTACTATTTGCTGGTGAGCGAAAAGTTTGTGATCAAATGTTTGAAGGCATTGATTCTCTGAGGTATCCATGCTTCGCAGAAGTTACTGCAGGCAGTGTCGAACTTTTACTTAGTTTTGGAGATGCTATAGCAAAGAGCAAGAGGTCCCCGGAGAAGCTCTTCGTGCTGCTTGATATGTATGAAATAATGCGGGAATTGCATTCGGAGGTATAATGGAACTTATATTTCAATTATTTGTATTTTGCTGTCTCTGTGTAAGGACCTCGTGCAAAGGAGGTAATAACTGGGTGGCAGTATAACAAAAGTCAATTCCATATTTACATGTCTTCTGTTGGTTATCCTTTCCGAATGTTTTTCTTTATGGGGAGCTTTGGAGGAGGACATGGGAGAGAGTGCATATGAAAGAGCGAGTCACCTTTAGGGGTCTTAATTTTGGTGTATCCAAAACTGGAGTCTGGAGACGCTCCCTGCATCTACTCACCCTTCCCTTCAGACATTATGGATAAAAGGTATAACTTGTCAAGAGATATGCATGTTGGTGGACTAGTACCTGTGACTGGCCTACCCCTTCCCACAAAAGCAAAGGGGGGAGGGCCAAAGAGTTCTAAATGCACTACAAACTGTTTACTGGGGACCTCAGTCAAATGATGTACCCCATTGCGTAACTAAACTTGTATAGCACCTGTATCACAGATGCTGTATGTTGATATACTGTGGAAAACATATCTCCAAATTTTGGTATTTAAGTCAGTTATATCAGCTAAAATCTTCCAGCCTAAAATTTTCTATTATAGACCTCGGTTTACATGAATGGTTATCGTCAATACTTCAACATGCCTCATGCATTTATGTCAAATTATTGTGATGTTAATTGTTACACATTCTGTAAAAGTTGCTTACTGCTGGACTGCCATTTGGAAAAACTCTTGGGCCCTGGTTAGAGCTAAGAGCGTATAGTGGAAAGAAAATTAAGAGGGAAAAAAAAAGAGGAGGAAAAAAAGTTAGGGAGAAAATAGTTTTTGTTCTTTTTCCCCCATGTTTGGTCCTAGGAAATAATACAAGGGGGAAAAAGGGGAAAGAAAAACAATAAACCAATTTTTCGTCCTAAGCAACATGCTGATTTGCAGATCCCCGCCCCCCCCCCCCCCCAATCAGGCAAATAGCCCTGAAACAACGTCGAATAAGTTCTCTCATCAGGCTAATCGCCTTGAAACTGTGTCGAATAACTTCGTAAAAAGTAGACGCATTTCATCATTTTTTTTGATAATTGGTCTGATTTGTTAATTTGACCTTTAAATTAATTGATGAAAATCCCCAAACTAATTTCATTGATGGCATCAAATTCAGTCCTTATTGCAGCTGCAAGGATAAAATTTAAGAAGTCATTGCTACAAGTGCACTGTTGATCGTCACAGAGTATCAATTATTCGTCGGATAGAAGATCTTCATTGATATGAGAAAGTATTTCAGCAATCATTTGGAGGTAGGCATGGTGAGGATTTGAGGCTAAGAAGGGGGTGGGAGATTGAGAGTAAGCAAATAGAGGAGGTCGACCGGTCGAAAACTCGGGATGGGAGCATTAGAAACTTTCACCTACCTTTTCCTCTCAATGTTGGAAGGAAAATTTTAGTGGCCTAAAATGAAGATTTTCCACGAAGTTTTGCAACAATTTTTTTTCCTTCTAATTTTTCACATTCCAAACATGGTAAAGATTTTTATTTACCAAAAAAAGTTTTTCTTTCCCTCAAATTTTCCAAGGTTTGAACAAAGCCTTAGTGTTAGATGATTTCTGAGGATGATTAAGACTAGTGAAAATGAATGAATCAATTTTGATGTTCCTCAAAAACACTCTCATAGTTTCATAAAGCTGGGAAGACTATCTGGTTGACATTCTATGGCATCAAAATTCATATGGGTTGTTTAAAATTGTCATCTGGTGTTGATTGGTGAGCTCGACTGCTGTATTGGAATCAGGGTTCTGGATTCAATTTTATTGTTTGACATCTAGATTTGAAATTGCTCAAGGCTGATGCTGTCGCATTTTGAATGGAGATTGGATTAGTGTAAAAAGGTTCATGTCTGTGAAATGCAAGTGAACCCCATTTGGCTCCCTTTATCTGATCCTACTAGTGGGATGATGCTGGAATCCCAGGCTAAAGCCTTCAATTTATTTTGCAGAAAGGAAAATTTATTCTTTGCTCAAGTTAGCAGAAAGGAAAATTTATTTTGCAGAAAGGAAAATTTATTCAATGAAATTTTATATCCTCAAGAAAGGAGTTCGGGATTATGTCCAATGAATACTATGTTGGAGTTTCATGACTTCATCAATTATGCTACTTTAGTGGATCTTCCCTTGCGTGGGGGTGAGTATACATGGTCTAGGAGTGGTGGGGAAGCTGTTTGCTCGAGGTTAGACCGCTTCTTGGTTTCTTTGGATTGGGAGGAACATTTCCCAGACTCACGTCAGACTAGATTGCTAAGGCCTCTCTCATATCATTTCCCAATAACTCTAGAGAGGGCTAAGCTGGAGAGGAGGAATGTTCCTTTCAAATTCGAGAACATGTGGCTCAAAGTTGAGGGGTTCTCTAACCTTGTTAAAAAATGGTGGGAAGAGGTGGAAGTTGAAGGCTTTGCTAGTTTTGTGATTGCGAGCAAACTTAAGTTTGTTAAAGAGGAGTTGAAGAAATGGAACAAAGAAGTCTTCGGGGATATTAAGTTAAGGAAATACAAACTGCTGGATTTTGTTAATGCGCTTGATGCGAAAGAAGAATCTGATGGTCTCAGCAGTGATGAAATTGACCAAAGGAGGGAGGCAAGAGAGGAGTTAGCAAGGGTATTGCACATGGAAGAAGTTTCTCGGAGGCAAAAGTCAAGGGCTCTGTGGCTTAGAGAGGGGGATCGCAACACAAAGTTTTTCCATAGAACGGCCAATCTGCGTAGGAAGTTCAACTTCATGTCAGGGGTGGAGATTGAGGGGAATCGTTATGAAACAATTGAAAGTGTGAAAAGCTCTATACATGGCTTTTACAAGAAGCTGTTATCTGAAACTGAACCCTGGAGGCCAAAAGTGGAAGGCTTATCGTTGCCCTCTTAATCTACCTTTGCCAGGGAGGTTCTTGAGATGTCATTTGATGAAGAAGAAGTCATTAGAGCTCTACATGATTGTTGTGGGGATAAGGTGCCTGGCCTAGATGGAATGACTATGGCTTTCTTTCAAGCAAATTGCGATACGGTGCGAGGGGATGTGTTGACTATGTTCTCGGAGTTTTACACTAATGGGAAATTTGTGGCTAGCCTTAATGCTACTTTCATAGGGCTTATTCCAAAGAGAGCTGATGCACAGAATATCAAAGATTATCGCCCAGTTAGTTTGATTGGATGTATTTATAAGTTGCTCTCAAAGGTGTTAGCTCGTAGGTTGAGAAGTGTTATTAGGGGCCTCATTTCTGAGAATCAGAACGTCTTTGTTGGGGGTAGATAGATTGTGGATGCAGTACTCATTGCAAACGAGCTTATTGACTCCAGGACCAAGTCAGGTAAGACGGGGATTATTTGTAAACTTGACATCGAGAAGGCTTATGACCATGTCAATTGGGATCTTCTTATTTACATGATGAGAAGAATGGGGTTTGGGGAGAGATGGATTGCTTGGATTCGCCATTGTATTTCTTCTGCTTCTTTTGCGGTGTTAGTTAATGGCTCCTCTTCTCAATTCTTTTTTGCTTCTAGAGGGTTGCGCCAGGGTGACCCTAGCTCCCCTCTTCTGTTCTTATTGGTGATGGAAGTGTTCACAAGGATGGTTAATTCGGCTGCCACAACAGGGCTTATCGCTGGTTTCTCTGTCGGTTGAATGAATCTGCCACTGATATTTCCCACCTACTCTTTGCTGATGATACGATTATCTTATGTGATAATGATTGCGATCAAATAGTGAACTTGGGTGGCATTTTTATTTGGTTTAAGGCGGTGTCTGGGCAAAGAGTCAATATGTCAAAGAGCTCTATCTTATCAGTTGGGCAAGTGGACAATATTCAGTTGCTTGCAGGGATTCTAGGATGCTCTATTTGTTCTTTTCCATCATCTTATCTTAGTCTCCCTCTTGGTGCAAAATTTAAGGATAAATCCATTTGGGCACCTGTGATCGAGCATTTTGAGAGAAGACTATCTGGGTGGAAATCAAAATATCTCATCAAAGGGGGGAGACCGACACTTATTAAAAGTGTTTGGCGAGTATTTCAGCTTACTTTCTCTCACTCTTCCCTTTACCAGTCTCAGTGGCTAATAAGTTGGAAGCTATTAAGAGAAAATTCCTTTAGGGATCTTTTGGTAGTGACTTCAAATTTCATCTTGTTAGATGGAATATTATCAAGAATCTCATACCGGAAGGGGGATTAGGTGTTAGAGATCTTAGACTCTTCAATGAAGCATTGCTAGGCAAATGGTTGTGGAGATACATGAATGAGAAGGATAGCCTGCGGAGAAGGGTGATTAGGAGCAAATATGGGGATAATGATCTTGGATGGTATCCATCCAAACCAAGTGGTGCTTATGGGTAAAGTTTATGGAGGGTCATTCACAAAGGATGGGGAAGATTTTTTCATCATTTTTCCTTTAAGGCTTGTGTCGGTTCTTCTTTCTTGTTTTAGCATGACCGTTGGTGTACGGAGGGCCCTCTGCGAGATAGCTTCCCCTCTCTTTATGTGCTTGCGGTGGATAGAGATGCTACTATTGCAGATTTTTGCCAACATGAGCCTAGCACTATTGTGTGGTCTCCTGTATTCATCCGTGATGCTTTGGTGGATGACACTACCCTTGCCACCTTTCTCAGTAAGTTGAGTGAGATTTCACTTCATGACTCACCTGATGCGGTTACCTAGGATCTCAACCGTAAAGGTTTTTTTTACTGTTAAATCTTATTATTTAAAGCTCCTTTCTAATACTACCTTCGCTATGGAGTCTAGATTTTTGGGGTGGTTCCCTTGGAAAATCATTTGGAAGAGTTTGGCTCCCTTGAAGGTGTCAGTTTTTGTGTGGAAAGCTTCGCATGGGCGTATTCTGACATGTGATAATTTACAAAAGAAGGGAATTATTTTGTTGAACAGATGTTCTATGTGCAAAGAAGATTTGGAGTCTCCTGATCACCCACTACTACATTGTAAATTTGCAAGGGCTTTGTGGGAGTTATCTTTTAGTTGCTTGAGAGTCTCCTGGGCTGTCTCGGATTTTGTGAGGAATCATCTTTTGACTTGGGAGGGTGCATTTGCTAGGAAAGTTAAAGAGAGAAGCGTCTTATTGATCCCACATGCGATTTTTTGGGCTATTTGGCGAGAGAGAAACAAAAGAGTCTTTGAAGGCGAGGAGACGCCCCTTCAACGAATCAAAGATATTCTTATCAAGACTCTTTTTTTCTGGAATAGTGGGAACTTTGTGATTCTTATTTTGATGTAATTGATTTTGGGGGATAGGTTCCATCTAGGGTGTACATAATCCTTTTGTAGGATGCCTACTTGCATCCATCCCTTTGTATATTTTTCAGCTTAATATATTTTACTCTTTTTCCTTATCAACAAAAAGCATTTTTACTTACATTATGAAAATTAAAATTCAGTTTCTCATGTCCGAAATTATCTGATCGAACTGATCATTTAGATTTTGATTACTTAAGGTTTATGGTTTTTGCCCTAACAGGAATCCATCCAGATCTTGTTTTAGATTGGTTTATATCCCCCCACCCCTGTAGCTTTGCAGCTGTCAAAACTTGTCAATTTACGTCTGACAGTTCGTGAAAATAGAGCATCAAATTTGAATTGCTTGCAAGAGAGTGGAATTGATCTTTACTATAGAGAACATGCCTCTACTTCTTGATGCAAGGATTCAAAATGTGGTTTCGGTCGTGATACGGCAAAATCGCTCTAATGCGGCAATTGCGTTCCATAGCGCAGCTATCGCGGCATGAAAACGCGGTTCGCCCAACTTCAAAACCTTTCCAATGTGGCCGTTTCGTCGCAGTTCGGCTACATTTTGAATCCATGATCTCCAGTTTATGAAGGAGCATTTGAATATCTTAAAGGTGGTTTACGTCGATCATCTTTTGAAGGTCGTGAATTTTAGGCTGCCTGCTGTTCAGTGACTTTTGCCGCAGACGTGTGTCCGAAAGATTAAGTGAAGGTCCTTCCCATAAATCGGGCATTGTTTTAGAGGAAGCGATCCTGTACACCAGAGCACTTTTATCATACATAGTTGTGGATATATCCTCCATGTAGTTGGAATCAAAAGAAACCATCTTGCTTGTGATAGACAAGGGGGCCCATTCAGATGAAAGAAAATTGTGCTATGATAATGTATGGTTGGGTCATTTACCTAGTGATAAATTAAACCAGATATGAACCATTGCATATGGATCCTATGTTGAGGGAGACTAGCTATTGTTTTTGCACCCTATGGATTGATCCGGGTTATTATGCATTTCCATGAAAAGAATTGGAGGCTTACTTTAGCTTATATGCATTGCAGATCGAATCGCTATTCAGTGGTAAAGCATGTGCGGAAATGCGAGAAGCTTATTTTGGTTTGACAAAGCGCCTTGCACAGACTGCCCAAGAAACCTTTGGTGATTTTGAAGAGGCTGTTGAAAAGGATGCGACAAAAACTGCAGTTTCTGATGGAACTGTGCATCCGCTGACTAGCTATGTGATCAATTATGTGAAGTTTTTGTTCGAGTAAGATCATTATGATTCAGTTTATTTTTTATTTTTTATTTTAAAATCTTTTAGTATTGATACATTTTGTTTTTCCTTATGGATTTATGAATGATAGCTCTTATAGGGAAATATGTCTCGCCTAGATGCTTTAGAGTTCAAGCTTCTGAGAAATTTATTCAAAGATCATGGTGTCATTTGGGGAAGACTTAATCTTGCTGGTGTAGGGTTTTTCTCTTGCAAAAGCTTGACATTGTTTTCTACACTGCTTTATTACTTTCTTTATAATACTAGGGGAGACTGGGGGCCAGTATTGGGAGGTATACTTGGGGATTACACAATGTATCTTAGCTAGATTTCCCTAGTTTATAATGTTCCATTGAGCGGAAAAGATAAACACCACATGTCCATCCATCTTGCACGACAATAATGATCTTCTAGATTTTCTTACATACAGAGTCCCTATTTTACTCCCCTTCTCTTGTTTATTCTTTTTGGATGGATCGGCGGGGGGTAGCTATGGAGATGCAATATTTTTGGCTGCCAGATGTTTAAAACCAAACTGTCAATACAGTGCATTGGCTCGTATCTTGCACGGTCAAATTTCAGATGCCTCATGATGGTTGATTAGAAGGAATTGTATTATTGAGACATTTGATTTAGTCAATTCCATTGGTCCGAAAACTGAAAAATTACCTGTGGCAACTCTTTCAGCTCCTCTCTTTTCTTTGGAGGGGGGGGGGTCTAAACTGAACGTCTAACCCAGCCTAAAACCAATGGTTAATGGTGATGAGAGCCATTCCCTTGAATACAGAAGGATCTTACAAATTCTGAACATTTTATCTCATATACGTGTATGCCAATTTTTGAAATTGTAGTACATTGTTTCTAAATTTCCACATCTAGAAGCACGTCGCTCTTCAGTTGCTTGTTCGCTATTTATTCTGTGCACGGGAAAATGGAAATTGTTTGACTAGAGGAATCAGGTCAAATGTTGGCTGCTGATTCCTAGGTGTTAACAGTTTGACAGGATGACTGCACTGCAAAGTGCGAACTACGATTAAGTGGCCTACATTTGTCCTTTCCTAATGGAGCAATGAAAATGCTGTATAATAGTTGGTATGGTAAGCTTGTCATACAAGGCTGACAGATTTTTTCCGCTGTAATACTGAGCTGAGATGTTTCTAACTTTCTATGATACTGGAATATTGAGTCGGGATCTTGCAGCTCGATTTACGCTAGAATGATTATTTGCTTCTTTGTTGGGGCATTACGTATTTGAAGGGGACTGTTGGAAATGTTTATTGGAATTCAGAGGCTCTATAGTGCTACCTCTGGTGTGTGTCTTTTGTCTGAATATCCTATCTATCTGTTTGGGTGTTTTCTTTCCTTTTCTGAAGTTCCTTGAAGTTTGTTTAAGCATGATCAAACTTTGATTGCAAATTCCTAGGCATACTAATTGTACACCAAAAGTTTCTAGAAAAATCAAAAATCCTTCTGGACTTTCAATTTGAGCATAAATCCCAAAATTTGAAACATATTGCAACTCTGAACACAGATACTCTGTGTCCAGGTTCCTGCTGTTCTATTTCCTCGCATTACCATGTTTGATGTGGCATTGGAACTTATCTTATGTTAGCTGCTGTATTCTATACTCTATAGCCCATTGCCACCTCTTTATTGTGGTCACTACTTTTGATCAGTGTGCAACTCTGTCCAGTAGAGTCCCACTCCCCCCCGCCCCCCAAGGGGGGGGGGGGAGAAGAAAAGTGCTTCTCATTCACAGTTAATGGTGTTGGAGGATAAACGAGCGATTGAGCTTTTTCTGATGGATGGGGACATAGGAAAGTTCTGTATTGGTGCTCTGTAGCCTCTATATGTGTTATCCCCTGCATACTGCTCGAACGTTAGTTCAAAAGAATGCTAGTTACATTTTCACCATGCTCAGCTATGAGATTATAACTGGGGCTTCCTTTTGTTTCCATGCTATTTCTTTTGATAATGCTCATCTATTGTGAAATAAGATTAAAATTTCTGCATTGTTTCTCATACAGTTATCAATCGACCTTGAAGCAACTCTTCCAAGAGTTTGACCAGGGAGAAGATGCAAACTCCCAGCTTGCGAGTGTTACAATGCGGATAATGCAGGCTCTTCAAAACAATCTTGATGGGAAGTCCAAGCAGTATAAAGATCCTGCTTTGACGCACTTATTCCTAATGAATAATATTCACTATATAGTACGATCAGTGCGCAGGTATGCTGAAGTGCATTGCTTTATTTTCTTATGTGGCTTTCGTCATTAGTTTTATTTCCATATATGGATGGGGTTCTGTTTTGTGCACCTTTCTTTGCAGGTCTGAGGCAAAGGATCTATTAGGGGATGATTGGGTGCAAAGACATAGGAGAGTTGTACAACAACATGCGAATCAGTATAAAAGGATTGCATGGGCTAAGGTACATTTCACTATGGCATCTGCTGGTTGCAAACGTTTTAGAATTTGATAACCGAATTCTCTAACATGTTTTTGCCATCATCATTATCTTACTTTAAATTATTTTGGCTTTGGGGGGGGGGGGGCTATGGTCTGTCATGTGGCTTACTGGCTTACTGCATGAGTTGGAACTTGTGGATGTTATCTTTGTAGATGAAATTTTTACTATATCTTAGTTTTCATTCTTCAAGTCATTTAAATAAATTTCAATTAAGACATAATGAAAAAGTTCGATTATCTTACTTCACGAACATATTTGATTATGGTATATATTGACATATAGTACTGTTTTCATACATGTAAAAGAATATATGGCTGTCTTTCTTTTTTATTTCGGTTTGCTTGTTCTTTGTTTGTTTTTAATTTAACAATCTGTATATTTCATTTCATGAGATATTCATAGAAAATACTATAGAAATGTGTTAGAATTTTTAGGAGCTTGTAAAAATCTGCCAAGGACAAGATAAACATTTGTAAGAATGCATAGAAATCTATAAGAACCCACAGAAATTTGAAAGAACTTGCACAAATCTGTAGACATTTTGAGGGGAAAAAAATCTAGAAAATTATGAAGCTGTAAAGACTGATAAAAATTAAGAATCCATAGAAAACAAGTGCAACTGAACATGCTGTTACAGCTTCAGAATGGATCATCATTCATCGCCCCTTTTTGGTGAACATTGCTGTCTGTTGCCGAAGTTGAGTCCTCTTCCCTTTCTTTAAGGTTTTTTTTGGGGGGGGGGGTGTGGGCAGCTCCTGCGGAGCGCAAGAGACAGGGGTTGGGGGAGAGGGGTATTGGAAGAATTGGTTTTATGAATGCCTGTTTCACTTTATGGAACTTGTGATGTGCCTCATTTCAAAAATAAAATCGTTGGACATGTTCCAATTTTTAGTCTATATTCAAAGCAAATAAATAGCTTAGCAGGAGTAAAAGGCTGTTATATCAAGGAAGAATCTATGTAGAGCCGGTGTTCTTGGATAGTTTTTGGGGTCCAAGAATACCAACTTGTATGCATTGGGAAATGTGAATGACAATCTTTGATTACATCTGTTAGAACAACAGCCTGTGTGAATTAACGAACTCGGGGTCTTTATGGGAAAGAGAAGAGGGGGTGGGAGAGTCTGTGAATTAATATATGTCGTTTGTCTTTGTCTCTTGCTAAATGCAGTATAAATTAGCAAATGCACCAAAGAATTTGAAAAATCGGTTCCTTTTCAGTCTTTGATCTTCTCCCAAAATTTTGACTATTATGAAAGTACGAGAATTGCGAAATTATAATTGTAAAAAGAGGTTGGGCACATCCCTGAAATAAATCGGATCTCCTCAAGGTGGACCTTGCTGCTCTTTTACACTTGGCTTCTTTAGTGTAAAAATTAAAGTCATAGCAGTTCAGTTCTCATAACCAGAAAATTTACAGGTTTATAACCATGGCAAATTGAAAAGAAAATAGGTGGCGAAAAATTGTTGTATGCTTTCTTGTTTTTTCTTTTTTTTGTGTTGGGGGGAGGGTGTTGGGGCAGGCTGTCGTGGGTGTTTAGGGTGCTTGAAAATTCATTATGGGTGTCTCTGTGATTGTGTCTGACTTCCGGCTTAAGTATTTTTGGCACTATTCTGGTGAGCAATCTGCAATAACAGTATGAGACATGTGGCTGTTGTCTGGACAAGTGGAGGTTTCCATTGCGAACGGAAGCTACTCTACGGACCTACTAAGTTGCTATTCTGGTATACTTCGACAATACTAGGAGCCTTCTACCTGATGAACCATTTTGGATTTGTTGCGAGCATGTTTCCCTATGGTCCTGCTTTACAGCCTTGCATTATGTGGCTAAAAACATTTCTTTCTTTTGCAGATTCTGCAATCTCTCTCCACACAGGGTTTGACATCTTCTGGAGGAGGCAGCGGAGCTATGGCTGATGGAGGAAACAGTAGCGGCGCATCAAGAGCATTGATTAAAGACAAGTTGGCTTTATCTTTTGTTACAGATAGATTCTTTACACATCTGATGTATATGTTTTTGTATGATGATTGATGATTATTACAGATTGAAAACATTCAATGTACAATTTGAGGAGCTTCATCAGAGACAGTCTCAATGGACTGTACCTGACACTGAGCTGCGTGAATCTCTGAGACTTGCAGTTGCCGAAGTATTACTGCCTGCATATCGGTCATTCGTCAAACGCTTTGGGTATGTGTCCTGCTACCAATGCCTTGATTTCATATGTTTAGGACCTTTAGGTGGCTTTCAAGTAAGTGTCCTAGATGAGTTTCCTTTTCATAGTGTTCCCAGGTGCTGAAAGCTACATTTTATGGTGCCTTTAAATATTATGGATTTTAGATGGAACTAGCGTGTTGGTTTAAAGATAGAGAAGCAAATATTCTGCTTATTGCTATTTGGTGGCGGTGGTGGGTTGGGGGGGGGGGGGGTTGAATACGTCCATGACTTGGAACTCAGTGTAGCTGACAACTAGGTTTTTGAGTCAGAGAACGTCTAATCTGTTGGTTTCCTCAGCGGATACTCCGGACAGGATTCAACTGGATCAGCAGCCACTAGCCGCTGTAACAGGCTTCCATGCTTCTTGGAGTTAAACACCCCCCCTCCCTGCTTGCGCATTCTTCATTGTTCATCCCTGGTACAAAACTTTTGCTGTCTGCCCCTCAAAATCCTATGTCACAACAGGCTGTTGTCTCAGCATTTTCGAGTCTAAAAAACAATATGTTTACTTTGCTCTAGGGGGTTGACTTTGCACTTTGCTTAGCTTCTCTTCAAGAGAGAATGCTGTTTGATTCTTCTATTTATCCACACAGCTGCAGACTGTCTGATTCTCATAACTCAAATGTCAATTACAATGTTCCTTATTGCTGTTGGAATTCTGTTTTGTACGGAAAACAAGAGGCAAACCGCATGTTTAGGGCAGTTTATTGTTCTGGGGTAGTCTTTGCTGGTCAAGGATTAAGCGATCGTAGGTGTTTTAGTTTGAACCCCTTTCTATTACCTTCGTCAGTTGTCAGTACCTCATGGAGTTCCCCTCTTATGCTTAGTGCCTACAACATTAATTGATTAGGCTGCACGTTAATGTTTGTCTATTCTTTTGCATTTTATCTTAGGCCTCAAGACTTGTGCACTAGAAGTGGGAACAAAATATACCCATTGTTTTTTTTTTTTTGGGGGGGGGGGGGGTTGTAATTGCAGTTTGACATTCCGTTGATATCCTTGCCTGAATGCTTTTCTGTATAATCTGTTCATGATTGCTGATTTTCGGCTGTAAACTGTAGTTGTAACGTAAAAAATTAAAGCATTGTACATGTATATGCCACTGTAGGCCTCTGGTTGAGAGTGGGAAGAATCCTCAGAAATACATCAGATATACACCAGAAGACCTGGAGAGAATGCTGGGAGAATTCTTTGAGGGTAAAACTTTGACTGAACAGAAGAGGTAGATTAACAACGGGACTTGTGAAGTAATGACAGTATACAGGCTTTCTTGTATAGTTACTGGAAACAGCTGAATGGGTTAAGATGGGTTTTGTGTGAGCTTTTATTCTTGTATATGAGCTTTTTGAGAATGAAGAGGGGTATAACTTCTCATATGGCTTTTTAAAGCTCAGACCCACCCAGAAAAAGATATGTATGTTGAGGTTTTTCTTTTATCTGGACATTTGTTTATTTTTATTTTTATTTTTTTGGTTAATTTGTTGGCGCAGCATATCTTCTACTATGTATGTATATGTAAAGAGTACGTAAATCAGAATCCTAAAACCTTTGCTTGCTTTGTGGATTTCGTTTGACTTTGGTATCGAATGTGTAGTTCGGAATTTATGCACATCAATAATCTATGTGCATGGCCAGCAAGAAATCTACTTTACGTATACCCAGTAATCGGATTATTTTGCTAGGTTTTAGGTTGGCTTAGTTTTGGTTTGGATCATGTTTAGATTGATGGGATTTCAGTTTGGGTTTGGTTGGGTCTGGTTAATCGTTGCTGTTGTTGACTTAGGTTTGATTGATGTTCGATTTAATATAGTTTTCGCTAGGGTCAAGCAAAAAATTTGGGTATCCGCTCCCGATTCGGTATTGTTTGGACCCGGTAGGTCCTGACCCAAAATCAGTCAAATTGGGATTGGGCTCGGTTTCCAAATTCTTGGATCCAATTGCAATCGGGTTTGGGTCCGGGTTCGGATCTTGGAAACTTGGAATTGGAACTAGACCAATTAACCAGCTCTTGGGTCCGAGAGTTACATTAAAAAAAAAAGAAGTGCAGTATATAAACCAAAACCAAACTGTAACAATTAGAAATGCTAATTCAATTCCCCTGCCCCGTGCCCACCCCTTCGTTCGGCCCTAAGACCCTCTCTTAGTCTACATTCTTACACCCTCACCCTCCGTCTCACTCTCACAGACCATGGCTGAGCTTCTGCTTTTTCCGACGTCCTCTCTACTGGCAATGGCAAGTTTGTGTCTGTCAGTTTGTGCTTTGTGCACGTGTTCTCACTCTCATTCTCATAGATTTGTGTGTCTCCAGCCACTGATATCTGATTCTCCGGCGTGTGTCATCTCCGGCCACACACCTGGGGATGGGGAGTATTTATGAACGTAGTGACTAATAAGGTTGATGGCTTGGTTTAGAGCAAAATGTTAATTAGGGTTTTGCTTCTTTGTAATAAATATTATCTTTATTGACTTGGGGTCATCGCTAGGGGTGAGCAAAAAATTTGAAACTAGAAAATCGGTTAACTAGCTTGAATTTTCTAAAAATTGTAGTTTAGTTAATTGTGATGAAAAAAATTTCTTGGTTTCAGTTTCAATTTTGATTTCGTCGTTTGAAATTTGGTTAATGGAACTGAAACTACAACTTAAAGTTTTTTTTTTTTAAAAATAAATTATATATTAGTCAAATGTGGATTTTAGAATTATGAAACGATAAGACTAAATATACAATGTTGTGAAAATTAATATTTAGTGTATTACATATCTAGATTAGATTAAAGTAGTGAAAATTGAAAATTTACATTTTATATTGATGGTTAACTGGAAATCAAGCCAAAAAATTGGTAAACCAAACCAAAAAAGCGGTTATAGTTCGCGCTTTTGCCGAATCGAAAATTTTAGTTCGGTTTTCGATTCACAACTCTTGCGAACCGAATGTACGGTTAACCGGTTTTGATCTCCAATACCCCCTAACCATAGCATGTATTGTGGGCTGTGTGAAATATTCTTATATCAGACACATCATTCGACTTGAGTCCTTTTCATTTCTTTGGTTTGGGATGTGGCCAAATTTAACAAAATTAATAAATATGACTATTTGAACTAAAAACATTAACCTTTTGTTCATTTTTTTACTATTGATTTTGATTTGATGATTCATTAATTAGTGATTGATTTGGTGGGTCATGCGGGTTTAATTTGGTTTAACGATAAATTGGTCAACTAGTTTAAACCCGATCTAACTTGTCAAAACCATTAAATCATTTACCCATTCCCCCCAACTGGCTTAATCATAGGATCGGTTCTCTGACCATTGTCATTAACCACAAGATGAGGGGCAATTCCTATCATACGCTAGGAGTGTGTCTTCCACAAGTTATATAAAGATACACATATTAAAATTTACTCACATGACAAATACAAGTGCACAAAATATGTCAGATGACTTATGAGAGTAAAAAATACTCTCATGAGTATAACATAGGTTGCCTGTGAAAAAGATGTTCGATTAGTAGATTAAACGTAGGAAGATGAACACATGGTCATATGATTGGGCCAATGCCCTTAAGCTTATGAGTCCTTAATCCCAACTTTGGAGATATTAGAAGTCAAAAACATTTAAAAAATATCATTGCATGCTTCGTAATTCAAGGATATTTATTTTGTGTATGCGACAAATAAATCAAATATACTTTGACGTCGTAATTTGATGACTTCATAACGTACTTTATCACATATAAATAATACATTTTCGTTCACTTTTTCTACTGTCACCATCTGCATGTGATAAATATAATATATGCCTTTATATCCCTGAGCTTTAGAAAATTATTTCATTTATACGAAGACCGAGTCGTAGACACTTTGATTTCATCAATTTGATGAAGCGATAGTTTACTTCTTCTATGTGGATGGTATGTTTCCTTCACATATGTCTAAGGTCATGTTTGATATCGATAAACAGCTGTTAGCTGTTTAAATTAGTTATTTATAAAAGAAGAGTTTGGTAAAATTATCTATTTTTAAAAAAGATATTCAATAAAATTTCATTTGTGCCCTCATATCTAAATTAATTTTTAATTAAAAATAATTTTTTCATTTACTAGTTATCTTATTTTCTTTCTAAGAAAAATTAAATTGATGTCATATGTTCAAATTAACTTTATTGATAAAACTTTAATTTGTTACTAGTTGTATATAATTTGTACCCTTATTAATAATTTTTTTTCAACTTGTGTATATCCATCTACATGATAATTGCGTCTTAAAATATTATTTTGTTATTTTCTACATGGTTTATTATTATGAATTGAAATTTATATATTCGAATGATTTAATCTTGGATAGATTAAATTTAAATAATACTCAACATTAAAAATCTCTACAAAAGGCTAATGACATATGACGTAATTTTTTCAAACTCTTAGGTAGTTATGTCATTTCTACAAATGGTTATTCTCAAAAGACTGATGGAAATAGCCTTTGAAAAAGAGTTTTTTGGGTCCAAACAACTCTTCTAAATAGCTCTTCAACCAAACACCAACGTAGCTATTTTGAGTAGTTAAAACAGCTAAAGCCCCTCAAAAAGCTCTTTTTCTCTAAAAAGCTCTTGCAACCAAACACCCCTAAGTGGTCTTTAATTATGATTTTAATTAGAGAGGCTTTGTCATATATGATTGTTGTTGACGAGCTTCCATTTAAATCTGTTCAGGACCAAGGTTTTAGGTTAGAAATGCAACCTAGATTTAAAATTCCTTCCCATCCTACAATTACTAGAGATTGTTTTGAGCCACATATTAGCAAAAGTTTAAAGCTCAAGTCTTTTCTCAAAAGCAATTGTCAAAGGGTGTGCCTTAACACCGGTACATGAACTTACCTTCAAAGAATTAATTATATGTCCCACTCTGCATTATATCGATAATGATTGAAAACTGAACAAAAGAATCCTAAGCATTTGTTCTATATCTAGTCATAATAAAGGTAAGGCTGTTAGAAAGACAGTTGAGAAGTGTTTGCTTTCTGATGAATTGAAAATGTCATGACTATTGCAATTGATAATGTTTCTTATAATGAGATGATTATTAGTTACGTTTTTTGAAAAAGAAGATAGTTAATTGAAAGATGACTATCTTAAATAGTGAATTTCTTCATGTTATATGTGCTTCACATCTAATGAATTTGGTTGTAAATGATGGTTTAGAGCTTACTTCCAAGTCCATTAATTGTGTTTGCAAAAGGTTCATTAGACATTAATCATCTTCTAGAATTATGAAGTTCTAGAAGTGTATCGAGGATGAAAGATATTCTAAGAGTATGCTATGTCTTGAGGTTATAACCTTGATTTGAGTATGACGATAGGAAAAATGAATGAGAAATATGACAAGTATTGAAGTTGTCCTGAAAAGATCAATGTCTTAATTTTTGTTGCCACAATGTTGGATCCTCGACATAAACTAGCATATGCCGAATTTGCCACTCCCTTGGTGAGTATACGAAACTATAGGCCAATTCTACTCGTCAATCTCGTGGTGGTTTTTAATCCTCCATGTAGTATGCCTACTTAGCATACTTTTGGACATACAACCAAATAGTAAATAAAGATCAAATTCAAAGTTAACGCAACAATGTAAGAAGCATAAAGTGGAAAGATATGGTTAAACAGAGGTCTTAGCTGTACAAATTTTTAGAAGAAGAATGTGTGGACGAGGGGGCCAAATTTAACATTATAGGTTGGCTGAAAAGTAATTTTTCTAGGTTTTTTGGTCCTTTTACCGGTTGCATGCGATGTTTTGGAAATTCGAGTTTCAAATGTTGCCTCACAACATGCTTTAAGAATCGACCCAAGAGTGGTTGATCCATTTAAAAGTTCTTCGTCTCCTTTTTTTTTTTTGCTTTTTTGGGTCGAAAGGTAAGCATCTATTACACCAAAGGACATTACATGGATTAATGGATATCAAACCCTAACATACACAAATTAAAGAGTAAATGCTGACTCCTCTAATCCTACTTAGTATAGTTCTCTCACAGTCACAAACAATAAGAAAAATACTCCCGTAGTTACATCTTGATATTCTCTCATATTCCTTTCTGTCCAACAAGTATACACAATAATCGTAAAATCCAAGTAGCGTCTTGCATTCTACGTCTTGGGATCTGTTTGTTGTCAGAGCTTCGGAGAAGCGGTTAGCGGGTTGGAGTAGATTGAAGCAGGATAGAACAGTTTGGAGAAAGTTTGACTAGCCATTAGCAGGTTGGAGTAGGTAGGAGCAGGTTAGAGCAGGTAGGAGCAGGTCTGAGCAAGTTTGAGCAGGTTGAAGCAGGTTGGAACAGGTTAGAGTAGGTTGGAGTGTTTTGGAGCATTTTTGTAGCGATTCTTTGAATGCTATGATTATCAATGATTATTACGTGGCATGCTTTATACTTTTGTAACATTGGTTCACAATAGATTTATAAAAAATAATGCAACAGAAGATCACTATCGCATCTACATTCATTTATTGCTTGCGTGTTTCAAGCACGTGCAACCCAATGTTGGGGATTGTTGTAATGTTTGCTGACCTTGGTAAAATTGGTATCCCTTTTTCATGCATTTGGATGAAGTAGGGTAATCATAATATGATATAATTATGTCAATTTGCCGTTCCTCTATCATTTGAGACATTCTGTTCTTGAATATCTTCCAGGTATTCTTTAATACTCCAAAAATTCTTTCGATGGTAGACCGGAGTGAAGGATGACGAAAATTGAAAGCGTCTTTATTCCCATTAGGTGACTCGTAATCTTGAAAATTGGAAAGATGATGGCCAACTCCTATTTCCATATACGGACAAAATATCTAATGATGTTTGGATATACTAAATCGAGCAAATGGTATCTTCCCAATCATGACAAAATAGGTAGAATAATAATTATGTGAACTAAAATTAATTTAAGCCGAGAGGCATTAGAACAAATTCGAGGTTCACCTTCAAAGGGTGCGGAAAGTGATACTGGGGATGAAGTGAGGATGTTGAAGGACTTTGCTATCATGGGCGTTCCCTTCCCACCCAACGTTGATACAAGTGGACATCAAGTTTATTACAAAGCAGTGTCACGGTTCGGCAAAGTTTAAGCACGACTTAGTCAAATCTGGCTTAGTCAAGGCTCATATCATATTTGCACTCGGCATTGCTAATTAAGCGAATCCAAACGAGGTCTCCACAAGCTCAAATAGACTCCAACCTTTTATTTTTGTTCAAGCAGTTTGAAGCGAGTTGGAGAGGGTTAGAGCTGGTTAGAGCTGATTTGACTAATATTTAGCAGACGGTAGGTGTAAAAATGCTACAAACAATCAGACCCTTACTACCGTTGACCTTCAGCAGCCATTACTCCCAATTTTAAACAATCCAAGCCTAGATATACAGAATTTCCTCTACCATCATGTTGTACACAACCTTTATAAAAGGCCAAGGGAATAAAATATGATCTTGAGTTCCACATTTTGTTTGAGAAAAACTAACAGTCAGGATCACGTCAATTTGCACTCCCATTAACCTGTGTTTTGTTAGCAATCTTTAATGCAACATTAGCTAAGGTTCCGATTGGACCTTGGAAATTTTGGTGGAATTTTTTTTTGGGAAAGTTGCTTTTTTTCTTATATTTGGTTTAGAAAAAATCATAAAGAAAAAAATATGGAGGAAAGTTATATGGAAAAATTGTTAGAAATAAGTGATAAAATTTTCCTCATAAAATTGTGAGAACAGTTTGAGGAAATTTCTCAATCTCTTCCAACCTCACATTGCTTAGGCCCTGTTCTTTTCGTTGGGAAATTGCAGGTGTGGAATGGTTGGGTGTGGAAAAGGAGGAAAGGAGTGGATGAGAGTGGGTAGGAATGGTTTGTTATATGTGGGTGTGGGAAAGCAGGGAAGGAGTGGGAAGGAGTTGAATGAAGTACGATAATTGATATAAGTTACGTATTTTGTTTTTCAACGTAATCTTTTATTTGTGATAGTAATTACCAATGATAAGTTTTTTTTAGGCTGAACAAAAATTTTCTATGTTGATTCGAGTACAAAATATTGTTTTGTGGTTGTTGTTACCCTCCCCAAAAAATTATAATTTTCATTATTCGTAAAATAAATTGCGGATGTATTTTTTTTTCATATATTAACCAAATACGAACAATGAAAAAAAATATACATATGTTCAGGCACTGTTCTTTTCGTTGGTAAATCCAAACTTACCATTCCTAACCTACTTCAACCTAAGTCAACATACTTCGACCCAGTTCACGAACTTCAATAAAAAAGATTAATTCCAATTCACTTCAATCAACTTCAACTCATTTCTCACTATTTTAACCAACTTCTACCCATCATACCAAAAAAAAAAAAATTCAACCAACTTCAACCCATTTCAACCTACCTCATGAATTTCAACAAAAAATACCAACTTGAACCAACTTGAACCCACTATTTTAACCAACTTTTACCAATCATACAAAAAACTTCAACCCACTTCAACCAACTTCAACCAATTTTAATTCACTTCAACCAACTTCAACCAACCTCACGAACTTTAATAAAAAAATACCAACTTGAACCCACTTCAACTAATTTCAATACACTTTTTACTATTTTAACCAACTTCTACCCATCACACCTGTTATACTTATTAGTGGCTAGAAATATTTGGATGAAATACCAAAATTAACTAAAAGGCCTAAAAGAAAAATTGCTAGAGCAAAAAGCAAAGATGACACCCAATATAAAAAGTAGTAAAAACGTGTAAGACAATTGATATGCAATCAATCTCTCAGCCAATTGCTATTTGAAATTCAAATTGTAAGCTCTCAAATAAGGAAAACAACCATGATTTTCTCTCCACACATGAAACTTGCCTTAATGAATTTATGTGATATTATATGAGCCAAAAAAGGAAATATTTTCCCTTGATTATGGATCATTATTCTGCTATATTTTCAAAAGATATTGTGCAACATAAAATCAGCCCAACATCATGACAAGAAAGGCAAGAATATCAAGACAACAGAAGCTGGATGAAAATCAAGGGCCTGAAATATCATATCAGGTCATTCTGAGACTTTCCTTATTTGAAGAACGTTAGCTTATAAATAGCGAGCAAGCACATGCAGTTGAAGGCACCGAGCTAGTGAACAAGAAAAAGAGAGCTTTGAATTATTACTGTACTGAATATTCTTGGTGACTAAAGTGTTGTGATTATTTTTGAGGAAATTATTAAGGAGTG
Source organism: Selenicereus undatus (assembly GCA_017589665.1). Taxonomy (NCBI): domain Eukaryota; kingdom Viridiplantae; phylum Streptophyta; class Magnoliopsida; order Caryophyllales; family Cactaceae; genus Selenicereus; species Selenicereus undatus. Next base: position 23,896,854 of record JACYFF010031959.1, read on the forward strand.
AACTTGTGAGTTGGTGAGAGGTCACAACTCCTCCTTTGCTTAAGTCAGTGGTTGACTTAAGCATTTGGGATCTCTTGAGTGAGGTAACTCTAAGAGATTATAAAGTGTTCATCTTAATAAAAAAGTAGAGAGTTGAATCATAGAGTTGGAGAACTCTAGGTGGGGACTTAAGTCTGATTGAGGCCCAACCTCGTTAAAATATCATTGTGTTCAGTCTTTATTTAATTTCTGAATCTACTATTACTTTTCTAAGTCAAAATTTTAATTTATTATAATCATCCTATTCACTCCCATCTAGGGCGATATGAGTCTTCAATTGGTATCAGAGCTAGTCCCACACTTTTTGACCTAACAGTTGAGTGGGCGACGATCATGGCCTTCTCTGGAGATATCAATATTGAAGGTCGATCCACTATTAGACCTCCCCTTTTTAAAGGAACAAACTTCTCTTATTGGAAAAATGCCATGCAAATTTTCATTGAATCTACTGATATGGAATTATGGGAAATTGTGAACAGTGGACCTTACCCTATTCCTGAAGTTAAATATGACAAGGGTGAGATCATTGTCAAACCAAAAGATCAGTATACTAGTGCTAATTGGGAAAGACTCACTAAGAACTCAAAAGCTAAGCACATTCTTTATTGCAGGTTAAATGCTAATGAATACAATCGTATTTCTGCATGTGATATAGCCCAACAGATCTGGAACAAATTAATTATCACTTAAGAGGGAACAAGTCAAGTATGTGAAACCCAGCTGAATATGTTCATACATCAGTATGAGCTATTCAAAATGCAATCAAATGAATCGATAAAAGATATGTTTACTCGATTCGCTGATATCACTAATAATCTAAAATCTCTTGGTAAGATGTACAAACATGAGGAAATGGTAAGAAAGATTCTACGATGCCTCCCAAAAATTAAGTGGGGACCAAAAGTCACAGCAATTGAAGAAGCCCAAGATCTCAAAAAATTGGAGTTGGATGATCTTCTGGGAAAACTCTTGACTCATGAGATTCATTTTAAAGAAGATGAAGGAGAAAATTCAAAGAAAGGGATAGCCTTTAAAGTCACACAAGAAGATCCCGCCTCTGAAGAAGAAGAAACCAACGATAATGATGAAGAGGCTTTTTCATTAATCGTTCGGGGTCTTAATAAAATGGGACTAAAGAAAAAATTTAACCAACGAGGATTTAACTCGAAATGATCCATATTTAAAAGAAATGAAAAATTCAAAAGTAAGTTTCTCAATAAAGACAACACTAATGTCAGTTCATGTTATGGTTGTGGTATGCCAGGTCAGTTGTTGAAAGATTGTCCACTCATCCAAAAAATAACTGAATCTCGGAGATTCAAGAAGAAAGACAACAAGAAAGCTATGATTGCAGCCTGGAGCGATAGCGACACTAGTGAAAGCGAAAGTGATGAAGAGTACAATGCTAACTTATGTCTCATGGCAAGAGAAGGGCAAGATCATGAGCCTGAGAACACCAATGAGGTAGATATAACAACTCTTTATGAATGTTCTAAAGATGAACTAATTAATGCCTTGATAAGTTTCTCTGAACTAGAACACAGATATTCCTCTAAATATAAAGACCTCAAAAGAAACTTTCAAGAAGCAAAACAAAAAGTTATAACCCTTGAAAAAAAAAACAATGACCTCCATATTAAAATTAGATCTTTGGAAAGTAAAAATGAAGAATTGCAAAGCAAGTGTGACAAAAACCACGAAATAATCTTAAACTTCACTAAAGGACAAGAGAACTTGGACAAATTACTATGCACACAAAGAGCTTCATTTAACAAAGAAGACATTGGATATAACCACTCTAACAAAAAGAAAAATTACAAAACATCTTTGCTAAATCAGCACCTTATAAAGAGGATACAAGAACATGCCAAGTTAGTCATATCTCTTATTCATGCCCATTTAAAAAACCATCATACAAAGTTACTCAGATGTGGTTTCCTATCGGAACTAAACCACCTAACATGATAACTAATGCCTTTGGATACAAATTTAATGTCAAAAGTAGCAGAAAGGTTTGATTTCCTGTTTTGCAGGTGTGCTTGAAATCCGGAAAAGACCTATGGTATCTTGATAGCGGGTGTTCACGACACATGAGTGGTAATCCTTCCCTATTCAACGAAATAAAAAAAGAAAGGACATGGGAGTGTCACTTTTGGCGACAAAAGTACAGTTAAAATAATTGGTGTTGGAAAAATCGCTAAGGATCCCTCCAACTCGATCGATAATTTTTATCTTAGTGATGACCTAAAATTTAACCTCCTAAGCATATCTCAACTAAGTGATAAAGGAAATCTAGTAACTTTTGACTCCACTAATTGTATTGTAAAAAATAAACAATCAGGAAAAATTGCCCTTCATGGGCCGAGAATTGAAAATGTCTATGCCATAGATATTAACAAACTTCCCTCTCAAAATCTATCATGTTTTAAAGTCTCTCATAGTGAGGATAATTGGTTATGGCATCGAAGATTAGGTCACGCAAGCATGCATACAATTAAGAAGTTAGGTAAAAGAGAATTAGTACGAGGACTTCTTCCATGCGATTTTAAATATGATCATATATGTGATGCATGTGCTAAAGGAAAGCAAGTATGTAGTTCTTTTAAATCAAAAAATAATATTAGCACAACTAGACCATTAGAATTACTTCACATAGACCTATGTGGACCAATACTGATACAAAGTCTAGGGCATAGTAAGTATATGTTTGTAATTGTCGATGATTATTCCCGTTTTACTTGGGTAGTCTTTTTAAAAGAAAAGAATGAAACCTTTAAAGAATTCTCGAAACTCTGCAAACAATTACAAATCTACAAAAACTCTCCTATAGTCTTCATTAGAAGCGATCATGGGAGAGAATTTGATCAAAGAGAGTTCACTGAATTTTGTAGCAATCATGGAATTGCTCACAACTTTTCGACACCACGAACACCTCAACAAATTGGGGTAGTGGAAAGAAAAAATCGCACTCTAGAGGATATGGCACGCGCCATGATGTGCGAAAGCAATGCTCCTCAAGGTTTTTGGGCCAAAGCAGTGAACACTGCAAATTATGTTTTAAATCGGTGTCTAATTCGACAAATCCTAAAAAGAACACCATATGAATTATTTAAGGGTCAACGTCCTAACATCTCTCACCTTAGACCTTTTGGATGCAAATGCTTTGTTCATAATAACGGAAAAAATAATCTACGAAAATTTGATCCAAGAAGTGATGAAGGGATGTTTGTAGGGTATTCATCACACAGCAAAGCATATAGAATTTATAATAAACGCACCAAAACCATCGAGGAAAGTATTCATGTCTTTTTTGATGAAACCAATGACGGTGTGTTGAGTGGCTCTATAGTTCAACATCTACACTTAAACAAGCATGGTGACGAGAAAGAGGAAACAACAAAAGAAGTAGATCATACTGGAGAGCAACCACAAATACTACAAGAAGAATCCTCACACCAAGAAGAAGAGGAGTCTACAAACGAAGAAAACTCCCCGCCTAATGCATCTCAACAAGAGGTAACCCAAAAGCACTTCAAGTATAAATCGTCTCACCCAATGGATAATTTATTGACAGACATATCCATAGGTATAAGAACTCGCTCATCCTTACGTAATTTTTGTGCATTCTTTGCATTTGTATCACTTATAGAACCAAAGCACCACTTAGAAGCACTAAATGATGCGAATTGGATTAACATTATGCAAGATGAATTAAATCAATTTGAAAGAAACCACGTGTGGACACTCACAACTCGACCAAGTGATCACCTAGTTATAGGTACAAAATGGGTATTTAGAAATAAACTGGACGAGACTGGCAATGTTGCAAGAAATAAAGCAAGATTAGTGGCTAAAGGATATAATCAAGAAGAAGGTATCGATTTTGCTGAAACCTTTCCCCCGGTTGCACGATTAGAAGCAATAAGAATACTATTAGCATTTGCATCATATATGAACATAAGGCTTTACCAAATGGATGTGAAATGCACATTTTTAAATGGATACCCACAAGAAGAAGTCTATGTCAAACAACCCCCCGGCTTTGAAAACCCAGACTTTCCTAATCATGTTTATAAACTTCAAAAGACTCTTTATGGTCTAAAGCAAGCCCCTAGGGCTTGGTATGAGCAGTAAGTTTCTTTTAGAACATGATTTTAAACAGGGCCTCATTGATAAAACCTTATTCACCAAAAATAAAGGTCATGACTTCATAATTATACAAATTTATGTAGCTCATATACTCTTTGGAGCTACTAACAACTCACTTTGTGAAGAATTTTCTCAACTAATGAGAAACGAATTTGAAATGAGCATGATGGGTGAATTAAATTTCTTCTTAGGACTTCAAATTAAGCAATGCAAAGATGGCATCTTAATTAATCAAAGCAAATACGTAAGTGAGTTACCTAAAAAGTACAAATTAGATCAAGCCAAACATGCTAAGACACCTATAGCTACAATTGAAAAATTAGATCTTGATAATGAAGGAAAACCAATTAGTGAGAAGCTCTATCGGGGAGTGATTGGTTCACTACTTTATCTGACCGCTAGTCAACCTGACATTATATTCAGTGTATGTCTATGTGCTAGATTTCAGGCATCTCCTAAAGAGTCTCATCTAACATGTGTAAAATGGATATTTAGATACCTAGCTAGTACTAAAAATTTGGGACTATGGTACCCCCGCGGGGTGGATTTTTCTCTTATTGGATATACTGACGCAGATTATGCAGGTTATAAAGTTGATAGAAAAAGTACTTCAGGTACTGTCAATTTCTTGGGCCAAGTCTAGTATCTTGGCATTCTAAGAAGCAAAATTCCGTTTCCCTTTCAACAGCAGAAGCAGAATATATCGCTGCTGGGGCCTGCTGTGCCTAACTCTTATGGATCAAACAGTAATTACGGGACTTAGGTATTGATCTCAAAAGCATTCCTATTAAATGTGATAATACAAGTGCCATCAACATTACAAAAAGTCCCGTGCAACACTCACGCACTAAACACATTGAGGTAAGACACCACTTTATTCGTGATCATGTTGAAAAAGGTGATGTTATCTTGGAATTTGCACCCACGGAATCTCAACTAGCTAATATTTTCACTAAACCTCTAATCAAGGAAAGATTTAATTTTATTCGCCACGAACTTGGAATGATAAATACAGATGCATAAATTGAAGGGGAGCCCTCTCTTGTGACTAACTCAATTTGTCCAGTGCACTATAGGCATTCCTAATTTTCCCACACAGACATGAAGCTCACTACAACGTCAGTCACTACAAATCAGGTACGCTCCTGTGTATAACTAGACTCTACTATTTAGGCTTGAAAATCAGTTTCACTGCCATTAAATGAGTCTAGAATAAAATAAATTGAGCAAATTCAACTAGAGCAAAATTAATCAATAATTTTTCCCTTGTCGGATACCAACAAGAATTGAACAGTTCTTTAATTAAAATCTCATTACCCCACTTACCTCATCAGGCCACAGGGTCTTGAGCGTCCACGCCCAGGAAAATGTCCGCGCATCTGTCCCAAACAAATAAGGAAATAAATTAAAACTTTGTTCCCACAAGAATCAAAACAAATACTCAAATTGTTTTTGCCTCATTTGACCAATATTGACTCACCCCAAAAACAAAACAAGGGCCCACACTCTCTCTCTTACTTTCCTCTTTCACCCTCTCGCTCTCTTTCCTCCACTCGACTAGCATACCCGAAAACCCCCCTCCAGATCTCCTTCTTCCTCCTCAAAAGATCCTAGTCCAATTACCTTCCAATTTCACCATTGCCATGCCTCAATTTCTCCCAAACTTGACCCCTAGCTTGATTTACAAAATCAAGCCCACTCTTTCACTATAAAACTACCTTCCTCTACCCATCTCCCTCCTCCTCCTCCATTGCTTACCACCTCAACCCACAACAATGGCACCCAAAAGCAAATCCCCCATAACCGGCTCTCTCACCCCCAAAGCTCGAAAAACGCTTACCAAAATTGCTCTTGTTCGCCGGAGTGCCCGAATTTTCGTTCGGCCACGACCCACTCCCCTGCTCACCGGCGGTGACCACCTCACCATCTCCGATGCCAGGTCCGATGCCGCTCGGCTACCACCCTCACCACTAGTGTCTCCCCTCACCTGAAGCATTCGCTGGGCCGTTGACAGTTTCACCACTGCCTCCACTCCGCCGTCCGTCGCTCGTCGCTCCCCCATAGTAACGCCCCCCACCGTCCTCCTCAATCTCCTCCTCCCACTACTAAGGTTCTCCCTTCCTCTTGGTTCCACTCTACTCTTGCTAGGGATAAATTTCTTTCTCATTTTGTCAATCATTCTATTCATGCCTGTGAAAGAGTCGATATTGAATCATTCAAAGCTGTAAATTTGGGTTTTGTTGACTATTTGTTGAATAGCTCTTGTGGACAGTTGCTCACTTTAGGTAATGAATATTACCCGCAACTTGTATGCATGTTTTATGCCAATCTTAGGGTTGCTAAAGTTGGGCCAGTTATCACTCTTGAATGCCAAGTGAAGTTTACCCGTTTTACCCTAACTGAATCTGACCTCAACCAGATTCTTGACTTACCCACTGTCACACAACCCAACCGGTCCACAACTGACCTTAGACGTCGCTGCCTAGCCGAATTTGCCACTCCTCCGCCCTTCTCACACGGCTCGAACCTTTCATACTTGATCCTTCATCGTGATCCTCGTCTTCTCTACTATGTTCTGGTTTGCACTATTTTGGCCAAACCCAACTCCACTGACAGCTTAAATAACAAGACCCGGGAAATCCTTTATGTTCTAATGACGGGCAAACCCGTCAATTATGCTAGGTACATCCTCAGTCACATGGCCAAAATCGGTACTCCAACCTCTTGACCATGGTCTTCAATCACTTTGGTGTTCCCCTCGAGAATGAAATCTGTGTGTCCACACCCCTTCCTGTCATTACTCCCTTATCCCTGAAGAACATTCAGTTCTTTCAGACAGCTACAGGGGTCTGGAAATTCATTAATAAGGATATGACTCTCGAAGAAAAAAAGCTTGTATCCCTTCACTTTACCAAGCATGTTAAGCCTCGTCAAACCTCTCCCTCCACTACTCTTCCACCATCCCTTCTCGATCACATCTTGTCTCTCAACGAGCGAGTATATGAGCTGCAAGACTCTACCGAGCACCTTGATTACATCCTAGTCCAGCGCACTGACAGTCTGGATGGCCTTGCCCACAATCAGGCCATTCTCAGTAACACTCTTACTGCCGTTCAGGCATCCCTCGCTTCTATGCATCACAAAGTGGATGATCTTTTTCGAATCAGTAATGTTACTCGCCATTGCGCTCTTAAGGGTGTTCCGCTCTCTGCTACCGAGCACATCAAATGCTCCAACTCTACCACTCATATCATCAAATCTGCCAGCAAGCTGTCCTCAACATAGCACTGCTTTTCTTACTTCCCCTTGGTTTGTTCTGTTGGTATGCTCAGACATACAAATTTTGCCTTCTCCTTTTTGATGAAAGAGGGGGAGAAAAATATGCTATGTTCTCTTATGGTTAGCCAGTAGAAATTATGCTATCTTATGTTAACTTGTTACCTTAGTACTTAGGTTAGCTAGTAACAGCTTGATGATTAGTCTTTAGGGCAATCTTATGATATTTTCACTAAGTTATGCTATTACAACTATGTTATCACATCTTTATGCATCCTGATAATATCCCCATTCCGATGTGGTCTATTATATTGAAAGAACTCAATATATCGGATTACCATCGTTTAATCGATTAAACTTACTCAAGCTAATTTTGACTTTTATCAAAAATGGGGAGATCGTTATACTTATTAGTGGCTAGAAATATTTGGATGAAATACCAAAATTAACTAAAAGGCCTAAAAGAGAAATTGGTAGAGCAAAAAGCAAAGATGGCACCCAATATAAAAAGCTGTAAAAACGTGTAAGACAATTGATATGCAATCAATCTCTCAGCCAATTGCTATTTGAAATTCAAATTGTAAGCTCTCAAATAAGGAAAGCAGTCATGATTTTCTCTCCACACATGGTACTTGCCTTAATGAATTTATGTGATATTATATGAGCCAAAAAAGGAAATATTTTCCCTTGATTCTGGATCATTATTCTGCTATATTTTCAAAAGATATTGTGCAGCATAAAATCAGCCCAAAATTGTGACAAGAAAGGCAAGAATATCAAGATAGCAGAAATTGGATGAAAATCAAGGGCCTGAAATATCATATCAGGTCGTCCTGAGACTTTCCTTGTTTGAAGAAAGTTAGCTTATAAATAGCGAGCAAGCACGTGCAGTTGAAGGCACTGAGCTAGTGAACAAGAAAAAGAGAGCTCTGAATTATTACTGTATTGAATGTTCTTGGTGACTAAAGTGTTATGATTATTTTTGAGGAAACTATTAAGGAGTGAACTTGTGAGTTGGTGAGAGGTCACAACTCCTCCCTTGCTTAAGTCAGTGGTTGACTTAAGCATTTGGGATATCTTAAGTGGGGTAGCTCTGAGAGATTGTGAAGTGTTCATCTTAATAAAAAAAGTAGAGAGTTGAATCCTAGAGTTGGAGAACTCTAGGCGGGGACTTAAGCTTGATTGAGGCCCAACCTCGTTAAAATATCATTGTGTTAAGTCTTTATTTAATTTCTGCATCTACTATTACTTTGCTAAGTCAAAATTTCAATTTACTACAATCACCCTATTTAAGCCCCTCTAGGGCGATCTGAGTCTTCAATACCAAAAAAAAAGAAAAGAATTCAACTCATTTCAACCAGTTTCAACCCAATTCAATAAAAAATACCCGCTTCAACCTATTTCAACCCACTTCTATTAATCTAAGCTAATTTCACCTATTGACTAACCCATATTTCCAAAAGAAAAGAACAGAGCCTCAGTACAAAGAAAATAATCATCTGCAATTTGTGTTAAAAATTCAAATATTTTGTTACTAACGCATACGGGAAAAAAATATGCTTAATATACACATATAATATATCTGCACTTCTTGTCATGAATTATAAATAATGCTAAAAAAATTTACACATTCCTTCATTATGTAGAAAAAAACATCTGCAATTTCTGGCATGAATTATGATGAACGAAAAATAAATCTGTTGCACATACAGCAACAACCATCCACGCTTTGGTGACCTATAACAAATATTTAGTAACCAATGCAAAAAAAATAATTTAAGCTTCTCTTCCATATACAGAATCAAACCTAAAATATCTACCATTCACAAATAACTAATATTTGCTTAACAATGCCAAAAAAATTATTTCTTCAATATATATAACAAAAATTACGTCATCTACAATTTTCAGTACGACTAACAAATATTTTCATAACATCCGAAAAATAAATATAAACTTTCATAATTGCTATCAGACTATTTGTACACACAATTACATAAATTATACAAGTTTTCAAAATATAGAAAATAATAGTTATATGTAGGAGTGGGAAGGACTGAGTGAGAGTGGAAGGAGTGGGAAGGAGTGATATTTTTTTTTAAAGTGTGGGAAGATGTGGGAAAGGGGGGAGGGAAAAGTGCGTGAGAGTGGGAACGAATGAGATGGGTCCATTAAACCACGAAAAGAACAGGGCCTTAGATGATACTAATATGATTCAAGTAGTTAATCAACATTTAAATTTCTCACCTAAATTTTTGTATTTTTTCCTCAATCCAAACAAGAGAAAAAAAAAACTCATTTTCTTCCTCCTTTTTTTTCCTTCACATTTTTTTTCCTTCAACTTTTCTTTCCACTAAATTTTCTAAGGATCAAATAGAGCCTAACCGATGAATGAGCACTTGGTTGTTATGAGTTTGTACCGAATTAAAGGACACCTGACACCTGTGGAGCTTTCTACCTCAGCTATTCATAACCTTATATGGTATCTGAAAGAACTCATCTGCTTGAATCTTTCTCAAAGTCTCTCTCGATTGAGTCTCTCACTTTAACAAGTTTATTCCATTATCAGTTCCCTTTAGGTGTTGCTTTACATTGCCAAATCGTTTGCCTTTTTATAATAGTTGTGTGCCCACTTTATCTGTAAGGGATCCTTTTTTGCAATGATGCACACTAGTTTAGCTAAACGAACAAACCCAATCCCATTGCCTATTTTGCAATCGCCAGTAGCACCAATGCAACATCCACTTCTTTTTTGCAATGACCCACCTTTTTTGCAATCACCATGAACACCATGCACTTCCTCTCTCAAAAGCTGCGAGAAATGATTACCTCACAGGCCTACTAACCTTTTGATCATACATCAACTCACCATGTCTATGTTGCATCACTTGATGCACTTTTATAGTATTTGCATATTGCTTTTGTGTAACACTACTGACATAGAAAATTGCAAAATTTTGGCCACCTTTTGGCAACCAATCCTCCTCTGATTTTTGCTGTCAGAAAGCTCTTCTTACTTTTATAACAAACAAATAATATTTAAGTGCCTCTTTTTCTTTCTCATGAAGTATAGAATTCAAGGGATCATGTATAACCTACTGAGCATTGTGCAACACTTGTTGAGCCTCCCCCTGTCCCCCACTTGCTGGTGTATTATGACCAAATTTCTCCATTTTCAATAATTTTAGAGATGCTTAAGGGATTTTAACTATGTGACTAGCGCGTACATGGTTGTACGCTATACCCTGAACCTCTTTGTTTCAAACTTCATTTACCTTGGCTAGAAAAGCAAGAGTTTTAGGGCTTGTTCTTTTTGTGGGTAAATTGAGGTGAATAAAAGGGTGAAGTGGATTGAAATAGGTTGAAGTGGGTTGAAGTAGGTTGAAGTGAGTTGAATTTTTTTTATGTGATAAAATAAACTTGGTTAAAATAGTGAAAGTAAGTTGAAATAGGTTGAAGTGGGTTGAGATTGGTATCTTGGAATTTACAAAGGAAAAGAACAGGGCCTTAGCCCACATATCATAGAAGTCAAACCGATCCTTATTTTTGTGTTATTGTAAATCAAAATGCACTAACAAGGGACGATAATAAGACACATCTTTTGGAAGGAGCTCCTAATGTATATTTGGAAAAAGACGCACAGTTTCGCCATTCAGTAACACCTTATCCATCCTGAAGAATACCCTCCTTACTTGCTAATTGCTTCATGTGTATAGAGAGCCTCTCTCTCTCTCTCTCTGTCTCTCTCTCTATATATAATTTTCCGAATTTGACAATCATTAACATACTTGATAAAATCCTCAATTCTAGCAAATTACACTAAGTCACCTACAATTCTTTCCTCAATTCTTAAAGGCTGTTAAAATTTCACCAATCTCCGAAGGGTTAGTCATTTAAGAATTTAATTTCACCCAATTCTCCCATAAATCCTTCCTTTCTGTCTGGTCATTTGCACCATAAGCCACAGTCAAGTAGACCATTGTTAAGATAAGCAGGGACAAATTGCTTGTGGATTTGCAATATATCCACATTTACATTATTTTCTTTCTAAATGATACAAATCCTGCTCGTAGCTTATGTGGTTGCATTGGACAACACAAACTCTTTGTTGTATATATTCTCCATCTTTTTAGCTAGCATTGTTTTGGTTTCACGTAATTCCAGAACAACACACTTATTCTGTTGGAGGGAATCCTTAATAGCCTCTTGTTTATTAGGGTCATTAAAGCGCCTAATATTCCAAATCAAACACTAATTAATAATTATCATCATATAAACTAGCGAAGTTATTTTGCAGCAATCACCTAGCATTGTGGTGTAATACGTTGTACATTCCCGATCGTTGCCGTTAACCCCCATGTGCAATTGGCAGTGAATATGTTCTAAATTCGTAGTAGCATCATATGTAACCTGTTCAACCAGTACCTCCTCTGTCTATTCTTTAGCTACTACATTCTTTAGCATCATATGTACTTCTTTAATTTGTCCCTAGTGTTAGCCGGATTCTTGGTTTGCTTTTGGCAGTTTTCGCTGCTTGCTGTATGCGATTCACATCTTTTATTTTATTACATTTAGACTATCCTATTACTATTCTCTTTCATTAGGGCGGCAGTTTAATTATTATTATTAGCATTATTATTATCATTACTATTTAGATAATTTATGATTGTATTGCTAGTGTTATTTTATTATCACTATTATTGTTAGAATTATTGTTTTTATTATCACTTGCTTTTTGTGAAAGCTCGTACATCAGTGCAATCTTTGTTAGTAGCGACTTTGTTTTTATTACTGCATTGCTAGTGTTATTTTATCATCACCATTATTATTAGTATTATTATTATTGTTATCACTTATGCTTATATTAGTATTTTATTATTATATCCGTCTCTAGTATTGTGTATTATCCTTGGTATTTATTAGTAGCAACTCTGTTTTTATTATTACCTTTAGGATTATTTTGCTAAGTGTTTCTGTCTCAATTTGCTCTGTGCCAATATCAGTCGCAGTGATTAGTGATTTTGAAGGGTTAACCGAGGTTGCAGGTGGAGGGCTGTGAATTTGGTGGATTGCTTGTGTTTTAATTTTGCTATAATTAGTTCTTTTTCTAAATAGTTCCTACTTTTTTCCAAGTTTTCTGGAAGAGTTCCACCTTAGTACTTTAGCTCCTGCTTCATTATTAGTTATTGCCCTTGCTGCTTTTTTGCCATCGTTATTTAATATTTTTGGTTAGTCTCTTGGCTATTTTATTACTAGTATTTTTTGTGTTGTTATTAGTATTTTTTTTTTTTACTGTTGTTAGCTAGTGGCGAGCAATGTAGTAGTTTCAGCCAGTCCTCCGGGGGGAAATAGGGGTAGGAGGGGTGGAGGGTCTCGGATTGTGCGCCTAGCGTCTTGGAATATTGGGTCGCTTACGGGTAAGTCCATATAATTAGGTAAGTCGTTGCATATGCGTAGGATTAATATGGCATGTGTTCAAGAGACGAAGTGGGTGGGGGCTAAAGCTAGAGAAGTCAATGGGTACAAATTATGGTATTCGGGGTCAATCAAGGCGAGGAATGGAGTTGACATTTTGGTTGAGAAGGAGTTGGTAGACTTTGTTGTTTAAGTGAGGCGTAAGAGTGACCGAATTAAGGCCATTAAGGTTTTGGTGGGTTCATAATTTATAAATGCGATCAGTATTTATGCTCCCCAAATAGGTATGCCGGACGATGTTAAGAAGTTATTTTGGGAGGATTTGGATATGGTCATCCAGGGGATACCTCGGAGCGAGAGACTTTTCATAAGAGAAAACTTTAATGGCCATACTGGTGTTGACTCAGAAGGGTATGATATGACCCATGGGGGTCTCGGTTTTGGGGAGAGAAATAAAGGAGGAGTTTCTTTGCTAGACTTTGTAGTGGCCTATGAACTGTTGGTGGTAAACTCCTTTTTCAAGAACAAGAAGGACCACTTGGTGACCTTTAAGAGTGGCGCCTTGAAGACTCAGATTGATTACTTCTTGACGAGAGTGGATAGTCGGATGTTTTGCAAGGACTGTAAGGTGATTCCTAGTGAGTATCTAGGAACTCAGCATAGGTTGCTAGTTCTGGATGTGGAGTTCAAATATTCAAAGTGGAAGAAAAGGAGAGTCGGAGACCCTAGAGTTAAGTGGTGGACCCTCACAAAGGAGAACGCTATGTTATTATCAAAGAGGATTACTGAAGAAGGAGCTTGGATGCGGGTCGAGGATACAGATACAATGTCGAAGGCAATGGCAGATTGTATTCGAAGGTCGGCTAAAGAAGTCCTAGGTACTTCTAGAAGGGGTGGTAACAAAATAAAGGGTGCATGGTAGTGGAACGAGGAGGTAAAGGAGAAAGTCAGGGAGAAAAAAGAGGCATATGTTGATTTCATGCACAGTGGAGTGGATGGAGAGAGAGATATTAGTAGAGCTAGATATAAGGTCGCAAAGAAGGTAGCCAAGAAAGCTGTTGCGGTAGCTAAGAGCATGGCTTATGATAGGTTATATCATAGACTAGAGACCAAGGAAGGGGAGAAGGTAGTCTTTAAACTGGCAAGGGCTAGGGAAAGAAGAACAAGGGATTTAGGTATTGTGAGGTGCATCAAGGATGAAAATGGTAAGGTGTTATTGGAGGATGTAGAAATCAAGGAGAGATGGTAAAGATACTTTTTCAATCTACTCAATGGTGAAGGGATGGAAGATTCCCGAAGTAGGGAACGGGAGTGTGGTGAGAGGAGAATTGATCCGCAGGAGTGTGGTCATATCAGCAAAGACAAGATTAAAGAGGCCTTGAGGAAGATGCCCAATGGGAAGGCAGAGGGTCTAAATCAAATACCAGCGGAAGTGTGGAAGTGTTTGGGAGAGGAAGGATTAGAGTGGCTAACGGAGCTTTTCAATGTTACTTTTAGGATCGCTAAGATGCCCGAAGAATGGAGGTCTAATACAGTAATCCCTTTGTACAAGAACAAATGTGATATTCAGGATTGTAATAATTTTAGGGGTATAAAGTTGTTCAGTCACACTATGAAGTTATGGGAAAGGGTGTTTGATAGAAGGTTGCGGAAGGATGTTTCGATTTCACAGAACCAGTTTGATTTTATGCCAGGCAGGTCGACCATAGAGGCGATTTACCTCCTTAGAAAACTCATGGGTTTGTATAGAGATAGAAAGGTGGATCTTCACATGATGTTCCGCGTGATATGGAGATGCTTATGATAGAGTTCCGCGTGAAGTGTTATGGTGATGCTTGGAGGAGAAAGGAGTGATACCCTTGTATATTCGAGTTATTAAGGATATGAATGAGGGAGGTAGGACGAATGTTAGGACACCAGCAGGGGTCACTAATGACTTCTTCATTGCTATGGGCCTATATCAGGGTTCCGCCTTGAGCCCTTTTCTTTTCACTCTAGTTATGGATGAACTTACAAGAGAGATTCAAGATGAGTTACCTTAGAGTATGCTTTTTGTACATAACATTGTTCTTATTGATGAGACCAGACAAGGAATTAATGACAAGTTGGAGCGATGGAGGCATACTTTAGAATCTAGAAGTTTTAGAGTAAGTAGATCGAAGACAGAGTACCTTCATGGTTGTTTCAGTGGAAGGGTAGATGCGGGGGGAGAAGTCACCCTGGATGTGAGGCCGATACCTAAGGTTGATAGGTTTAGGTATCTAGGTTCGATCATTCAGCAGAATGGGTATATTTATGAAAATATTAACCAACGAATAAAAGTAGGCGGGCAAATATGGAAGTATGCCTCAGGTGTGCTATGTGACGAAAGGGTGCCCCTTGGATTGAAAGACAAAGTCTATCGCATGGTAGTTAGACCGGTCGTTCTTTATGGATCAGAATGTTGGCCTCTAAAAAAGACGCAAGTTCAAAGGCTGACGGTAGCAGAGATGAGGATGATAAGGTGGATATGTGATTATACGAGGATAAACAGAATTAGAAATGGAGTTATCAGAAACTTAGTTAAAGTAGCTCCCATCGGAGATAAGATGAGAGAAACAAGACTCCGATGGTTTGGTCATGTGAAAAGGAGGAGTGTGGACGCTCCAGTGAGGAGATGTGAGAGGATCAACATCTCCGAAGGCAAAAGAGGGAGGAGACGACCAAAGAAGAGCTTGGACGAGGTGATTAGAGAGGACTTGAAAGTTGTCAGTTTGACGGAGGACTTGGCTCAGGATAAGAAGTTGTGGCGGGATAGGATTAAGATCTTAGATCGCTGAGATTTTTTTTTTCGTATGCTATGTTTGTATGCAGGTTGTATTGTCTTATGCGAAGAGTTCACATTTGCTTGCCGTTGGTTGTTCAGGTACATAACCTTCCTCTAATATATTGTGCTTTTATTTCATAGCTTCAGCAGCTAATATTTTTAATATATCTCAGTCACCCCTTGCTATAGAGTCTTTCTTCTATAAAATGTTTTCCCTTTAAATGTTTTCGCAAAATCTTTCTTCTATAAAATATTTTCACAAAACCCTTTTTGTAGGTCTCTTGGAATCAGCCTCTCTACAGGTAGGAATGCCGGTAGGGGTAAGGTTGCCTACAGCTGGATCTCCCCAGACCTCGCGAAAGCTGGACCCATACTGAGAGTTGTTGTTGTTGTTGTTGTATTGTTGTGCTCTTTCATGGGTCTCTTGGAAGCAACCTCTTTACAAGTAAGATGTTTATAGAGGTAAAGTTGTTTACATCTGAATCTCCTTAGATCCCGTAAAAGTGAGACTCACATGGGGAGGTGTTTTATTGTTGTGTTCTTTCTCTGACTGATTATTCTCAAAATTTCAAGCAAGCTATGAAAGTGCAGTTTCTTTTCTCCTACATACCATTGTATTCTTATTTTTGAAGTTGTCAATAGTATACTCAAACATGCCATAATAAGAGCATTTTGTAGGCTTCCACCCAAAATCAACCTCTTGCATAATAATATCACTTTTCTCATCCATGAATGTGACTTTATTTGGAAAGTCTTTATTAAGTCTCAGCTTTTTTTTTTCCATTGAATTATTTAGTTGGGCATGACCCTTACAATAATTAAAAAAGACAATACAACCACTACACTGCGCATAAGAAAAACAGCTACTGCAACCTACAGACTGCAAATCGCAAACAAGTAAGCTTAAACAAGCCGCTAGTTTCAAACACATATATCAATTGAAATAGCCACTGAAGATAGCCTAAGAACATCAATCTTTAGTCTGTCTTGTGTTTTCCAACTCTTTTGTCAGGCTTCTTGTAATTCTTCTAATTGCCGGGGTCTCACATTTGATAACAGAAATACCAAGTCTTTTTTCAATATCCAAAACTTTTTCTGTGGTAAGCATCTTTCTAAGCACACTTGCAATCTTACTTAAGCTTTCTCTACTCCAAAACTTGAAATCTAGATTAGCAAATGTAGTCTAGACTGGTTGTTTTTGTAATGTCCTCGTATAGTACTTGCCTAATTGGCCATGCCTGTAATACAGAATACACCTCTAGTATTGTATGAAATCTTAGCAAAAATAAACAAAGTTTTGCTTTGAGGGATTATCAGTTTCTAGTATTGTCTTAAATCTAACAATGAACACACCTTTAGGTTTGGAAAGCACCCTATCGTAATCCTTATTCTTCCAACTTCTTTGAAAGAAATCATCCATAATTTGCATAGAAGGATTAGTCCGGACCACAAAACAAGCAATATCGAACCCCAAAAATCAACTTCACATTGGATATCACTATCATCAATGCACTGAATTTTCATGCCTGTGTAATGATGGAGAAACGTAGTCTAATTTCAACTTGAAATTTGGACTAATTTCAACTTGAAATTTGGAGCAATTTCAAGAACAATAGAATTACCTTCTCCATTTTATCACTTTCCATCTCCAATGCTCGCGGAATTAGACGATTGCATTTCACTATTTAGCTCCATCTCATTCGGTAGTGTTTTGTTTAGTCTCAAGCTACTTGGAAACTCTCCAACTTGATTTAGCGCATTAGTCAAATCCTTCCTACTACTAACAACTGAATTTGCCTTTGCATGAGAACTTGGATCGGGATGTGTTTGGGGTTTTTTCAGTTTTGTTCCTGTTTTTCTTTGCCAACCCCCAATGAATGTTCATTGTAATTGTCCTGGCCCGGGAGGGGGCTGGGGCACTATAGATTAATGGCTTCAAGGATCGCCGACTGGCCCCACAATCACTACAAGTCTTTCTGGCGTACTTCGTCCTCGCTCACACGCTGTTTGAGAAACTTCCCAGGAGGCCACCCATCATAAGATTTCCCTACAACAAGTACGTTTAGCTATGGAGTTCTTATGAGTGGGCCCCTAAAAGAAAGGTGTATTTTTGGTGATACAAGTAGTCGTATCAAATCCTTTAAGCAACTTACGGGGTGTTACAATACATCTGTAATGCCCAGCCCCCTCCCAAGCCAGAATAGTTACCATGAACGGTTTTAAGGATCATCGACTGACCCCACAAATCACCATAAATCTTTTAGGCATGCTTTGTTATCGCTCATACGCTGTTTGAGAACTTCCCAAGAGGTCATTCATCATAAGATTTCCCCACCGTAAGTACGCTTAACTGTAGAGTTCTTATGAGTGAGCTCGCCAAAAATAAAGATGCACCTTTGGTGATAAGAAGGGGGGCCAAGCTACCTCCGAGAAAGGGAATAATTCACCTATGTAAAGCTTTGGTAATGCCCGACTTCCGTACCACCTCTCTTACATAATTAAGTAATCTAAGATTAGGGTGCACTTCGTTTGGAGAAAAACCCCATCCCAATCTAATTAATGTCGGAGATTTCCGGGGACAAGTAGTTGCTTCAAATCCTTTAAGCCTTATGGGGTGTTATAATCACCCCACTTGAAGCGTAAAACGTCCTCGTTATGTCTCATTAACCAACCGACTTACGAGTCATGTTGACCGACAGTCCATCCTAGTATCTTTGCCCGGCTAGGTGACTGCGTAGGGCTCTCCTGTCCACTGGCGCAGCTTATGGTCGCGGGTTGGCTCTGATACCATCGGTAATGCCCCAATCCCCTCCCATGCTAGAACAGTTACCATGAACAACTTCAAGGATTTCCGACTACCCTACAAATCACCACAATTCTTTCCGGAGTGCTTCATCCTAACTCACACGCTGCATGAGGAACTTTCCAGGAGGTCATCCATCATAAGATTTCCCCGCAGCAAGCGCGCTTAACTTTGGAGTTCTTATGAGTGGGCTCCCTTAAAATAAAGGTGCATGTTTGGTAACATAAGTAGTCGCATCAAATCCTTTAAGCCATTTATGGGGTGTTACTAGTACAATGCCCATGCAAGGGCTAAGGACAATGGTCTCCCCCACTTTAAAGTAACTGCAAACATCTTTGCTGAGTTTTTGAAACCACATCACTTGTTAATGTTGTCTAAAGGAGAAACATATCGGTAAGTACTTTGCATCAAAGATTTCAATATCATATAGAAATTTGACACCAAAGGAGTTGAAAATCTTCACCAGTAAGCCCAACCAAATATCCAAAAAGACATATGGATATATTCACACATAGTTACATCATTGATAGTTTTGTTCTCACAATTTGGGTTCTACATACTCAAAAACTGATAGTTTTCTGACAACTTGGTTTCTATATATTCAAGAGCTACTCAATGAACAAAATTTACATAAAAAATGAGCTGAAACAAAGTCTGAAAAGCTAGTCTTATATACACCAAAAATTTAGCAACTGGCGACATCAAAAGTGAGTGGAAACAAACCCTGAAAAGCATATACCAAAAATAGCAACTGGCTACATTTACATTTGTCTACATTACTAGCAATTTCTATGCCGCTGTAACTCAGATTTAGATATTATTTGTTGCATCAAGAATGTAGACAACAACAAATTTGATCATCTCATGCTTGTGGTAACAACGATGAGAAACCCCCAAAATGAATGTAAATTCTTTGTCATCTAAGGCAGTGTCCAAATATTGCATGTCAACTATTCCATCCAATAAAAACACAATGAGGAAAGTTTATATATATAATCGGGAAAGTATGCGTGATAGCTATACATTTATTGGTTTTGATTCTAGTATGTCTCTTTATACACACACACACACACACATATATACATATATATACATACATACATATATATATATATATATATATA
>JACYFF010031959.1:23916865-23945338 GCA_017589665.1 Selenicereus undatus
TGAGGACCTGATCACCAACCTGTTTGGAGACCTGTTTTGTGCAACACTCAAGTATGTGCATTACATTTTCATTTATGTTTGTTATCATCAAAACTCCTTACATATTATAAGGAAGGGTTCAACACTCACCATTATGAGTTATGTACTTACTAAATATAGTTGTTGGCTCACTAGTGATATACATTTAGCTCACTATAAAAAATATGTTGCCCTGTGCCACACAGTAGTTTTTTGCTCATTAAAAGAAACGTTTGGCTCACTAGGATTGACCTGCATGCTCACCGATGTTGCATTATAGCTCACCACAAATGTTATGTTTTTTTTTTTCAGATGATATTTTCATTGTTGTTATGTACATATGAGAAACAATAGCTCACCTATATGAGCTATGTGCTCACTAAATATGGTCGTTGGCTCACTAAAGAAATACATTTAGTTCACTTGTATTGAGCTTGTATTCAGCAATCATAAATCAGTTCTCAACTCACCAAATATAATCACTATGATTAATCTTGTGCCTAATAGGGAAAACAATAGCTCACTATCAGTATAGCTCACTATAAAAGATCTGTTGCCTTGCACTACATTTTATAGCTCACCAAATATCTATCATGGCTCACTAAATAAATGGTATAGCTCATTAAAAAGAATAGTATAGATAGCCAACAAATAATATTGTGAAGTTTTTGAGTTATGTTATAGCTCAATCATTTTTTACTATGCTATAAGGGTGTTTGTATTATATTTTGTGAGTATAATAGAATTGTAGTGAATTAATTAAATATAGTCCAATTCACTAAATATATGTCATAACTCACTAAATATATATCATAACTCACTAAAAAAATGTAGACAACTAGAATATAGTTTTGTGAGTTTCAGATGAAGAATAATATTTTTTTAGTACAATAGCACATTTTAGTAAGTTGTACAGTGCCTTTACTAAGTGAAACCTCGGGTACATAAGATGCATTGGTTTGACCTATCCACTTACTAAAAGTATGTGTTAGCTCACTAAAACTGTGTCTCAACTCACTAAGTATTATAATGAGCTATACATTTTTAGTGAGCTGAAGTTCGATTGTACAACTTCTTCTGTACAACCGGTTGTATGATATAACAACCTAGTATATAAATATCATAGCTCACTAAAAAAATATAGACAACTAGAATACAATTTAGTGAGTTTCAGGTTCACAATAACATTTTTTTTTAGTACAATAGCACATTTAATATGCAACATAATATTTTTTACTAAGTGAAACTTCTGTACATAAGATACATTAATTTTGGTATCTCTGCTCACTAAAAGTACGTATTAGCTCATCAAAACTGTGTTTCAACTCACTAAAATATTTTAGTGAGCTATACATTATTTTTAGTGAGCAAAACAGGATACATAGCAGCATATTTTAGTGAGCTGATTCCGCAAGGAATCGGTTTGTGTACTTATGTTGATGACGTGGGATAACAGGACGGGTTTATCTGATGGATGACGGTCAACACGGCATCATCCTCGGCTCTTTCTGTGACCCAACTTGCAAAAAAGGCAAACACCTGGTTGTGGTCTGGGGAACGCCTCTTCGACGGTCAAGTCAGTTGAATGCTCGGATCAAAAAGAGTGAATTCTATAGAGAGTAAGTATCCACAGTGGCCAACCCTTTTCTCGAGGAAAATAGGTCACTATTTATAGCCTTTTTGGAAAAGATGGTAGAATCGTAATTTTACCTGAAGTGTCCGCGTGGGCCGTCGATTCTAGAGCCATTAGGCCCAGAAGAAGCCTCTAGGGTTGCGTTCCCAGCCTCTGGGTAAGCATGGGCCTGAGGCTGTCCCCAGGATCACATCCTTGTGGGCCATTAACTCGCGTGTGGGTCTAGCCTTCAAGATAGCAACATGAAAGCCCATTGGGGAATCTCCGAGTTGTTCCCCAATCACTTAGCCCCCCACATTTTACCTGCACATTGAGTCTAACAAGCAGTCAGGTAGAATGTGGACCATCACTATTGACTATCACGCGTCTAGAAATCCCCAAAAATCAAGCCCTTGAGATGGACTGTCCCGATGCCACCGCCAATAAATGCACGGGGTACAGGGTGTGGATTTTGCTGCGTCTATTGATACATCTAGAGATCCTAGGGAGTTGAGCTCCAGGAACAGACGGTTCCGACACCACCGTCCATAAATGCACGAGGTACGAGGTGTGGACAGCGCCTGTATGAAACTGTTGCTTATCACTACAAAAGGTGGTCTTTGGGGCTGAGTTCCCTTCATTTCCCTGTTCGTCCATAGCTGTCATCATAACTTTCCATGGCCTTCCCACGTGCCCTTGATACCAGAGCGATGAGTGAGTTCGTCGTCTGCCATTTCTCGTGGGACGGGCGGGGGAGGGCTTTCCCCTCGTCGCCCCTCCTCAAGGACTTTCAAAACCTGTGCCTAGACTTTGATATGGCCGTGGCTGAGCAAGTGAACAAAGAATATGGTCTTCCCGAGCTGCCATAGGTAATCTTCTATGCGATGCTCCTTAATGAGGCCGAGAGGCTTAGGGTGCTGCATGGATCGAGGCTTCGATCGTTGGAGGTGGGCCTTAGTGAGCTGCGTTGGGAGCATTCGAGTCGTGGATTTGGCTATTTGGTGACCGAATCTATAAGGTACGGTTTCACCCGAGTGGCTTGAGCGCGGGCACGCAGTTTGACCGTCAGGGGGGGGAGTTCTAATAAGAGGGCGGCGGCTGACGATACGGACCCTCAAGGGGCGTCCGCCCCTTAAGCTTGTGTAAGCCGTTAGGGAATGCTCCCCCCCGGTCAATTTCTATCTTGTACTGGCACGAATGATTAATAAAGCTCGTGTTCATACCAAGCGTGTTTTTTTTTGTTTTTTGTTTTTGGTTTTTTTTTGTTTTTTGCATGGACACGTGTCTATGGTGAATTGGCCACTTAGCCCTTAGGAAAATCCCAGACTTTTGGGTTCCTCTCCTCCCCCTATAAATACATTGTCATTGCTTCGGAGAGGATACTCAGGTGTTTCACTCTCTTAGAGGAGCGATAAAATCATAGGGTGAGCGACTGGTATTTCTGTTTCCTTGGTGAATCATGACATTTCCTCCTATCTGCGACACAAGAGAGATGGCCACTTACGTGAGGGAGACATTCATCTGGCATTGGAGGAGCGCTTCTCGTCCCCCTCGTCCTCTTCTTGATGATTTCCACATGTTATGCCTACGCTTCTCATTGTCCGAGGCCGAGAGTGCAGTGGCTGAGTTTGGGCTTCCGGAAATAGTCCAAGCGACGTTCTATGCCATGCTATTGAACGAGGCCGTCGAACTGGGTGCGACTCATGAGTATACGGGCGACAAGATGAAGTCTTCGTTGATAGGTCTGAGGTGGCTGACCTTCGAGGTGTAGATGCATTGTATGGACAGTGTTCTTAGGGCGGCCAAGTAGTATCGCCCGACTGATGAGGTGCAAGTCTCAAATTCTGGAGGCGGTCAGGAAGGGAGCTCTAGATCGGACGGTCCCCTCGCCTCCTCTAGTGATGAGGAGTAAACTTAGCTTGTTCTTGCGCGTTTTGTACTGTCGTGTGTTCTTTTGGACGCTTGTAGTGGAATGAATCATTGTAATGAAAAAAGTCGTTTTCCACGAAGTGCATTGTCTTTTGTCTTTTCTTGATGCGAGGGGGCCGAACCTTAGCCTTCTGTGGGGCTAAGAGTGTAGCGACCAACCGTAAGGCCGTGCCCAATGGCCACGCGCCCCCAGTGGGGTTAAGAGCGTAGCGGCCGACTGTGCTCATTAACCCTTAACTCCCAATGGGGCAAGGAATATAGCGACCGACCATAAAGCCGTGCTCGAGGGCCTTAGCCCCCTATGGGGCTAAGAGCGTAGCGGCCGGCACTAAGGTCGTGTCCAAGGGCCCTTAGCCCCCCGTGAGGCTAAGAGCTTAGCGGCCGACCCTAAGGTCGTGTTCGAGGGTCCTTAGCCCCCAGTAGGGTAAGGAACGTAGCGACCGACACTACGGCCGTGCTCGAGGGCCTTAGCCCCCAGTGAGGCTAAGAGCACAGCGGCCGACACTTAGCCCGAGCTTGAGGGTCCTTAGCCCCCAGTGGGACAAGGAACGTAGTGACCGGCCGTAGAGCTGTGTTCGAGGGCCTTAGCCCCCAGTGGGGCTAAGACCATAGTGGTCTGCTCTAAGGTCGTGCTCAAGGGCCCTTCGGCCCCCATGAGGCTAAGAGCGTAGCGGCCAACCCTAAGGCCGTGCTCAAGGGTCCTTAGCCCCCAGTGGGGCAAAGAACGTAGCGACCGACACTAAGGCCGTGCTCGAGGGCCTTAGCCCCCAGTAGGGCTAAGAGTGTAGCGACCGACGCTTAACCCATACTTGAGGGTCCTTAGCCCCTAATGGGGCAAGAAACGTAGCGACCGACCATAGAGTCGTGCTCGAAGGCCATAGCCCCCAGTGGGGCTAAGAGCGTAGCGGCTGACACTAAGGCCGTGCTCGAGGGCCTTAGCCCCCAGTGAGGCTAAGAGCGCAGCGGCCGGCGCCTAGCCCATGCTCGAGGGTCCTTAGCCCCCAGTGGAGCAAGGAGCGTAGCGATTGGCCGTAGAGCCGTGCTCGAAGGCCTTAGCCCCCACTGGGGCTAAAAGCATAGCGGCTGACACTAAGGCTGTGCTCGAGGGCCTTAGCCCCCAGTGGGGCTAAGAGCGTAATGGCCAGCCCTAAGGCTGTGCTCGAGGGTCCTTAGCCCCCAGTGGGGCAAGGAACGTAGTGGCTGGCCGTAGAGCCATACTGGTTTGGTAAACGCCCAGGGACACCGGCTCCTCAACCGTCATTGATGTCGTGGCCGAACAGGGGCGCCACGTCAAGCCGGTTGGGAAGTAGTGTGTTTGTTGAGGTGTATTCAGATATTTGCCCTGCCTCCTCGCTCTATATAAGGGTGAGCATTTTGTCAAGTGGGTCATTCGTGCTCCACACATTTCATCGTCTATAGAGAGAAAGAAATTTTTAGAGAGAGAGGCTCTGACTCCCTTTTCCTCCTCTCCCTTCAGAGTCACTGTAGCTCCTCAAGCATTTTTCTTGAATCCTCAAAGGCTTGCTTAAGGGTTGATCCCAAGTCTTTCAATCTTCATCGCTCACAGGTATATGCTTACGCCTTCTCGAAGCACTATTTGTTATATATTATGTCATCTTGCTCGTCCGGTGGAGACGTCCCCGAGGGGCAAGCCGACCCCCAAATTGAGCGTCAGCACCCACAACTCCCTAACCTCCCGACCTTTATTGATGGTCGTGTGGTGGCTGGAGTCCCCTGAAAGAATAAGTTTAGGCAGCCGAAAAAGATTTCCTATGTCGTTCCCCTTTTTGAGCCGGACACGCCCTTGTGGTCCATCTGCGAGTATTCCTCCACCCCCAGCATTCTTAGCCCTGAGGTGAATGTGACGTGTCCTTGGGAGATCAGCATAGCTGATTATGTGCCCGACTTCCAGCTTCGCAGGAAGGCGAAGACGAAGTCGACTCCACGCATCAGGTAATCCTTGTTTAGCCCTTCCTCAGTTCAACCCGGAGGCCCAAGTTGCCTCCTCTAGTTCTAGCACGTCTTCCCAGTTGGGGTCGTCCAGCTCGGCCTCAGGGCGCTCCTCGAGGGGTTCATCGTCTGAGGAGGCCTCGACAAGCTCTTCTCCCGAATCTTCATCGGGGCCGTGTAGCTTGGAGCTTAAACAGAGATGTCGCGTGCCTCCAATTACCCAGATCGTGGCCAAGGGGTTGGAATTCCCCGGGGCTCCAACCCGTTCAGACCCGTAGAACGGTCCAGGGAGTCACTTCCCTGACCTAAGGGTCGTTTCCAAGCTAAAGAGGTCAACCCTGGACAAGCAGTATCTCCTACTCACCGAGTGCTCCTTTCGTGATGCCCGAGCTGGATGACACCGTGAATGAGCTGCCCGCGCAATGTATAGCGGTCTATCGGGTGACCCTTGACTATGGTCTCCGTTTTCCTTTGCACCCTGTGATTAGGGAGATTTTAAGCAAGTATGAACTAGCACCTGCTCAAATCGTGCCCACGTCCTGGCATAATGTTTGTTCCTTTATAGCCACTTGCGAACTGCGCGGCCTAACTTGCGCGGCCCAGGCATTCAGCTTAGCTCATACGGTTTAGAGGGCCCCCAAGGAGACCGGGGACTTGGAGTGGTACTGCTTCAATAACAGGTCGGGTTTCATGACGGCCATTAAGAAGAAGTTCAAACTGAGACACTGGAAGTACGACTTCCTCTTCCTACGTCGGGCATCGGTTGGGGCGACGTCCCTAATTGGAATGAGGGGAAACCAATTCAGAATCCCTTCGGGGAACCCACGGCTGAGGAACGGCGAACTGCCCGCTATTTTATGTTCTATATACGTGAGGATGATAGGCCTCAGCCTATGCCTAGGTTTATGACCCAAGCGATTGAGTCAACGAGGGGTCCGGAAAAGAGGAGGAGCAAGTCCAGTGGCCGGGAGCTGCTGAGATGGCTGCCCAAACCGAAGTTTTTTTGCTGACGACTTTTTTCTTGCCGCGGCCGGCCTTCTGATCCTTAAAAACTTCACCAAGGATACTTAGTCGTCCCAACACTACCTTGCTTTGCGTTTGGTGCTGACCTGACTTCTTGTTTGTCTTGTGCAGATCAAGCGAGGGCTCGGCTGACGGTTTTCGCGACGGGGGATGCGACTGCTGAACAGGTGGCGGCCGGGGCTGAGTGGAGACGGGAGGCAGAGAGGTAGCTTGCTGTCGCCCAGCAGGCCAAGAAGGTATGGCATACAACCCCCTTCTCTCTTTTTTTTTTTTACGTAGAACCTAATCTACTTCTTACAGGCGCCCTCCCTTACACCGTGCGGGAAGAGACCTACTGTGCGTTTGCTGCCAGTTCGCTAGAAGCAGAGGATCGAGGGCCACCTGGTGAGACCGGGGCTTTGGCCCTTCCGTAGGTAGGGCAGGGGAATGTGGAGCGACTGGTCGCCCAATAATCAGGTAGCCGGTCGTCAGGTGAGCTGGCCGCTACCGGGCAGGGGCACCATACTCCCACTCGAGCGGCAGGAGCTTCAACCGCGGTTCCCGGAGCCACCTCCACGCAATCCCCATGACCCTCAGGTAGCTTCATTAAGGCATATCCCAACATTAGGCTCTCTCTTGTCCAGGACATAGTTAAATCCTGGGACTTGGTGACCCCTGGGGCTTCGAACCCCCCACCTGTATCCGAGGAGGAGATATGCATGGCAGAGGCCTTTGCCCTGGGGATGAAGGCTGTTACGGAATGCCGGTGGCTGGAGGGGCTGGTATCTCGATATCAACGACGTTGAGAAAGGATGCTGGCTTACCTTGAGGCACGTGAGGTCGCGAAAAGAGAGTTGCAGCGTTAGCTCGAGAAGGCCGCGACTGAGACGGTCCAAGCTAAGGAGTAGGGCTACCAATAAGGCCGCTCCGATACCCTGATATACCTTTGCAAGGTCGTACTTACCCTTGCGCCCAAATTCAGTGACGACCGGTACTTCGAGGCCTACCTGAACTTTGTGGATGAGCACGAGCGTGCCGCGGCAGAGGGTCGCGATCCTGAGGAGGTGGAGTTTACCCCTCCGTCCGAAGGTGAGGCTGTTGCAGACGAGGCCACCAATCCCTTAGAAGCCGAGGCTGACCTATCCGAGGAGGAGCACGAGGATGGTGGAGAGCCCGACGTGTAGCCCCCATCCCCCTATCTTGGTTACATTTGTTTTCGTTTTCTTGGTACCGGTTGTAAGGATTTGTCAGTTAATGAAAGGGTCTGCCCTCTTTTCTTTGTGCTGCCATGTTTTATGCTTTCCACTTGTTCTTTCATTTGCATGTATACTCCTTTCTTCCTTCACCTGCATAAGGGCGACCCCCAAACGAAAGGACAAGGGGTGTATTTGAGTATCCTTAGTAGACACAAGGACGAACAGGGTAGCGGCCGACCATTGGGCCGTACTAATGAACCCTTAGGCCATGGAGGGGCAAAGAGTGTAGCGACCGGCCATAAGGTCGTGCTCGTTGACCCTTAGCCCGCAGAGGGGTGAAGAGTGTAGCGACCAGCCGTAGGGTCGTGCTCATGAACCCTTAGCCCGCGAAGGGGCGAAGAGTGTAGCGACCGACCGTAAGGTAGTGCTCATGAACCCTTAGCCCTTAGAGGGGCTAACAGTGTAATGACCGGTCGTAAGGCCGTACTCATGAACCCTTAGCCCGTGGAGGGGCGAAGAGTGTAACGACCGGTCGTAAGGCTGTACTCATAAACCCTTAGCCCGCGGAGGGGCGAAGAGTGTAACGACCGGCTGTCAGGCTGTGCTCATGAACCCTTAACCCCCATAGGGGCTAAGAGTGTAGTGATCTATCGTAAGGCTGTGCTCATTGACCCTTAGCCCGCAGAGGGGCTAAGAGTGTAGTGGCCGGCCATAAGGTCGTGCTCATGAACCCTTAGCCCGCATAGGGGCTAAGAACGTAGCGACCGGCCGTAAGGCTGTGCTCATTGACCCTTAGCCCGCGGAAGGGCTAAGAGTGTAGTGACCGGCCATAAGGCCATGCTCATTGACCTTTAGCCCGTATAGGGCAAAGAGTGTGGCGAAACGTAGACAAATGTGTAGAAAACTACCGTCCCGGCACGAACGTTCATTACATAGGGAGCACGGGGTACATGCTTAGAGGAAAAAAGAAGTATAGGCCTAAATTTGATACTTTCTTAAGTTGCTGTTATGCCACGCCCGAGGATGGGGGTGCCCTGAAGGGTCTCTAGTCGATATATGCTGGGGCGGATTTGCGAAGCGACCTTGTAGGGGCCTTCCCAGTTAGCGGTCAACTTGCCATGCTCCCCTGCGCGGGCGACACTCTCTGTGCGCCAAAGCACAAGATCGTCGACCTGGATGGGTTGAATCCTGACTGCACGATTGTGTAACCGCGCGATATGAAGTTTATAGAGAGCCTCCCGGAGTAGGGCATCGCCGCGAACGGATGGGAGGAGGTCAAAGGCTTCACGCAGGGCTGCGTTTTTTGATGTCTCATGGAAAGTTGTCAGCCGATGGGTATGTAGGGCCACTTCGACGGGGCAGGACAGCTTCTGAACCGTAGGCGAGCATAAATGAGGTCTCCTCTATGGCTGTCTTCTTTATGGTGCGAAGGTGCCATAGGACGTCGTGCAGCTCGTCCACCCATTTGCTTTTTGCATCGCCGAGCTTTTTCTGTAGTCCATGGAGGATGGATTTGTTGGCCGCCTCGGCTTGGCCATTGGCTTGGGGATGCACCACGACCGTAAAGCGGGCTCGACAGCCTAGGTTACTAAGGTAATCCGTGAGGCTGCTACTATCAAATTGCCGGCCATTGTTGAAAATCATGGCTCGAGGGATGCCAAATCTGGTAATGATGTTCCGCTAGATAAACTTGCACACTTGTGCTGTGGCAATGTACGCGACGGTCTCAACTTCGATCTACTTGGTGAAGTAGTCCACGGCCACAAAAAGGTACTTGCATTGGCCTGTAGCTCTGGGGAAGGGGCCAAGAATGTCCATGCCCCACGTGGCAAATGGGAGTGCGTTAACTATCGGTGTCATATTGGTGGAGGGGACTCGTTGGATGGGTGCAAACTTTTGACACTTGTCACAAGTCCGCGCCAGCGTCATTGCATCTTCCCGCAAGCTAGGCCAGTAGTAGCCAGCTCGGATAGCCGTTATGGCTAGCGCACGGCCTCTAACATGCGAGCTACAAATGCCTTCATGTATTTCTTCCAAGATTCTCTTCCCTTCCACCGGGGTTACGCACCGTAGAAGAGGCTGGGCGAAGGAGCGCTTGTAGAGAATCCCCTCATACAATACAAACTAATTTGACTGTCTCTTTATCTTCTCAGCCTCCCTGGAATCTGTGGGCAACGTGCCGTCAGCGAGGTATGCGAGGATAGGTTCCATCCATGTTGGGCTCTGGTCCAGCCATATCACCTCATTCAATTCAATGCTCCTTTATGTTAAAGTCTCCCACTGGATGTTCTTCGACTGACTGTCATCAGAAGAGCTCGCCAGTTTGGATAGAGCGTCTACCTACTGGTTCTCTGAGCAGGGAATGTGCGTTATGGTGAAATGCCTTAACAACTTGGTGGCCTCGCAAACCCGCCTAACATACGCGGCCGTGACCTCGTCCTTTACCTCGTAGGCTGCAATAAGCTGGCCGACAACGAGTTAAGAGTTAGAGAAGGCTTGGACATGGTCAGTTCCTACGGTGTGGTAGAGCTCTATCCCTGCGACGAGGGCTTCGTATTCGGCCTTGTTGTTGGATGCTTTGAGCATGAATTTGAGGGCGTGCTCATACTGTGCTCCAATGGGACTTTCTATAATGAGACTGGCTCCACTGCCCTCTTTAGTTGATGAGCCATCCACGTACAAGTTCCAGGGCCGCGGTTGGGAAGCTTCCTCTGTAGGAGTCGCGCTCTCGGCTAAGAAATCAGCTAGTGCTTGCGCCTTGATGGCCCCCCGTGGCTCGAAGGCTAGATCGTAATGAGAAAGCTCTACGACCCACTTTAGGAGACACCCCGAGGCGTCCAGTTTCTTCACTACGTTCTTTAGGGTTGGTCGGTTATGGCCAAGATCTTATGGGCCTTGAAGTAAGGTCATAGCTTCTGGCTAGCCATCACTAAAGTATACGCAAACTTCTCGATGAGGGGGTAGTTCATCTCTGCGCCAGCTAAGGCGTGGCTTACGTAATACACTGGTATTTGCTCCCGTGCTCGCTCGGCCACAAGGACCACGTTGACCGCGTGTTCGGACACGGCCAAGTATAAAACCAGAACTTCTCCCTCAGCGGGACTGGCAATTTTGGGTAGGTGGGCCAAGTATGCCTTCAGAACCTGGAAGGCCTCTTCTGCCTGCCCTTCCCACTTGAAATTATTCCGCTGGCTAAGGACATGAAAGAAAGGCTGGCACTTGTCTGCAGAACGGGACATGAACCGTCCCAGAGCTGTTATGCAGCCCGTTAGGCGCTTCACCTACTGCACGTTCCGGGGTGGTTTCATATCCAGGACGGCTTGAATGTTGTCTGGGTTCGCCTCTATGCCGCGGTGACTAATCATGAAACCGAGGAATTTGCCTGACTGAACCTCGAAGACGCACTTCTTCGGGTTGAGCTTCATGTTGAACGCCCTGAGTATCTCGAACGTCTTCCACAGATCACCTCCATGGTCATTTTTGACCTTGCTCTTGATGATCATGTCATCCACATATACTTCCATGGTCTGTCCGATAAGAGGCTCGAACAGCTTGTTGACTAGGCGCTGGTAGGTTGCTTCGGCATTTTTTATACAGAAAGGCATCACTTTGTAACAATGGAGGCCATGGTCTGTGATGAA
Source organism: Selenicereus undatus (assembly GCA_017589665.1). Classification (NCBI taxonomy): domain Eukaryota; kingdom Viridiplantae; phylum Streptophyta; class Magnoliopsida; order Caryophyllales; family Cactaceae; genus Selenicereus; species Selenicereus undatus. Next base: position 23,928,214 of record JACYFF010031959.1, read on the forward strand.
CGCTGTCTTCTACTGGTCCTTGGTTCAAAGGGGTATCTGGTGATACCCTGAGAAGGCATCCATGAAGCTCAGTAGGGCATGGCCAGCCGTGGCGTCTACTAGTTTATCAATCTTTGGCAAGGGGAAGCTATCCTTTGGGCAGGCTTTGTTCAAGTCTGTAAAGTCCACGCACATCTTCCAGGTGCCGTTTGGCTTCTTGACCAATACAACATTCGAGATCCATTCGGGGTACTGACATTCCCGAATGAAGCCCGCCTCGAGCAGCTTTTGGACCTCTACGTTTGCCGCGACCGCGCGTTCAGGGCCTAAGTGGCGCTTCTTCTGGACAACCAGTTTGTGCCAAGGGTCGGCATTTAAACGGTGTTCTATTATAGCGACGATGATGTCGGGCATCTCCTCTGGTCCAAAAGCGAAAATATCCTTGTATTCTCGCAGGAGGGAGACAATGGGCAGTCGTCCCGTGGGCGCAATGCCACGTCTGAGTTGTACGCTGCGCTCGGGTCGTCCCTCCTCGAGCGGTACGTGCTCCACCACATCCACGACTTCCGGCCACAACTGCGGGTGTTCGAAGGAGGCGATGGAGTGGATTACCAACGCCTCGGGGACTGGAATGGTCGGGCTTTCCTTCGCCCGCTTCTCTGTTTGGGGCAGTCCCTTGATTACGTTCTACAAGGGGCTTTATGCTCACTAGGTAGCATTCTCGTACCGTCCATTGGTCCCCGCGGAGCTCACCTATGCCCCTCGTCGTACGCTTCAAACTGGAGCTGGAGAAGGTACGGGGCGATGATGGCCTTCGCTCTATGGAGGGTAGGCCGCCCGATGATTACGTTGTAGGCTGTGGGCACATCAACCACCAGACAATCGACTTCCACGCTTTTGAACCGGGTCTTGTCCCCGAAGCGTACCAAGAGGCAGACCGTTCCCGCGGGAAGCACCTCCTGTACCTTGAAGCCCAGGATAGGATTTGCCATAGGGATGATATCATGCCCCAGGTGAGCAAGCCTCTGCAAGCAATCCCAAGTTATGATATCTACAGAGCTGCCCGTGTCGACAAGGATTCGCCGTACAATCGTATTCGCGATCTTCATCTCGATCACCAGGGGGTCGTTGTGAGGGGAAGCGAAGCGCGGGGCGTTCTTTCCTCTGAAGACCATCGTGGGTGTCGTTAAGTAGGATCCCTGCTCCATGGTGAGTACCTGCTGTGCATTTCTAAGTTAGGCCTTCCAAGCCGACCGAGTTATTTCCTCCATGTAGTCGCCCGCTATGGTAGCCAAGATTTTCGTGGAACATTCCTCGTCCCGCGGCTGGGGCAGCCCAATGTTCTGCTCTTGTCGAAGGAACCGTGGGCCCCTTTTCAGAAATGGATCGATTTGCCCCTTGTCTGCAAGCTCATTGAGGGCTTTTTTCAACTCCCGACATTCGGTTGTGGTATGCCCGCTTTGCTCGTGGAATTCACAATACTTTCGGGCGTTCTGTGGTCTGGGGCTGCGGTCATAGGAGGCGGTCGACGCAGCATCGGGTGCCCTATGACTTCCATAAGGATGTTTCTGGCGTCGGTAGTGAATTGGGGGTCCAGAGTCTCAAACTGCGTCCTCTTGTCTCGAGAAACGGGGTTCTTTTCACAACGGATGAAACCCCTATCCACAGGAGCCCTAGCCTTCTTAGGGGCATCCGTTCAGTCGGTGCAGATCTCGGTAGCCCGAATGAAATCCACAGCCTTCCTCAAAGCTTCTGCCAACGTCGTCTCCATCTGCTCCGCCATGAAGAACTTGGAGCGTTCGCTCTTAAGGCCGTTCAAGAAAGAAGTATATGCTACCCCATCTTCCAAGTCCGGGATCAGTACCGCTTCTTGATGGAAACGTTTGACAAATTCGGCAAGGGATTTTTGCAGCTCCTGCTTTATCTTCGACAATTGGATCCTAGTTTGCCTCTCCTTGCGACTAGCAATGAACTGGCTGACGAATTTATCGGCTAGGTCTTGGAAGCAGGCTATACTCCCCGGGGAGAGGCCGTTGAACCAAGACTACGCCACTCCCTTCAAGGTGGCAGGAAAGTAGCTGCAATAGGAGGCATCATCCACATCTTGCACATACATCTGGGCTTTAGAAACTCTAAGGTGTTCTTCCGGGTCTGTGGTCCCGTCATAGAGGTCGACCATTGGCATCTTTACCTTGCTGCAACGCGGAGCGTTTATGATCCCCGCGCTGAATGGGGTCGAGAAGGGAGGTATGGCTGACTGAACGGCTATTCCAGACACCTTGATGGGGGTGTGCGGGTGGCATTCAACCTCAACCACCGAGGGACTGCTTTTCTCTCAGCCGCGTCGTAGTACCCTTGGGGGGTAGCGGTCTCTACTGCGTAGTTCCTGACCGCGCGTTTCTCCTGTCGGCGGCCTTCGGGTACGGTCGCGGAGGGTGCGATGCTCTGGACTGAGGCAATGCCCGCTTGACCTCTCTCCTCGCGGTCGGGAAGTCTGTTCCTGCTCCTCAAGCCAAGCGGTCTGCCGCGAGTGAGTGGCGTAGGGGGTGGAGGCAGTTGCCAAGACTGTGGTCGCCCTGTGCACGGATCGGCCGACGGGATCCAATGTCGTACAACGTCCCTGCCGCCCGGTAGGAGGCTGATTGCTCCTATCCGATCTCGCAACCTCATCGCTGTGGTCTAAGGGGCGAAGGGACAGTATCGCCTCCGGCCGGTGGAAGGGCCCTTCTGCACGAACTAGCGAGTGCTCAAGGGGAATGGGATGCTCGTTCGTGCCGGCCACCTCCAGAGCTCTCCTAACCTGCTCAGTGAGCTGCTGCGTAATGGCGTCTACCATGGTGGACATGAGACCCTTCAATGCGTCCACCGTAACATAGGCTTCACGTTCTTAGGGTGACGCCTTAGCCGCCCGGGAGCTCTCGCAGGCATCTTCTGCCATGGGTGGTGCAGAGGTGTCTGCGGCTGGGGCCTTGTCTCTGCGCGTCCGTGCCCGTGTTGCGTCAATGACTACCATCGCTACCGTCACGCCTCCCCACAGACGGTGCGAATCTGATTCTGCAAGGAATCGGTTTGTGTACTTATGTTGATGACATGGGACGAAGGGACGGGGTTATCTGACGGCTGGCGGTCAACACGACGTTGTCCTTGACTCTCTTTGTGACCCAACCTGCAAAAAAGGCAAACCCCGGGTTGTGGTCTGGGGAACGCCTCTCCGACGGTCAAGTCAGTTGAATGCTCAAATCAAAAAGAGTGAACGCTATAGAGAGTAAGTATCCACAGAGGCCAACCTTTTTCCCAAGGAAAATAGGTCACTATTTATAGCTTTTTTTAAAAAGAGGGTAAAATCGTAATTTTACCTGAAGTGCCCACGTGGGTCGCCGGTTCTGGAGCCATTAGGCCCAGAGGAAGCCTCTAGGGCTGCGTTTCCAGCCTCTAGGTAAGCATGGGCTTGAGGCTGTACCTAGGATCATATCCTTGTGGGCCATTAACTCGCATGTGGGCCTGGCCTTCAAGATAGCTGCACGAAAGCCCATTGGGGAATCTCCGAGTTTTTCCCCAATCATGAGCTATAGGGTATTTTTAGTGAGCTGAAATCTGACAGTTTTCTTTGTGGGCTCGGTTGTACTATTACATTTGTACAACCAAGTGAACGATATAACAACTGAATTCCTGATTATAATGTTTTTGGCGAAATCAAAGAATTTAGAATTTAGAAAACCACAAAACCGAACTTGATAACGCAGATATCTTTTGCAAGAAAAAATAATTAACCCTTTTTTTTTAATAATTGATGCATGCCTTAAAAGAGCAAAACGAGGTTTTTGAAAAGTAGCAAATCAAGCTATAGATCTTTGAAAACTAATCAAATAGGCAATATCAAAAGTTTGCTTCTCATTTGCCTCCTCATTTGTGATACGAGAAATAGAGTTTGCTTCTTCATATGTTCAACAATTTTCTTTTTGGTCAATCAACAATCATAAACTCTCAGTCCCCTTAACCTTAGGAGAATAAACACTAAACCTTTGATCCCCCTTTTCAACACACACACGCGCGCGCTCACACACATACACACAAATATTGAGCAGATGTTAAAGCTGTCATTGTCCAGATAAGTGATTCAACATCCAATGCTTTGAACCCCATCTTCGGTAAACCATGCGTAACATAACCAACCAAACCCTAATAAAAAGTAATCTCACTGTTCTGAACCCTAGAATATGGTCACTTTCTCTTTCACTTAATATCATGACCACAAAACCAAGCTTACCATTATAATATGTAGCAGAATAGGCATCCATCACAGCTCAAATAGATAAATTGGAATCTATCTTCAATGGATGGGTAAATACATAGAAGACAGGATAGAAAACTCAGAGCAATAACTCATAATCATCAGGTCATAACATTTGTACACAAAAACGTTAAAAGGGCCACACTTATTAAAACAGAACATCAAAAGAAGAGAATCTCTAATAGGAAAGCATTATCCACATTAGAATAAAGCACCTCAATAAAAGATCATACAAACAAAGAAAATGGAGAATTTGGTCTAGTGTAAAACTATAAATTAGGTAACCTCAACCTATATTCTTGAATAAAGCACATCAAGCATGCTATCGGTTACTACATATTCTTAAATAAAGAACCTCAAGACATGCTATGCATTACTAGAGTATTTAACCACGTCAATTGATTTAATGTTGGTACTTCCCTAACTTTTAATCAACATACTCCAATGTTATGATTTCAGGTATTAACATTCTTGTTATATTCTCAGTGTCCACATCCAATTCTTTATCCCCAAAAAAAACCCTAATAACAAATCCGAAAAATGAAAAAAATCAAACAAAGAGTTAAAGACCTCTTAACAAGCCCGATTATTGAAATTAGAAAATGCAAGTTTACACAATTCTAATGGAACAACAAAAAGGATATGAGATCGATGATGGTGGAACTTCATACCTTAATGTCCACAAACTCAAACAACTTCAAACAAAGGGCCTCAAGCTCTGAACGTTCCCATCCCAATACTGCAATGCGCAGCTACACTAATCATAATGAACTATTCTTTCATCGAACAAAAATTGAATGGGAACAATAGAAGAAAAAAAGATCAAACATGTGAATTCATCAATGATGGAAGAACAAAACCAGACCCCTTGTTGCTAGTGTGATATGTGCTTAGCATTTGTGAGGATAAAGATAAACACTAGCAAAAGAAACAACATGGTAGCCTTGGAAATAATTAAAAAAAGAGAGAAAAAACCTGGCAAGTACGAGAGTAAAAAAAATTATTGGAGGGTTCACTACTTAAGTAAGCTAAGAAAAGGAGAAAAATTATGACCCACCAATTACACAAACAGTCTAAAAAAGTAGAAAAATTATTAAGCTGCTTGTTATTTCTTATTTTGTTTTGTAGCTAAGAAAACGATAATGATTAGTAATTAGCGAAGAAAGGAAAGGATGGGATGTAGTAGGCTATTAGTTTATCAAGGGGCAATCTATATATAAACATAATAGTAATCTTTTAATAACTATCATTTCCTACAATCTCATTAATTTGCAATTTTCTGCCGTTGATTTAATCTTAGCCTAAACAATAGCCGTTGATTTACAACACTGAAAACCTCCTTCCCACCTACCCGTCCCTTCCCATAATCTCTGGCCACCTACACATTGCTTTAATCTCAATCGTCCCTACCCATATTCTCTGCCCACCTACCCTTGAGTTAATGTCTGCATAGTGCACACATTTTCATCTCTCTCTATACCCCTTTATCTCTCCATAGCTACATTCCTAGATCTAACTCTATCCCAACCTCTAATCCCATCCCAAGAAGAATGTCTCTGTCCTCACCCAATAAAACTCCATCCCAACATCTAATTCCACTCAAGTATATGAGTTCGGTCATGGAAGTGTGGCCGAAATTTGGGGGTTGAAATGGTTTTTGGTTCGTTGATTTGAGGTGGCTTACAATTGGGTCTGTCATGGTACAAATTCTTCCAACTTTGGCAAGATTAGTGGTAATCCACCTTGGGCTTCATGAGAAAAAGGGAAAAGGAGCAGAAGACAGAACAGTGGACGAATTTAGTGGAGACGATGGTATGCAGACATCAGATTCAGATCAGAAGGTGGCTAACCTCAACAAAAAAAAAAGGTTCTTGCTCAACTAGATTGGAAGGAAAAATTAGAGATTATATTTACATCTACGGGAAGAAATCCGTCATAATCAAGGTATGCGTTTAACTGTTCATAATTGATTTTGCATATGCCTCCACCGTCACTATTTGATGCACCCTGCAAATCATGACAGTGTTTTATGCTTGAGTTTCTGGTGTTAAAAGCTAATAATCCAGTTGAACATTTTTTGTTTTCAATATGCTTGAGTTTCTAGTGTTAAAAGCTAATAATCCAGTTGAGCATTTTTGGTTTTCAATTTTGGTGAAGGCTGTGAAGGTGGGGAGGATGAGACGCTCAATAGCCAAGGGTTCAAGAGGAGACGCGCTGAGATGCATAGCAAGAACACTTTCGAACTGATGTGGGCTCAAAGCAGTGGACGTAATCTCTAATTCACTTCAAGATAATCTACATTTTCATTTACTTTATATTAAAACGAAATGCTCTTAGTCACTTTTAATATGGTTTCCACCTCCACAAGACTCCTATGCACTCACAAACTCGTCCTCCACATGACTCCTACGCATTCACAAATTAGTAACCGCTCAACACTCACGGTTGTTCCCCTTATATATGGTGTTGTGCATTTGTTTTTAAAAGACTTTCAATTCCCCCAATCTCACACCTACCTTATAACCTCCTCTTTAATCTTCTGCATCATACCCTACTCATCAATTGGATTGTTGAACACATATTTCTCCAAGCCTCCTATTCTTACTAGGTAAACATAATCAAATTGAAAGAAACGGCACTGACGTTGTGGTTGTGCATTTTCAATTTATATATTTTTTAAGATTGTTAACGTTACGAACATGTAGCATGGAATCATCAATTTTGCATTTTTTAGTTGCAGGATACATTGGATCCAATATTGTCAAACCTGTATTTCAACATCAATCTCCTCCAAATTATGTCAAAATTTTCTAAAACTTTCAATTTAGGCATGATATTATCTCCAAATTTTCAGTCAACAGTGTTGTTGTGATTGATGATTTGATGGGTTATATGTCTCATATGTTATTTTCCTTTCAATTCTTTGTTGGTGATGGAATATACATTAGACAACAATTAGAGAAAGCTGGGCACCAACTGAAAAATATTTCTATTCACAAACTCCTTGGGGTATTTGGGGGACTAAGGTGTCCTTGAGTAGGTATTATAATAATTTTATTGTTTATTTTTAAGATGATTCATATCTTAGCATTTATAATTTTTTACAATGATACCAAAAATACATCTAATCTGTGATGGAAATACCAACGGAAAAAGGTCATTTTTCCAACGGAAAAATCGCGTTTCGACGGAAAATACAACGACAAATACCTCGTCGGGATTCAACTCGTTGCAGAAAACCATCTGGCGGAAACCGATGGAATTCGATGGTATTTTCGATGGAAAACACCTGTCGGAAGGTCCGTCGGACAAGGGCTTGGGTGCAGGTAAATTTGCAGAGGGAGGTGAAATTCCGATGGAATTTCGCCCCCCTCAAAAAAAAAATTTGCTTTTTAAAAATTTTTTGGTCCTTAAAAAAAAACTTAAATCATCACATAAAATAAAATATATGTAATAATTACCAAATATAAAGTTTTATATCTGAAAATAAAAATGTGCTAAATTAAACATTAATCACGATATCCATCAAACACAATTGTTTTGGATCTACACGCAGGTCATATAAATTAATTAGAATCAGATAAATATGTGGGATCATCGTCATTGTCATTTTCGGAGTCCTCTTCATCACCAGAGTTCAAGTCGATTTGTTTGGAAGAACCTGCACTTTGTCCTTTAAGAAATCTTAAAACTTTTTTCATATTGCACTCTATCTTCCTCTGTTTCTTGGCAATTTGACTTATAGGCTTTGCTTGCTTGGCAATGCTCTGATTGAGGAGTTGCACTTGCTCTCTTGTATCAAAATGCTCAACTGATGAGTGACGTGCAGCTACAATTGTAGCTAATTTCTTCAACTTAACTCCCTTCGTGCCAAAACTGTATACACGGCCTTTTTTGTCTAGATTTTCTTTAACCCAAAACTCTTCTAGGGTCATAGGGGGCAGTTGGGTACCCCCTTAAGTTGCAGCTTGAGTGTACTCCTCCCATTTGTTGTGATGATCCTCCTGAAAGTTTTCAAAAATACAACTATTTCATACTAAACCAACAATTAATATTATAACATATGAATAATCTCTGAATAAAATGTGCCAAACTTACATATTTTTTTACAGGTTTTTTATCAATGAAAGCTTTGTCCTTGACCTTATAGTGAGTGTCCTTAAACAGTTCCTCACATGTGGGTTACCTACCTAATGCTTTGGCCTAAAAAAAAAATGTAACGAGTTATTAAATGTAAACAAGGACCAAAACCCCAATCCATACCATACATTATATATGAAAAATACGCTTATTAATTATCACATTACTTACCAGACGCCTTTGCCTTTCACTAATAGGAATTGATCCACATGTATGCAATGAAGGACCAAAACCTTCTGCATCACTCAATCTATTTTTTTTTATTTTGTTGACTCAATTTCTTGAACTTGTCATCCTTACTCCAATGTTTGAGCATCTCATTCCAAACACTAGGTGGTAACCACTTTAACTTTTTGTTGTACTTCTTGGCATATTCAAGAATGTCCCTAAGTCGAGTTGCACCTTTGTACTCAAAGTTACGCCATATATGAGTTTCATTGTCTGGATGCCAGTAGTAGTATTTCTATGACAAAGTTAAAGTATATTAGTAAACATTTCAAACAATCCAATGATGAGTTTCTAATTCGCTGTACAAAAAATTAACCTTGAACTCATTAAACCATATGTCTCTCTGAGATTGAGAAACTTCCCCCCACCGTGGTCCAAGGACGTGGGTACTTACCTGCAAAGCTTTCAACAATTTTTTGAACTACGCCCTGATATGGAACAAAACTAAGAACAAAAAAAGAATTTGTTAAAAGTAATTACTGTAGGCATTAAAAGAATATGATTACTGAAGAAGTTAGAAAATTTGTAATGAACTTATGTATCACCATCAGGTTGTAAATATATCTTATTATTTATGCTTACAGTTTTACTATCAGGTGCAGGACTTTATCTATCTCTTCCTACCCTTTCATTTTGGACCCCTTTGTTGTAGACTGAGTGGCTTGGCATTCTAGGTTGACCCATAATCAGATTACTGTTGTAATGTGAATTAACAGTGCCAGATAAAGTAATGAAGTAGCTGAAGTACTACTGATGTAAAGAATATTGGGTTGGATTGGTGACTGTATACCCGCACCAAAAAAATGTGGTTGCATATATACTACCAAAATAATTTCCGAATGGTTGAGTTGGATCAAGAAAACTTCCAAGCATTCCACTAAAGGTGTTTGTTTCATAGTATTGATCAGCAGGATCATACTGTGGGGTCGGTTGTGGTGCTCCTCTACCCACATCATTCCTAACCGTTTGACCTCGGCAACGTCCACCATTAACTCCAAACATCTACTAAATAAGAACAAAATAAAAAAAAAATACAACAGCGCAAATATTCATAGTATTGTCAGTGAAAAAATTACAGTACATATATACAATTGTTTTTCCTGGCTTGCAATTAAAAAAAACTACATGCACATGCATAAATATCCATACAACGAAAAGATTAAATCAATCATTGTGGGACACATCGTCGTCATCATCATCATCACTTTGCAATGTCATATTTTCTTCTTCATCATCATCAGTGTCTTCAGCTTCATCCTCCCATTCACCTTCTTCATCCTCTTCATCTCCATCATCATGTTCACCATTCCCATCATGATCATCACCCCAATCATGTCCATCTACATCATCAACTTATGCAATTTCATCGACTAATCATGGTTGTCATTCCTAACTCTTGACAGACAAGTTCTAGATTATCTTTATCTTTAGGGGCACCGCAAGATTTGTTTGGTATAGCTACCCACCAATTCACTTTTCCTGGCGTCCCCTCATGGTACTTAAGATATACCACTTGGGTTGCAGTATCAGCAAATATGAATGAGTCAAATTTTCTGTAACATCTGATATGATTAACCTCGGGATATGGGGTAAATTTAGGATAACGTAACCCCCGAGGAACATCCAGGTCAAACCACTTACAATTAAAAAGTACACATTTTTTAATTGGTTCACCCGTAAATTCAACGCGAATAATTTCATGAAGTGTGCCATAATAATCCCCTGATACTTCATCACCTTCGCCAACTCCTTTGACGCACACGCCACAATTATATGTGGCTTTACCTTCATTTCTAGTATTGGTATGAAACCGATAACCATTAACTTTATACCCAGAAAAACATTCCACCACCATAATCGGTCCATGAGATAAGTTCACCAAAAAATCTTACCTCTCATCATTAAACACCCGGTAAGAATTGACCTATGAAGGAAAAAGAAGGTAATTCTCTTTAGAGTTACAAAAATATTTTGTAGGAATTGAAGATTACTTATGAAAAATTACTTACATTATACTCAAACTACTGTGCAAAATTTGCCTTGATAAACAAGTCAACTTTCACATCACTCGTATTTGGATTATGACCGCGAAATTGATGTCTGAACCAACTGTATTATTTAACGAATGAAATTATTTAATTACTCAACAATTACTACGTATTCAAATGAAACTTTCAATAAGTGATATACTTATTCCAAATATGGTTGCACTTACAATTCAGTAAAATGTGAAGGCGAGCGATACGGTACTCTGGCTCAGTAAGATATCTTTTCCCTCAATTTTCAAATGGAGTACCCTTACTGTTGAACACCAAAAGAGTTGGCATTTGTGGTTCGAGTTGTTGCATACCCTCATTACGCCCAATACTTGGGCAATGCAAACTTGACTGAAAATAATACTCAGCGAAATATTTAATCTCAAATGATAAGTATGCGTGAACCATAGATGCCTCTACACAAGCTTTATTCTTTTCCGTAGGCTTCAACCAGCCAAAATACCTCTCAAAAGGATACATCCATCGATATTGAACAGGACCACCCAACAAAGCTTCTTCAGCTAAATGAATGGGCAAATGTTCCATGACATTCCAAAAATTAGGAGAAAAAACTGTCTCCAATTTACAAAGAATTATAGAAATGTTCTTGTTTATCTCTTCAAGCATGCTAAAATGTAACTCACTGGAGCATAGGTTTCTAAAAAATTCACTCAATTCGACTAAGGGTCCCAAAACATCTTCTGGAAGAGCAACAAAAGCTACTGGAAGAAGATTCTCCAAAAATACATGATGATAATGACTTTTCATATTTTGTAACTTTATGTTAGATGGATCCACCCAATTTCCCACATTAGAACAATAACTATCAGGCACATGAACAACTCGCAACCATTGACATACAACCATTTTTTGAGGTAATGACAGTGCAAACTTGGCTTTTGGCTTACATAATCTATCAGTGGACCCTCTTGTAACCAAGTTCAATTCAACTCTTGCCTACTACACAGAATAGACATATCCCTTCTTGCTTTGATATCATCATTTGTTTTTCCCGAAACATCCATCACTGTGTTTATAATATTTTCACTAAGGTTTTTCTCAATATGCATAACATCAAGGTTATGCCTCAGAAGTTGATGCTTCCCATAAGGCAACTCCCAAAAGATACTTTGCTTTGTCCAATTATGTTCATTTTCCTCAAATCCTGGAATTTGAAAATGTACATTTGTAGTCACTATAGGCAATGTCAATACTATATCAGACAACATTTCACCAGAAATCCTTTGGGGATGGCCAATGTGTATGCTCTTCCCTTTACAAAAAGCAACTCTATTACCTCTAAAATAATGATTCCGAGGCAAGAACCGAAGGTGGCAATCGAACCAAGATGACTTTCGTCCATGCTGTAACTAGAATGCATAATTTTGGTGCATACAAACCGGACATGCTAACAACCCATCAGTATTCCAACCGGATAACATACCATAGGCGGAAAAATCATTAATTGTCCACATCAACACAGCATGCAATCTAAAAGTTTTCCCGCTTGAAACATCAAATGTATCCACCCCAACATCCCACAATATTTTCAACTCATCAATTAAGGGTTGCAAGTACACATCAATCCTGTTCTTCGGATTTGTTGGACCCAGAATAATACAGCTTAAAAACATGTATGGAGTGGTCATACACATATTTGGAAGCAAGTTATAAGGTGTAACAACAATTGCCCATATAGAATACGATCTTCCAGATATGAAAAATGGTGTGAAACCATCAGCACAAAGACTTAACCTTACATTCTGAGGCTCTGCTGCAAAATTTGGATACTTTTGGTCGAAATGCTTTCAAGCTAATCCATCCGACGGATGCCGAAGAACACCTGATTCTTGGCGGTGCTCATGATGCCATATCATGTGGACGGCAGTCCTTTTTGAGGCATACAGTTGTTGCAATCTTGGGATTAAAGGTAGGTAGTGCATTTTAGCACATGACACATCCTTTTGACCTCATTGGTTGGAGTTCTTTGGTAATTGTCTTGCATGTCTACAAAATTTGCATGCGGACAAACCCTCATCCTGTTTATAATAAAGCATGCAACCATTTAGACAACAATCAATTTCCTAAACATCCATGCCTAAATCTCTCACTTTTCTGAGCTGCTGATGTTAATTTTTTGGAATGCCACTTTCAGAAGGGCATATATCTTTCATCAGGCCAAAAACTTTGTTGAAACAACGTTAAGACATGTTGTGCCCTGATTTAATACTAAGTAGCCTAACAGATGTTTCAAGTTCAGTTATGTTACACCCTTCATACAACGGTCTTTGAGCATATTCAAACATAGTGTAAAATGCCCAGGGTTTACGACATGATGGCTACTCATGTTCATTTCATTAGCTTGGAAGGCAACATGAAGCATGTTCTCCATATGATTATAATCGTTGTGATCATAATCAAAATTCATAGAATGAAAACTACTTGCACCCCCTGCTTCCGAATTATCTTCTTCCCCATGACTTGTCCAATACCAATAATTCTTCACAAACCTCTTTCTATACAAATGATACTTTACAACGTTAGGTGTAAAATATTGCATATTTTTGCACTTCACACATGGACATCTATAAGTTCCATTAATTCTATACTCCTCCTGATTTCGTGCAAATTCATTAAACATATTAACTCCCATCAACCACTCATCTCTAAGCCCATGTCCATTAGGATTTCGTCTCCTATACATCCATTGACGTTGCAACAGCCCATCCATATGTTGCTATATATGATTTCCTTAATTGTTATGTAAACTATAATTAATTGCAATAAATATCTTTTAGAAATATATTTAACCAATTCAACATATATATATATATCTATTACATAAAAATATATTTAATAGAACTATGAAATATATCAAAACACACCTAATTAAGCTTCAAACACAAATTACATAATTTATTTCACACTTCATTCAAATAAACTAGCCAAAAAAAAAAACCAAAATACTATTACCCAAAAGATAAAATAAAAATGCTTAACAAATCAAACAAAAAATTAACCATACCTTAAACAAGAATATTCTTCAATTACTTCCCAATAATTAACATACACAACAAATCAAACAAAAAATAAACATACTTAAACTATTCACCAAAATTTCACATCACTATATTATTTGTGAAAATAAATATAATTAAGCATCAAACACAAATAAAATTATTCATTTCGTACTTCATCCAAATAAATAAATCCAAACAAAAATAACAAAATATAATACAATTAACATAACGAGAAAACTTCAATTAATATATACTTAACACACCTCAATATTAAAAACAAAATATAAATTATTAACATATCAAACAAATCATACAAAAAATTATTCATACCTCAAAAACACATACACTTCACATACTTACAAAACATTAATATATATCACAAATCAAACAAAAAACAAACATACTTAGGAAATTTAAAGTATTCACTAAAACAAAACATATTATACATGTTTAATATACTTCAATATTTTATAATAATTATATAATTATTATAACTGTACATACTTATCCTATTTTACTCCACTTATTCAAATAAGTACACTTCACAAATAAAATTAAAAATTAACATAATTCACATCCATATTTTACGAAAAAAATAAATTAAATAAATTATCCAAATTAAATATGCTTCAAAATTAAATTTTATGAAATTTAAGAACACATGCAAAATTAATATATATAATTTCAAAATACAACAATTTCACTAACCTTTAAATACCCACAAATCAAAGCGAATTAAATAAATTATCCAGATATGCTCTCCTCTTTCTCTCTCTTCCTTGCTCCCCCGCCCCCACTCTCTCTTCATGGTTTCAAATGATTTCAAAACTCATCCAAAATATATGCGAAACATTTAAAACCGTAACTGTAGTGATTAATTATTCAAAAAATAAACTAAAAATTCGTAACTAATCAACCAAATCATACCAAAAATTAACCATATCTCAAAAAAATTATCATTCACATACTTACCAAAAATTAATGTACACAACAAATCGAACAAAAAATAAACATACTTAACATTCTTAAGCCATTTACAAAAACAAAACATATATTACACATGCTTACGTACTCACAACTATTTCAATTACCCAAATCAACATACATTAGATATTAAATTAGAGTTACATTATACTTTTTCCCTATAAAGAAAAATTAGAGTTGCATTATTCAGTATAAATTTTATATTCACTAATGACACGATAAAAAAACTTATATTTATATTTAGTTCACATGGTATATTCCCGGGTTCCTTAAAGAAATTTTCACAAAACCTAAAATACAACAATTAATGTAATTAAACATATATGCTAAAAAAATAAATTTAACATAACAATATTATTTATCCAAATAAACCTAATTAAGCATCAACCACAAATTAAACTATTTATTTCACACTTCATCCAAATAAACAAACCCAAACAAAAATAACAAAATACTATTAACATACTTAGCAAACTTAAATTAATATATACTTAACATACCTAAATATTACAAAAATATAACAAAAATTCTTAACATATCAAACAAATCATAAAAAAAATTAAACATACCTAAAAAAACATACACTTCACATACTTAAAAAAAATTAACATATACCGCAAATCAAATAAAAAATAAACAAAATTAAATTATTCACTTTAACAAAATATATTATACATGCTTAACATATTTAACATTTTATAATAATTAGATAATTCTTTTAAATGTACATACTTAACATGTTTTACTCAACTTATTCTAATAAATATATTTTACAAATTAAATAAAAAACTAATGTAATTCACATTCATATTCTACGAAAAAAATAAATTAATTAAACTAGAGAAATATGCTTCAAGATTAAAATTCACAAAAATTAACATCACATATCAAATTAACACAATTTCAAAACGCATCAATTCTACTAACCTTTAAACACCCGAAAAATCAAGCGGACTACCAGTGGCGGCCAAACTTGGAAAATCAAGACCATAAAAAATATCAATTAGCTTAAATATTTTAATTTTAAACAAGAAATTAACTAAAAAATAATTTACCGTTCAATTTTTCGGTCACCGGAATCTTCAACACTCCACCTTTCTCTCTCTTCCTTCTCCTCTCCCTCTCTCTTCGAACCTCACTTTCTCTCTCTTCACTTTGAAATGCTCGGCCAAAACCCCCTCCCCCAAAATTAAAAGCCAGATCTCTGCTGCCTAGTAAAATCCGCCCAAAATTCCGACGCCCTGTCCGACAAGCACCGACAGATTCCAACAGAAACCCATCGGAATTTCAAAATTCCGTCGGGCTCCATCCATGTTTCCATCGGATCTCCTGACATTGTCCGACGAACTTCCAGCGCGTCACTTTTTCCGTCGGAGCTGAACATCGTTTTTGTAGTTTCTAAATAAACTTCATAATAACTGTTTGAGAATATCTCCAAAGCTCCACAGAAATTCATTTTGTGGCCCATTTTTCACAAATCTATTTCTGTATTCTACTTTGTTCGTTTTATTCTGGAATAATCTCCATTTAACTACACATTTTAATAATAGGTTGATATTATTTCCAAAATTCTACAAACTCTGATTCACATAGATGTTGACAAATTTTTTAACTAGACATTTTAGTAATTGGCTGATATGATTTACCAAATTCTATGAAATGGGATTCATATTAGATGTCGTCATTCATAATTATATGTGAATATTAATTATTAATAATTTGATTACGCATTGATTTACATGAAAGCAAAAAAACATGGTTCTTCTTTAAGACTTTAAAAACTGCATGTTTCCTGGGGAGGGGGGAATGCTCAAAGGAGTCCATGTTGCAACACAAATGAACTTAACATGCAGACTTGATGGACTGGATCCAGTGAGCATCAATGGGTCTGTTGCTGTAAGTGCAATAGATTGAAAACCCAACATATGATGCATTCTAATAAAGGCGGGGTCAGAAGACCTAAGGTAAACACATACCTACATAATAAAATTTGGGAGATTTGGTAACTTCTAATCTATTTTGGAACCTAACTAATTTCCTACCATAAAAAATGTCACAGGTTAAAAGAAAATTAATTTGTATCATGCAATCACAATTAATACAAAATTAAATGACATCTTGTAACGCCCCAAATTAAACAATCAAAATTCAACACTTGAACATGAAGCTTGCATGATTAAGATAAAACCCTAACCCTAGCTTCAACTCCAACATGATCCATCATCAAAATAACCAAAACAAGAAGCAAAAACCAAAAATTCAAAGAACAAGATTGAAGTCACTTACTTTGAGCTTGAAATAAGTGGAGGTGGAGATGGTATTTGGTGATTTTGAGAGTGAAAGATGATAGCTGGTGGAGGGAGGTGGTTGGGAGTTGCAACCTTGCCGGAGGCTGGCCGAAAAGTGGCTGAAAAACACCACAAAAAGGGTTGGGGGGCTAGTGGTGG
>JACYFF010031959.1:23975338-24103524 GCA_017589665.1 Selenicereus undatus
AAATTATGACTATGGGCCACGTATTTGTGCGTGGCCCAATCCGTTTTGTCTTGTAGTGAGAGCTAACACGAGACGCTAAAGAGAGAAATCTTTTTGGCAAAGTTATTGCAGGTAATGTTGTCATCTACCCAGGTCATGTATTTAGCATATTATTAAATCCCAATCTTGCTTTATTTATTGCCATTTATTTTAATCCTCATAGCCTATACTCATCCGTTACATGTGTAGTAGATAGAAATGTTATTGAATTCCAGAAATGAGGATTAACACATGCCCATATATTATTAACCCTTGCAAGTGAGGACAAGCCTACGTGCACTGAAGACATCGACCGCATTATATGCACAGATTTCCCTAATGAGGACACTGACCCTCTAGCGTTCGAAATTGTTACAAGACATATGATACATGGTCCATGTGGCATTGGCATCCTGTATGCTCCATGCATGGATGGTAACACGTGCACAAAGCATTACCCTAAGAGTTTTTGTGATAAGACCATTATTCAAGAAAATGGTTTTGTGAAATACAGGCGTTGGGATGATGGTTGAAGTGTAACTATTCATGGTAAAAGAATGGATAATAGATGGGTAATTCTATATAACCGTGATTTGTGTGTCAAATATGATGCACATATTAATGTTGAGCGATGTGCACAAAAGAAGGTCATTAAGTGCCTTCACAAATACATGCATAAGGGAGCTAACAGAGCTGCTATAGTGATTGAAGACAATGTCCAGAATCCTCAACAGGGGATTGGTCCTCCTAACTATGAAGACGTCAATGAGATTAAACAATACTTGGATTGGCGTTATGTGTCACCAGTGGATGCTATTTGGAGAATATTTGAATTCGAGATCATGCAACGTTATTCATCAGTTGAACTATTGCAGTACCACTTGTCGAGACAACAATATGTTATATTCAATGATCATGATTGACTTCATAGGGTTGTGGAAGCAGGAGCACAGAGGGTTACTATGCTCATAGGTTGGTTCATTGCGAATATTGAAGCTACTGAAGCAAGATGTTACACTTATGCAACATTCCCATCTTATTATGTATGGAATAAAGGAGTGAGGAAATGGACTAAAAGAAAAGAAAGGGTATGCATCGACCGACTGCCCTATGCTCACCTAAACATGGGGGAGAGATACTATCTGTGAATGTTGTTGCACATTGTTCAAGGAGCTACATCATATGAGGATTTAAGAACCGTCAGTGGAATATTATATTCAACTTTTAAGGAAGCTTGCTTGGCACGAGGGTTGGTTGATGATGCTAATGAGTGGCATGAGGCACTAGCAGAAGCATCTCTATGGGCAACAGGGGCTGAACTTCGAAGTATGTTCTATTCAATACTTATGTTCTCAGAAGTGTCTGACCCCCATCGATTGTGAGAGCAGCATTGGGAAGACCTTACTGTTGATTTACAAAGACGAATAGAGGGGGATCTCAGAGACCATAGTTTATAGATCACTGTGGAACAAAGATAGGACCTTTGACTTTATGAAATTGAGATGATTTTGAATAAGAATGGAAGATCATTAAGGGACTACCCTCATATGCCTTTGCCATCACCTAATCTGGTGCATCAACTTGGTAACAAACTTGTTAGAGAACAACTTAATTATGATCAAGAACAAGAAAAACATAACCTACAAATATTGCTACCAACATTGAATTCAGATCAAATACGAGTTTTCCAATCAGTTATTCACACAGATGAACATGAAGGAGGAGGTTGCTTCTTTATTTGTGGCAGTGGGGGAATTGGAAAAACATATCCTTGGAAAACTATCGTAACACATTTTAGGTCGAAAGGCTTGATAGTGCTATCCGTGGCATCCTCTGGAATAGCTGCATTATTATTACTTTCTGGGAAAATAGCTCATTTGATGTTTAAAATACCAATTGATGTAGATGAGACACCCACATGCTCCATTTCTAAACAGTCTGAATTACCACAGCTAATTAGGGAAACATCACTTATCATATGGGATGAGGCTCCCATGACCCATCGCTACACAGTAGAAGTAGTTGAATAGTCTTTATGAGATTTATGCAATCAGCACCAAATATTTGGAGGGAAAATGGTCATTTTTGGAGGTGATTTCAGGTAAATACTTCATGTTGTTACAAAGCACAGTAGAGCAGATATCGTTGCATCTTCAATATCAAGGGTAACCTTTTAGTCTTACTGCCATATTCAACATCTTAGAACCAACATGTGCCTTATGCATTTAAATTTAAGTGACAATGAACATGAGCGGTTGAAAAGTTTTGCATAATGGACTTTGAATGTTGGTAATGGTCGTGTGCAAGGATACTCATTTTTAGGCGGTAGTGAACTGGATTGGATAGAGATTTCTGAAGAATTTCTCATTAAGAATGACAACAACGGCCTAACGAACTTGATCGAATTTGTGTATCCAGGTTTAGTGGAAAGATAAGGAAACGAGTCATACTTTCAGGACCTGTATATTGGGCCCCCTAAACACTAATGTGGATTAAATAAATTCCAAGATTCTATCAATGGTTCCCGGTTGTAGCCGTACATACCTGAGTTCTGACACATTCCTACCAACTAACATTGATTCCGTTATTAATGACATTAATCCACCGGAGATGCTACATGGTATGAACTTTTCACGATTCTCGAATCCTGAAATTCAGTTGAAAGTTGGTGTCCCTGTTGTTCTACTAAGAAATCTTGATCCATCAATTGGGTTATGCAATGGCACTCGCTTGATTATTAAAAGAATTGGTAGTAAGGTTGTCCAAGCCAAAATCTTGACTGGAAGAAATATTGGGCAAGTAGCGACTATACCACGGGTTGACATAAGTCCTTCAGCTAAGGACTTGCCAATTGCCTTAAAGAGGAGACAATTCCCTTTGAAATTGGGTTTTGCAATGACAATTAATAAAAGTCAAGGTCAAACATTACAATATGTAGGAGTTTATCTCCCAAAACCTGTATTCTCCCACAGTCAACTATATGTAGCTATCTCTCACGTCACGTGTCCTCCAGGGCTAAAGTTCTTAATTTGCAACAAAAGGGATGTGCCTCACAACATGACTAAAAATATTGTCTACCATGAAATTTTTAATGGCATTCTTGATGCTTGGTTTGTCCCTTCTAATCATATAACAATGGTGTTATTTACATTACTATTATTTCATTCGCTATCATTATGTGTTTACGACATTAGATTATACTAATCTATTTTCTTCTTTTATTTATGATTACAGATATTTCAGGTTTAGTACATACTTCTATGCCTATATGTGCCATCAACCCTTGCAATAGATCTGTCACCCTAATTGTTCGACTCGTACGATCAATGATGGTTTGAGTATATGAGCAACGCACACTGTGGAAAGTTATATTCATGGACTATCAGGTATTGGTTTATTGAAGTTGCTAAACCTTTTCCCACCATGTACAATATATTGCTTATCAATGCAGTTGATTGTTTTATAGTGTGATGAGATATTCGCCAGCATAGAAGGCGATGCTCAAATTAATAGATGGAGATCTATACTCAATGTTAGTAAAGTTTACCACATCTCCGGGCTCTTGGTTGATGCTACGAGAGATGGAGAAAGGAATATGGTCAACAACAATTTGAAGTTGGTTTTTATGCCGAGATCGAGACTCCTTAGCGTGGTTGAGGATTGTTCTGATATTCCTAACCAGCACCTACCACCTTGTGTGTCGTTCATTAATGTCCCTCGACATCTACGAACACGTGACAATGTTATGGCTACATATAATTTACACGGTGAACTTAACTACCTATATTTCTATATGTATTTTCTCTCAAGTAGCTATAACATTTTCATATCATTTTGTTGTATAGACGTCATCGGCATGGTAGTGGTAATATCTCCGTTAGAAACGACAAGGAACAGGGGCACTACAAGGCACGAATTATTACTTTCTGATGCGCAATATGTATTTCCATTAGTATAGATTTTTCCTTATCTATAAATGCATGTTACTCTCCCTAATATTAGTACATCTAATTCTTATATGTAGCATGCGCCCATTGAGGCTAACTCTATGGGGAGATTTCGCGAAAGTTGAGGGCACCCATCTTCAACAACATTTGAGTATTGAAAATATACTTTTTGCTTCCAGAGTGCACATTAGAGATTATCAAGGTACCATCACATCCAATTCATATACTTTCACCCATCAAATTGTTTAACATCACTATGACGGTATAATTTATTAATATGTTTTCTCACATAAAATATACTTTTAGGAATATATGTTTCTACTTTACCAATTAGTAGATTGCTGCTTAACCCGGACATTCAAGCAACAGAAGACTTTAAAGGATGGTATATACAACCAATAACATTAGTTTTAATTTCCATTTCCCCTACAAGTTATATACACTTGATCTCACACATGTTACCCTCCCTGCATGTATTAGGTTATCTGGCACTAAGGGTGTGATGACCCATTTTGATTTCATGCGTAAGAGAACATTACGTATGTACAATCTAGAGAAGTTGTTCGCTGCTCAAAGGATTAGATTATATGAATATGTATCTACGTGAAACGTAAGCTAGAAATTTCCCTTACAAATATAACTTTATGCTTACATATTTTCTTTTAACAAAACATAATCTTTAAAGTTTACAATATGCAGGTTAGATATTTCCGACTTTTTGCATACGTTAATGAAATTCACCTGTTGATTTATGATGCCTGCACCAATTGCAAAAAAAGTGACTACTCTTACGTATTCGCTCTGAATGTACCTTACTGTACATGTCAATCTTCAAATTTAACACAAAAGAGGTTTGCATACTTGAGGTGCCTATTGTTATGTACTTTATTCTACTTTTCCAAATGCATGTTTGTATTATTATAACCATCCTGTGCTATTTAAAATTATAGGTACATCTTCAAAGTTCTCTTGCAAGATAATACAGGTTGTGGAGAGTTTACTGTTCTTCATGAGGATGCTCGAATTCTTTTGCATACGATGATTGTGCAGTTGGATGTGTATGCAGCGCAGATATTACAGTTTTCCCTACGTATCACAGTTTACATAGTTTATTATTTTATTATTGACTATCCTATATTAATATTTTCTACAGCCATATGGTCATCTATTGCTTTATGCGATTATAAATGATTACATAGGTCAACCATGGGTATTTATCATGGAGCCTCCACGTCACTGTGAAGTAGAAGTTCCTATCGCTTTTATTGCACCACTCAATTGGGAGGAAGATGTTTATTACTTACGAAACACTAATGTTAGGTACACCAGGTAGACCACGTGCAAATATAAACTTCAACCCCATCATTGTTATTCAAATTATTTCTAAAACTTTATTTCCTCTGTAGGTATAAAAGTAGGACGTGGATTCTTCGTCATTGACGTCATGGATTGGCTATGCATCATGTTATTTAGCGTGGTTTTTGTCATCATCACTATCTACTATTTCTATGATACTATTATAGACCTTTTTCTAAGTCATGTGGTTTTTAATTGTTAATTCCAATAGTTAGATACAAAGTTGCTATCCACATGTATTTTTCATTGATTATTCTATCATCTTTTATAAATTATAATATTAACTATGTCTACAATGACTATTGGTTCATTACTTGCATAATATATGTCACGCTAGAGGTGGGATACAGGGCGGGCCGGGTCAACCCGCCCTGTTGAACTGCGGGTAGACGGGCCCCGTTATCGTGAACCACACCGCACCGTGAAAGTAACGGGGTGGGGCGAGCCGGTTCATGGGTTCAGTGCGGGTCGGGGCTGGTTGACCCGTTTTAAATAAAACCAAAAAAAAAATGGTAAATAGGAGACACTATGTCCATGACAACATGAGAGAGAGAGAGAGAGAGAGATGGAGCCTCATGGAGGGACATGCAAATAATAAAAGTAAGAATTTTGATGTAATGGATTCTGAAGGAGTAACATTAAAATGTTGACACAAACATGATAAGAGAAAAAAAAACTAACGACATGATTTAAATTAGTAGTTAATTTTATTAAAAATGAGTACTAACTAACGACATGATTTAAAATTAGCATTTGATTTTATGAAAAATGAGTACTAATTAAAGATATTATGAGTTTGTAATTATTAAATTAGCAAATAATAACTTATATCCATAGTAGAAGATATTTAAGTATAATTATTTTTTTCTTCTTACCTTGCGATTGGGGGGGAAGGGAGGGAAATTAAAAGGGCTTGATCTTAATATGATCATTTAATTAAAATATTTCATATTTTAAAGATTATGAAATAATTAATTAAAGTATTTCATATTAAGTTGCCTACGTATCCCCATATATTTCAAAGAATATTTGTTATTCTGTGTAACATACGAAGAATCAAAGCCCACGTAGTTCTTATACTTACCTGACTTACCTGGACAGCTGGAGGTAGAATATGAAAAATATAGGAGAACATCACTCATCATCATTGAGAGCTTCATTCGCGGAGCTGCCACCTGTTGCTTCTGAACCGGATGAGAAGCTAAGTTGTACGAATTGATTAATCTCATCTTCATCGTCCTCTGGTCGAGGTTGATCTTGAGATCGATTGTACACCATTAGCCAATCCTTCAAGCATATTAGAACCTTGATCGTGTTTGGGGTTAGGGCAGCTCGTTTATCATCAAGGATCCGTCTCCCAGCAGTGAATGCTGACTCAATTGCTACAATAGAAGGAGGACAGGCAAGAATAGCTTTTGCAATTCTGTGTAAAATTGGATATTTTTTCCTATTTTCTTTCCGCCACAATAATATATCAAAAGATTCATCTGGTTGTGCATAACTAGAACAATGCAAATATTCATTTAACTCAGCATACCTACCTTCTGGACCTAATGTGGCAGAAACCCCTGGTCCCCTCATATGGGTATCATATAAAAATTGACTCATAGGAACAGAAGGCATAGGTTGTATGGGGGTTTGTGGGGTAGCTGGTTGGGCATCTTTCGAATATTTATCATACAAAAATTGTAACAAGTTATTGCTATCATTCATAATTCTACTAACATCGTAAGGGACATCTAATTTTTGGTAATAATATTGTAGATAGTTTGATACACGGGTCTTATATCTAGGATCAAGTATAACAGAAATTAGAAACAATTTGGGCATATAAAAAAAATACTTAAACAATTTCGATTTCATGCTAAGAACACAATCAAGTAAAGGATGGGATGGTGTATAAGATGATAGTTCAGCAACAATCTCTACTATTTTAACAACAACATCATTTATAGTGGGTTGATACACATAAGAAAAATGTGTTGTGGCCTTATCAAATATAGCAAGAAGGCTGCAAAAGGCTTGTGCTACGCCCCATAGGTCTTGTGTCAGAATATCCTCACCCATAGCATTGTTATACAAATCGGATATTATTTCTTTACATATATATGTGTCCCTTGATAACTTATATGTAGAGCCTTTCTAACTGGTTTAACTATGTAAGATGATGTTTCAATACCATCCTGAACACACAAGTTGAGTACATGACATACACATCGAGCATGGAAAAAATCTTTCACAAGAAAATCAAGACATCTACTGTCAAACATGTAATCAATGCATTTAGTATTACTAGAGAAATTGTCAACACCAAGAGAAAGTATTTTGTTTTGAATACCAAAATTCGTAAAAACAGTCATCAAAGCATTTTTTAGTAAATATTCATTTTTCTCGCTTTCGATAACTTCAAAGCCAATAATTCTCTTTTGCATGCTCTATTTTTCATCTATCCAATGGCAAGTTACACCAAGAAATTTTTTTTGAAATGGAGATCTCCACAAATCACACGTCACACTAACACGTCCTTTAAAAGCAGTCAAGTAATTCCATAATTCAGTGTCAGTATTAGTGAAGCAAGAATTAATCCTTTTCTTAAGTGCACCTCGTGAGACCGGGTGATATGCCAGTTGTAGTGAACTACGCATAAAATGGTCAAATGCTTGACTTTCACCCATCACAAAAGGTTTTTCATCAGGGACAACATACCTACTAAATTCATCAATAATTTTTTTCGGTTATAGAAAAACATACCTGTGCCGAGTTTTGCCCTTGGGAACCTGAAAATTTATGTTTGATTAAGTGATATGCCACTGTCCTTTAAAATGTCGTGGGTCTCCAAGTGTCGTGCCATTGTTTCAGTTCCCCATCCGGTGTGCATTTCATATTCCGTCTTACAAACCCCGCACACAGTTTTAAACTCCCCTGACACATTTGGAACGAGAACTTTTGTAAAGAAGTTCCACACCCAAGATGTCTGTTTCCGTTTTCCTTTATTACTACCGGTCTTATCTCTATTTGGATGAAGAGGGGGTCTCGTAGGTTGGGGTCCAGTTGTATGGCCGATGGGTTGTAAATTGGGTTGTTGCGGCTTAACTTGATGCTCAGTATTCGGTTGGGTAGCGTCTCCATCACTTCAACATCATGTTGACTTTGAACCGATTCATAGCCTGCTAATTGCTCAAAATGCCGCATCTCTTCTTGTAATCTTAGCATATTCACATATTTAGCCAAGTTAGATCATTTTTTCCATGCCTACACGAATTACAAATATAAAATTATAATTAATATTGAAAATATCAAAAACTAAGAATCACAAATTATATTTTTTTCTTCAAAATGTACAAATGTATTTCTAAAAATGTACAAACTTCTAAATGACATTAATAGATACATGTAAAATTAAATACGAATTTTATGATTAAATTACATTTGTATTTTACCATTAATACACATAAAATAAATTGGCACTTATCAACCTGTCATAATTAATAACAAATTAACAAAATAAACAATACAAAAGAGCATATTTAAAAAAATGCATGGACTTGTATGAATTAATAACAAAATAAATAATTATACCATATTTGTAAACAACAACTAACCAAAATTAATTTAACTTCTAAATTGGCACTTATCAACTTGTCATAATTAATAACAAATTAACAAAAACAATAATAGAAAAAACATATTACAAAGAAATGCATTAACTAGTATATGAATTAATAACAAAATAAATAATTATACCATACTTGTAAACAACAACTAACTAAAATACACTTACCTTCTAAATTGATCTTGAGTTTCGGTGCCCATAACCATCTTCTCCTTTCCTTTGCTTGATCTTGATCCAGTTGCCATTTTTTTAAATAGATATTATATTTTAATTTTGCCTAACTAGATTTAGCACAAAATTAATATTAGAAGAAGAATTTAGACTTTACATCCTAATATAATTAAAAAAAACTTCACAGACTTAGAGATTTTGACAGAGGCAGAAACCATTGTAAAACAGAGCGAGATAGCAGAAGAAATTGAATTGTGAATTCTTTCAATGCCACAGTTCCAATTTATAACAAAATTAACCATCCCCCCCCGAAATAGCAACAGAACTTTGTCACTGAAAAGCAATTGCTATCTCCCTGTGTTGTCAATTGCATTGTCAAATTTTTGCAACGTTCACTGAAAAGTAATTGCTTGCATTGTCAGTCACTGAAAAGTTGCTACAACCTTCACATGCATGCTCCAAAAATTTGCTTTACTCAATTGTCTGAGGCCTATAGCATTGTACCCTGAAAAGTTCACATGCATGCTCAATCACTGAAAAGCAAAGTTTGAATATTCAATATCTATAGCCTGAAATTTCATGCATGCTATCTCCAAAAAGTTGACGGGTTGGTGCGTTCGTGGGCCGGGTACGGGTTTGCTCGCGGGCCGGGTATGGGACGGTTCGTGGGCCAGGTACAGGGCATTTCGTGGGCCGGGTACGGGGCGGTTATTTGGGCTTGTCTGAGAGGTTACATAAACTCGTTTCCACCTTCACCCACCTCGACCCATGTCCCACACGGGTATGGGTCGGGTTGACCCGTACCCCATTAACCATGGACCTGAGCCAGTTCAAAAGCGGGCCGGGTGCGGGTGGGCCCTGGTTGAACCGGCCCACATCCCACCTCTATGTCACGCAATGTCTATTTTAACATGTACTGTTGTTTCATATGGCTCAGCCACATGGAAAGGGATTGTGAAGTGTAGGGATATACTGAGACGAGGGGTGTGCTTTCGGGTGGGGATGGAACAAGCGATTACTGCTTGGACTGATCCATGGGTTCCATGTTGTCCTGGGTTTTGGCCCAGACCGAGAGATGGAGTTGTTGAGGAGCCACTGCGGGTGCATGATTTTATCCTGGACGAACAAAGGGCATGGGACATTCCGAAATTGAAAGAGGTCTTTGAAGATGAAAGTGTCGAGAATATTCTTAAAATACCTATCCCTTATGTCCCAGCTGACGATAGCTATATTTGGGTAAAGGAGGCGAAGGGCAGGTTTACGGTAAAATAAGCTTATAGAACCTCTCAAGAAGCTAAATGCACATGTCCAGTGAGTGCAATATGGAAGAGGATATGGGGGGTTAGGATGATCGAAAGACTAAAAATGTTGGTATGGAGAGCTGCTGTGGATCTACTACCCACAAGGTGCAGGCTTGCTAGGCTATTTGGGATTGAGGATTATAGTTGCTTTCTTTGCCATGGAGGATGAGAGTCAGCGTACCACATTTTTATTGAATGCGACATTGTGAATAGAGTATGGTTCAAGTTGATTTGGGGACTGAGAATTAAGGACATGGAATGGGTAGATGTACAAGACTGGATTAGATTTGCCATGGGAGATGAGCGACTAATGAGACTAATGGGGGATCGGGCAGAGGAATTCAGCATTTTCGCAGCCTAAGTGATGGATAAGGTGTGGGCTCTTCGCAACTAGCGTAGGGTGAGTGGTGGGGAAGTGGACTTGGCTTGACTATGTATTAGCGTGGAGGTTGCAGCGGTGGCTCAGATGAAGATTTTTATGGATGATAGGGGTACTGTAAGGAGCAAGGAAATGGGTGAGGCGAGGATTGTGCCAAGGGAGGGTTGCTACAAAATCAACGTGGATGCTGCTTATAAAGAGGGGGTGGGGGCAGTTGGATGGATTGAACGGGACGGGAATGGGTATGTGAAAGATGCTGGAGCTATGAAAGTGAGGTGTTCCCCTGTTGTGGTGGCGGAGGCGATGGCAGTATTAGTGGGGCTAGAAGCGGCGAGAGAGAGGGGGCGGGAAATGGTGTTAATGGAGGGGGACAACCAAGGGGTTATGAGAGCTCTCCAGGGCCAAGCCGAGATGCCTTGGGAAGTGGAGGTGGTGGCGAGTAACGTCAAACAAGTGGCGGTAGATCTTAGATTAGTGGAGTTCAACTGGGTGAGGAGGGGTGCAAACTCAATGGCTAATGGGGTGGCTAGATGGATGAATACAAGTTGGTCAGGCATGATGGCAATAAGGCAGGATATTCCAAATGCTCTGCTTGTGGAAGGATGTGATCGTTGAGCTAGTGTCTCCTTCTTGTTAGTTTATTTTATGCCTATTTGTTTGTTTTGTCTCATTCAGCCCCCCCCCCCCCCAAAAAAAAAAACAATCATAAACTCTCAATCCCCTTAACCTTAGGAGAATAAACACTAAACCCTCGACGCCCCTTTTCAACATACACACGTGCGAACATGGGCGCGCATATTGAGCAGATGTTAAAGCTGTCATTGTCCGGATAAGTGATTCAACATCCAATGCTTTGAACCCCATCTTCGGTAAATCATGCACAACATAACCAACCAAACCCTAATAAAAAGTAATATCATTGTTATGAACCCTAGAATGGTCACTTTCTCTTTCACTTAACATCATGACCACAAAAAACAAGTTTACCATTATAATATGTAGATGTATGTGGCAGAGCGGGGGTCCATCACAACTCAAATAGATAAATTGGAATCTATCTTCAATGGATGGGTAAATACATAGAAGATAGGATAGAAAACTCAGAATAATAAGTGATAATCATCAGGTCATAACATTTGTACACAAAAACGTTAAAAGGGCCACACTTATTAAAACAGAGCATCAAAAGAAGAGAATCTCTAATAGGAAAGCACTATCCACATTATAATAAAGCACCTCAATAAAAGATCATACAAACAAAGAAAATGGAGAATTTGGTCCAGTGTAAAACTATAAATTAGGTAACCTCAACCTATATTCTTAAATGAAGCACATCAGGCATGCTATCGATTACTGCATATTCTTAAATAAAGAGCCTCAAGGCATGCTATGCATTACTGGAGTATTTAACCATGTCAATTGATTTAATGTTGGTACTTCCCTAACTTTTAATCAACACACTTCAATGTTATGATTTCAGATATTAACATTCTCGTTATATTCTCAACGTCTACATCCAGTTCTTTATCCCCCCCAAAAAAAACCCAATAACAAATCCGAAAAATGAAATGTCAAAGACCTCTTAACAAGTCCGATTATTGAAATTAGAAAATGCAAGTTTGCACAATTCCAATGGAACAACAAAAAGGAGATGAGATCGGTGATGGTAGAACTTAATACCTTAATGTCCACAAACTCAAACGACTTCAAACAAAGGGCCTCAAGCTCTAAACGTTCCCACCCCAATACTGCAACGCGCAGCTATACTAATCATAATGAACTATTCTTTCATCGAACAAAAATTGAATAGGAACAATAGAAGAAAAAAATATCAAACCTGTGAATTCATCAATGATGGAAGAACAAGAGCAGATCCTTTGTTGCTAATGTGATATGTGCTTATCATCTGTGAGAATAAAGATAAACACTAGCAAAAGAAACAACGTGGTAGTCTTAGAAATAATTAAAAAAAGAGAAAAAAACATGGTACGTACAAGAGGAGAAAAATTTATCAGGGGGTTCACTACTGAAGTAAGTTAAGAAAAGGAGAAAAATTGTAACCCACCAATTACACAAATGGTCTCAAAAAATAGAAAAATTAATAAGCTACTTGTTATTTCTTATTTTGTTTTATAGCTAAGAAAACGATAATGATTAGTAATTAGCGAAGGAAGGAAAGTAAAGGAGGGGATGCAGCAGGCTATTAGTTTATCAAGGAGCGATTTAAGTCATAAAATGTTAGCATAGTGGGGGGGGGGGGGGGGAAACAATAATGGAATTTGGAAAAATAAAAATAAAAATGTAGCGTCAGTTACCAGTTAGGGAGCATTTAAAGGCCCAGTAAAGAACACCAAAAAAAAAAAAAAAAACCCGCCCCAATTAAAAAAAAGGGGGATACGAGCGCGACAATAGAATTATTATCCGAAAATTCACAATCCTCATAATCGTGTTCAATTCATCATCTTACACCCTAGAATTCACTCATACACGTTGCTTTTGATCTTGGCTTTCACAGCAATTCCACCGATCTATTTTCCAAATACCGATTGCCGTCAAAAGATCTGTTGAATTGATTTTCTTCCCAGGTTCGTTTCATTTATCTCGCATGCTTGCGTTTTTCTTTGATTTGATTGCTATAATTTCATGCTTAAAATGAAAAAGGACGGAGAAATATCATGTTTCAGGTGGCAATTGAGTTTGTTGGCAGGTATCTATAACCCTAAATTTGAGTCTGTTTTCTAATTTGCAGTGGCAAGATGTTCACCCGGATTTTGGGCAAACCTAAGGAGCCAACGACCAGTGCTGTGGTAACCTTAGACAAATTGAGCGAGGTTCGTGTCTTTTTTATTTTTTTTTGTCCCCAGTTTATTTGGTGGGTCTATTTCATCTGGCATCTGATGATAATTTTGTTCATCCCCCCCCCCCCCCCGATGCAAGAAGTTTGGGATTTTTTTCTATTAGTTTTGGTTTTTTCTGGTGAAATTTTTGATAGATTTTGGTAGATGGGTTTTTTGGTGAACTAGGTGCAAAATTAAGGATGAAATGTCAGCCCTAGAATGATCAATGGATGATTAAATAGGATTTGAAGTAATTGGATGCTTGTCTTGAATGGAATTTCTGTTTGTGCTGTTAAGTTGAGTGACTGGATTAATTAGTTCCGATAAAGATGATAATTGATTTCATTGTTATTCGTTTTGCAGTAAGTTTCCTATTTAGCAACTGATCTGTTTGCTCATCCATTTACCCTTTCTATGCAACATCACACCAGCTTTTGATTGCATTTTAGTCTAATGTTGTAGTGGTTGCTATTATTATTTTTGAACTGGGGATGAAGAAGAAGATCATGACAAAGGGGCGGAGAAGATGTGAAAGGAATGACGGGAACACTATTTGATAAGTGGAGCAGTCTTCCTTTTTTTTAAAATTATTCTTTTTTCAATAAAAATACACTTACAATGATAAACAGCAATCCAACCATAGAAATGAAGGGGAAAATTGTATACGAATTGTGATGAACACCTATGCGGAGCACAAAACTCAGGAGAACCCTCCAAACCAGTTATCTGTCAAGACTGAGATTACGATAAAGAAATCTATGTGATAAGTGGAGTGGTCTTTTTCTATAAATACACCTGCAATTGATGAACTTAGCTGTAATTCATGCATGGGTCCCCTGAGCAGCTTTTCAATTTTTGTTTTTTGAAAATATCAATCTACATATAGATGCTGGACTTCAGCAGTAAGTCATGCCTCCCCCCCCAAAGGGCCGAACCCTTCTTAATTTCTTTGTTTTATTTTGGAGTTCTATAGTTGTTCTGTGCTGATCTTGCTATTTTGAAGCCAAAATCCTGGTGTAAGCATAAAGCCTCTGCAATTTGCTAAATGCCTAAAAGGCCTAGTTAGAAAAGGTGGCCTACTGCTTGTTGCTCTCATGCAAATATTCTGGGAAGAGCTTGATAGTTTGTTTTGCGTTCTTGAGCTATCTTGTGTGTGAAAGCATGCCTTTGATGTCTTGGAAGCTCCAAACAAGCTTGCACTCTGATGGATTTTTGGCATGCAAGCTACTTTAGACAATAACCAGGACACCGGAAGAGATTAGGGTAATTAGCAGATTTCTCCCGCCCCTTATACCTGATCACCTGACATAATTTCTTGTTGCATTCTTTGCAAGACAAATATAGCTTGCACTGCACAGTCTCTGTGATCTGAGTAGCTTTTCTTTTCTTTTTTTTTTTTAAATATCAATTCACATACAGGTGTTGAACTTCCGCTGAAAGTCACTTCCCTCCCTCCAAGGCCAAGATCTTCCTCTTTTTGAGTTTTTAGTTGTTCTGTGCTGATCTTGCCATTTTTTGGGCCAAATCCAAGTGTAAGCATAAACACTCTGCAATTAGCTAAATAACTAAAAGGCTTACTTAGAAAAGGTGACCTGCTGCTTGTTGCTCTTGTGAAGTAATTCTGAGAAGAGCTTCATAGCGTGCTGGTTTGTCTCCTTGAGCTATCTTGTTTATGAAGGCAGGTCTTTGGTTTCTTGAAAGCCCCTTACAAGATTGCTTTCTCATGGATATCGGGTACACAAAGCTACTTTAGAAAATAACGAGGACACAGCCTTTTGGGAAGAGAGTAAGGAAATAGCAGAGTACTCTGGTCATTTTTGTGTCTGTTATATCATATGTAACATAGGATTTAGCACCTCAGCAGTCACGCTAACTCTGCTTCATTCAAAAACTAACCCTGTTTGCTTTTTCTGGATTGTGCATGTTGGACCTAATTATTATTTTTGGTATGCTCTTTGGATTACTGCATTGACTGCCAATGTTATTTTTTTATTTTTTTTGCAAAAGTTGCATTAAAGGACACCAAGGGTTGGTCGCCCATGTTAATAACGTTGACTGTTCCTGATCAAAAATAAAAATAAAAATGTTGACTGCCAATGTTATTAGGATCTGGGATAGTCCATTCCGAGGCTTGCTCTGACTATTATTTTGTTAGTGACTTAGCTACCTGGGTCTTTGAATCGTCTTGTGTTGCAGACACTTGAAATGTTGGAAAAAAAGGAGCAGGTTCTTTTAAAAAAGGCCGCTGCAGAGGTTGAAAAAGCTAAGGAGTTCACAAGAGCAAAGAATAAGCGTGGTATGTTTGTGAGATGGAATTAAATGTATTTTAAATCTCATATGACCCTCCATCTCACATCCTCTGTTAGAATATTTTCATTTTGCCTATGTACTTGAGGTTAGCTTGTCATGTATGTTTGTGCCTGAGTGTATATTCTGTGGAAACTATTAAACAGAAGCACAATGAACTTTTTTTTGTCTTGTGAACTTGTCCTAAGGATATCTAGAGTCTTTTTGGACCCGAATAACTTATGATTGCTGGATTTGTTTATCTCAGAATGAATATCCATTCTAACTTGAGTTGTCTCCCCCTCTTTTGTCCAAAACACTCATTACTTGTTTGATTTTCTTGGGCATGCGCAAGCCTTTTTTGGGGGGGGGGGAGGGGGGGTGGGCGGCCCAAGCATTGCTGGTTCTTTCCACGAAAGCACAGAAAAGAACTACTGCCCTGGCACTAGTGATTTTGAAAATAGCTAGATTATGTCATTGACAATATGCTCATTGCTTTTCTAGCTTCACTTGATTTAGAAGCAATCTTTCCTGCTTTAGCTTGTTTAATTTCTTAGAGCTTGTAAATTCTTAATATTGCTTCCAGGTCCCTCCATCATCCCTGCCATGCATAATTGTAGTGATAAAGAAATGTTGATACTTTCACTTAATAGCTGTTCAAAGAACTTTACTACCCAAACTAACTCATTAATCATCTTTTGTTCACGTGTTGCATAAGTGGTTCGAAATCCCAAAAGAATAAGCCCTATATATTCATACCCTGCAACCTTTATAAGCAAAAAGGCAAATTTACGACAAAGTACTTCTTTTTGTAGTAGTCAAATATGAGATGCGCTACTTTATCCCAGAAGATGAACTTTGCGACAAATGTTTTGCTTTAGTAGTATGTAAGGATTTGTCTTTATCAATCGTAAAGTAGTGTGCACCAATGCTTTGCATGTAACAGTAAAACCATTATTCTTCTACATGCAAGATCATGCATGTTCATAGTGCTTCAATCAACATAGCTAAAGCTATAGGAATCTAGCATGAACAAATCAAGTGGCAGCCTTGCTATGTCCTAAATTTAGGAGGGGACTCGTATTTTACATATGGAAGCTGCATTTTAAATTAATTGTTCTAGGATATCTCATTATTTTAAGTCTAAATCCGACAGCCATATTCAATTACAATCGATATCCACTTGTCAATTGGTGAACACTAAAGAAACATTACAAGATAATGAACGAGGTTCTGTTAACTATGCATTCCGTATGTTTTTTTTCATCCCCACTACTTTAGGATTTGGATACTTTGACTTAGGCATTTGGGGTTGCCTCTAGTTTAATTACTCAAATGACATTATGTGGCCTTACTGCCTTTGAGTGACATTTCAAGAATCTATCTTTGACCCTACGATGTACTTTAGTAAGGGATTTGTATAGAGTTCATTTGAAGGTCCTAAAACTTCTTCGGCACCATGATGGTACTTGCGGAACCTTGGATCATGTTGTATTTTCTTCTATGAATGGCCCTTTTAGGTATCTTTTAGGAACATCAATCAAAGAGCCATCATTGACGGTCTTTTTCCTTGTTGCTAACTGGCGGAACTGTTCTTATCATCAAGATAGAAAATTGGATAGCAATAGCCATATAGAATCACTTCATAGGCTAGCTGTTAGTGGTTGCTTCAGTGATCTTTCTACACTTGCATGTCTTTCATCATTTGCCGTATCTTTCGTTGCCTTTGAATCCATGATGCAAAGAAATTGGAGAGTTTAGAAAATACAAGGGGCAAAACAAAGCATGACAAGTTAGATCATGGAGCAGCTGCAGCAGTGAGGGTCAGCCGGAGATTATGTACTTAGATTTCTTTTTTTGTTTTGGGTTGTTAGTTGACCCTATCTTTTTTGCTTTTATTGGATTCTAGTATGGAATTTTAATTCTTCGTCAAGCTGTGATGAAGTAGAATGTGGTACGTAGAAAGTAACTTTAGGGAGTAGAAGAGTGAAGTACTTTAGTTAAGGGATCTTGCCTGTGGAACCAAAAAAACAAAAGAGGTGTTGACTGAAAAGTATTAAATGTTTAGTGGACAGCCTTAATTGCCTGACATATTTTGGCTATGGCTTTCAAAGAGGAGAATGACCATGAATATTACCCAAGAAAATGAACTGGTGGTATTATAAACTACCACCAAATGCTTGATTATATGGAAAGAAAATGTGAAAAATTAAGGAGAGAACCGAAACATGGTGCAGGGTGATTCTGGATGAGAGGAAAATTTCTGCTGTGCTGAGTACGTAGTGAAGATTGGTTATGTTGGGTGTTAACAAAAGCTATTAATTTTGAGGTGAAGAATTCTAGGGTGTTTTTTTGGCATGATTTCTGGTGCGGGGACCAACCACTTAAGATTCAATTGTTCAAGCTTTTCAGGATGGCTCTTCGTAAAGAGGCTACGGTGCAAGATGTGGTCTCATGGAATGGCGACCAAAATCATTGGAACATACATTTTCAGGGAGCCCTGATGATTGGGAAGAGGAAAGTGTCAACAACTTTTTGCGATGCTTGCCAAGATGAATGTGTCCCGAGGGTATTGATGAGATTCTTTGGTCTTATGATTCCAAATGTTCTATCACTGTTAAGAGTTTCTGCCAAAGACTTTATGATGGTTGGAATGACCTAATTTTCTGTTACAGGCCATTTGAAAGTCTAATGGTCCCACAAAAGCGTGCTTTTTTGCTTGGGTGGCAGCTTAAAGTAAGATTCCCATAGAGGACTTGCTTAAAAGAAGAAATTCTTATGGGCCTAGTAGGTGTTTTATGCGTCCTAAGGAGGAAGAGATGGTGGAGCATCTCCTTGTTCGTTGTATATGGGTTTCGTCACTTTGGCATTTGTCTCTTTCCTTGATGGGTGTTAGGTGGGTTTAACCTTTTTCTGTCAAAAATGTGACGGTGGTGTGGAGAAGAAAAATGAAAAAGAGTTGCGTTTTTGGTGTTTGGAAGATGATTCCTTTGTCCATTTAGTGGTGTACATGGAAGGAAAGAAATCGTATGATTTTTGAGGGCAAAGCTTTGTCCTTCCAAAATTTCAAGCTCTACACTTTGCGACATAGTTGGACTCATGCTCTTTATGGTGGAAGAAACATGAGTGTTTTGGGTTTTGTAGATAATATCTTGCATGAGAGTTTGAGGGCATGATATTTTTTGTAAATGCCCCTCTTTTGTACATGGCTAGCATCCCCTTGACGTCTATCTAATGCATTATTTTGATTATTCATCCAAAAAAAGGGCTACTAATTGGAATGAGGTATTCACCTTCCCAGCTAGCATTGCTTGTCGGTTAGAGAAAATCATGAGAGATTTTCTTTGAAATTCCAACGAAAATGGTAACAGCCTCCATTAGGTCAATTGGAATGAGGTATGGCGTCCTAAACAGCAGGGAGGACTTGGCATAAGACCTCCTCGTGTTATGAATGAAGTGTTGAACACCAAATGGCTGTGGAGGTTTGCAAAAGAGGATAGTGCTATGTGGAAAAATGTGATCAAGGCAAAATATGGGATAAACGAGTTGGGTTGGTGGAGTAAAAAGAGACTATATCCTCACGGGTTTGGTTGTTGGAAATCTGTCTTAGCGGGTCTTGAGCGTTTCAAATCTTTAGTGCCTTTTGAGGTGAGGGATGACTCAAAGGTGTTATTTTGGCACGATGTTTGGTGTGGGGGTCGACATTTAAAGAATCTTTTTCCCGATCTTTTTAGGATGACTCATCTGAAGTATGCCACGGTTAAAAAAGTAGTTTCTTGGAATGGTGACGTTAGCCATTGGAATTTGATTTTTGTAAGGAGTCTTAATGATTGGGAAGAGGATAGTATTTGTAATTTGTTAGTCGTACTTGCTGGCAAAAAGGTTCTGTCCCAAGGTGATGATGAGATTGTGTGGCCACTAAACTTTAAGGGTTCCTTTAGTGTCAAGAGTTTTTGTTTCACACAATTTGAAGCCTTGGACGGTTGTGATTTTCCTGGCAAGTCCATTTGAAAGTCTAAAGCTCCCACAAAAGTGTGTTCAGTGTGTTTCTTTGCTTGGGCAGCCACCTTAGGCAAGATTCCCACGAATGACATGCTTAAGAGAAGAAAT
This sequence comes from Selenicereus undatus, assembly GCA_017589665.1. NCBI lineage: Eukaryota > Viridiplantae > Streptophyta > Magnoliopsida > Caryophyllales > Cactaceae > Selenicereus > Selenicereus undatus. The sequence goes on from JACYFF010031959.1 coordinate 23,995,357, forward strand.
TTTAGAGGTCCAAGTAGATGCTCCATGTTTGGAGGAGGAAGAAATTGTGGATCATCGTCTTGTACATTGTCGGTGGGTTTCTTTGCTTTGGGATTTATCTCTCTCGCTAATGGGGATTAGTTGGGTTCAATCTTCTAATGTGAGAGATGTGGTGGTGGCTTGGAGGAGAAGGATGAAGAGGAGCTGGGTCCTTGGAGTTTGGAACATGATTACTTTGGCTATTTGGTGAGCTACTTGGAAGGAGAGAAATCGTCATATTTTTGAGGACAAAATCTTATCGTTTTAAGATTTCAAGCTCTATTTTTTGAGGTTGTTGTATAGTTGGAGTGTGGGGTTTAGTGGTAACAAAGAGTTAAATTTTTTGGCTTTTATCAATTGCATAATGGATGAGAGTTCAAGGGCATAATGTTTTTGTATTGCCCCTTTTGCATATTGGGTGACATCCCTTTGGTGTCCTTTTATTATACATCTTTGATTACTTACCAAAAAAAAAAAGGGCTACTAATTTCACATGGAGCAGGTTGGTTTGGAATATTATTAATCACATAATGCATAGCAAATGCCTAAATACTACTCATTTGGGGAAGATTGTCTGGCGTCAACATTGATTGCGCTTTTCTCCATGAAGTGCGAGAAGCACAATAGCATTTATTTTTTAGTCTTCTAGCTCAAAAAGTAGAAGAGACAGAATTATGATGTGTGTGCTGATGCAAACAATGTTCAGAAAAATTCAGCATACATGTAAGTGCTGCAGGGCGATCATACCAAGAAAAAGAGAGTCTTTTTCATTGCTGTAAAGGGTTGCTTTGTACTTTTAGATTTGGACCATGAGAACTGCTGTTATTTTTCAGGATAATAAACTGGAGAAGGAGGTTGAAGTGAAGAAACCCATGAGATGTTGGATGCAATTTGTGGTAACTATAAGTGAAAATTAAATCATTGGGAGAATGTTGGTCATGATTAGCTAAGACTTAATTAAGGAGATAACCTACCGAGCAGGTGGTTTTCCTTCCTAATTTTTCTTAATGTGTATGCATTGTCATAACAAGAGGCTCAGTGATTTATTTATTTTTATTTTTTTGGCTACAAAGTTAACTTTATTGCAGACATAAAATGATAACTGCAAATAATTATGAATAATAAAGTAATAAACTAATTGATATTTGTTCCTAATAATAAACTAATTGATATTTGTTCCTAAGGCACATGGAACTATACCTCCAAGAAGTATAAGATTTTGAAGCATGTCCCTAAACTAAGATTTATAATTAGGCATCAAGCTTGGACTCCCATGATGTACTGACATGTAAACTCTGTTCTTGCTCTTAGATGGGGCCCTGCCTAATGCATTCTGACTCTTTCTGCCAGTGTATTTATTCCTTTATGTTTTCTTTTTTGGGGGAGGGGGTGGTTTAACCTTGGAGTGAGAAAATTTGGTTAACCACAATGAAGCAAAACCCATTTTCGGTTCAGTTAATGAAAATTTTGTCAAAATTCCAAACCTCTTTTTTGGTTGACCGGTTTTTTGGTTGCCCTAATTTTCTGTTCCACAAATCTATACCATAACAAAACTGGAAAAACTGGTTGAGGAGTTGTTGGTCTGCTGACAAGTTTCCAATTTGGTTAACTGTTTTAACAAATTGCTCAATTTTCAACCCCTCAAAAAAAATCCCCCCAAAAAAGAAAATTTGGATATTTCTTAGTAACTAAGTGGTTACGTACATATGACGAAAACATGTATTCTCACTCTCAACTAGGAAGGCTGTTGCAAAGTCTCTATCACTTCTCGTGCAGTCTAGGCGAGTAGTGAGAGTGACGGAGGGGGTCTGGGTGGGCAGATTTGGGTTTTGCAGTTTATAATAACAGTAGAATATAAAAACTACAATTTTTAAATTTTTTTTGAAACCGAACTGGTCTTTTTGTGAGAAACCAGTGTGGTTAACTGCTTTTCTTGTTTTAGTCCTCCCTCTCTGGCTAACCCCTACGATGATCCTTACACCTGAGGCTGAGAGGCCTCGTTCTTGTTGGACTTTGACAAGCATTGAATGTCCTAATACTTTCGAAGAAGAAACCATAGTTGACAAAGGCGTTTGATACTTAGAGCTGGACCATTATGGTCCAGACTCCAGAGTCTGAAATCAGTGGCGTATTCAGCTTTGTTGAAATGAGACATAATGGTAAATTTTTTTCTGATGGGGGTACATTGAATGTATCTTAGAGAATAAAACCCACTCCTACTGACTGACTGTAGTAATCTGAAGTTGATTGAGAAAAAGTCCTTTGATTATTTCACTATTAAAATCTGATGAAGTCATGGAAGAAGGGACTGCATGAACAGTCGACATTTGACATATTATTGTCTGTGTCGCCAAAGTCATATACCTCACTTTTAAGTTGCCGAGCAACCCATTAGAATGGTGCTTACGTATTTTCTGTTGAGGGTGTTTGTCCCATATTGCCTTTTAGTTTGACGCATGCTGCTCCCCCGCCCCCAAACTCCTGGACCCAGTGCTTCTGGTTTTTTGCTTGTAATATCTTATTTTATTGATTCAGACTGCTGTTTTTGTTTGAAGCTGCCATACAATGTCTAAAGAGGAAGAGGCTGTATGAACAGCAAATAGAGAATCTTGGCAATATGCAGTTGCGGATTCATGATCAGGTATCATGTCTTTGTTTATTATTCCGCATTCTTGTTGAATAGTTTTCGTGACTTTTCATGAAATCCTTTCATATTGTTGTCTTGTGTTATGCATTTTTTTGATTTAAACATAACTTCTCATCATTTTCCTCTTTCCTTTCCTCTCAGACTCTGGATTCTTCTGCTTAGTTGAATGGTTTATGCTATTAGATTTATGAGAAAGAACTCCAAATCATTTTGTGTGATCTTTCTTACTGTTTGCCATTCCTGCCTTGCGCAGATGATATTGCTTGAAGGAGCTAAAGCAACAACTGAGACAGTAGATGCATTAAGATCTGGTGCATCAGCTATGAAGGCCATGCAAAAAGCAACGTAAGTTGCTCATTTTATAGGAGCCGATGCCAGATTTACTCTTGAAGTCCCCTTGTGAGATTAAACCCTATTTTTGGCGTACGATAATTATATCTCTTATAATATGATTGATAACAGGATTAACAATAGAAATAAGTGGGATCCCACCAACCTCTCTCATCAGCGAAAGAACATCCCAGCCCCCCTTCCACGGAAAAAAAAAGGAAATAAAGTAAAAATAAGAGAAGCTACCCTTTCTGTCATGACTTATTAATCTGTTAGTCTAAATCCTCAAGTAGCTTTTATACCCATTTAAGACTTAAGGCTTGTTCTCTTCCTGGGAAATCTGGATCAGCCATTCCAGTTTGCTACTTTTCGTTTCATTCAGATTTTAGACTAATGAAATTGATATCTAAAAGTTTGGAAAACAAAAACCCTGGAAGAATCTGGATGAGGTTTGAAATGTTGAATGCGGAGTGTAGGAAATTTAATAGTTTCTTTTGCGGCATCTTACACTCTTTCAAAATTACTCTAATTCTCCATGAATATAATATGGCAACAAAAAGAAAAAGTCTCATCCTGAAAATAGGGGGGTCTTGAGGGGTAAAAATTGAAATAAAACAATCAGAATGAACCAAGGCACTTTCACTGCCATCTGAATCCATGCAAATATAATTTGTCAATAATTTGTGATTTTATCTAGATGACTTAAGATCTGAAATCTGGAATCTTTAAAGATAGATGATCTTATGTATTAAAAAAATCTGCAGATATGTGAATGAATGTGGATACAAATTCTGGATAAATCTAGCATATGCATCAATTAACTAAAGAGAACAGACCGTATGAAATGGGAAAGCTTCTTTTTATAATATTATTAAAGTGAGCATGGAAACTCGGTTGTACTGTTTTGGATTAGATCAAATCCAGGCTGTTTATATTTCTTTTTTGTTTCATGCGATGTGTTATTCCAAATAGAGGGTGATCGATGGCCTTGTGTTCTCACTTGCATTTTCTCTTGCAGAAATATTGACAATGTTGATAAAACCATGGATGAAATCAATGAACAGACTGAGAATTTGAAACAGATACAAGAAGCACTTTCCGCTCCTATGGGTGCAGCAGCTGATTTTGATGAGGTAAACTCTTGTGTACTTGTCTTCGCACTATTTTTAGTAGATTGATATACTCTTTCTGTATCTTTTTCATCTCCCACTTTTCTTTGTAGGATGAACTTGAAGCAGAGCTTGAGGAATTAGAAGGTGCTGAATTGGAGGAGCAACTTCTACAGCCAGCGACAACTGCTCCTGCTGCACCAGTGCATGTTCCAGCTGGAAAGCAACCACCACGCCCTGCATCTCAGAAGAGCACTGCTGAAGAAGATGAGCTCGCTGCTTTACAAGCAGAAATGGCGCTTTGAACAGGTTTGTCCTAATTTAGTAGTTGTCCCAGGGAAGTTGCCAGCGGTGCTAAAAATGAGGCTGTTAGTACGCGTGGAAGACTGGCCTTAACTCTTTATCCTCTTCCCCCTTTTCCCTCTTGGTGGCCATTCTGTGTATAAGGTGGACATTGTAGCACTTCGAACAGATAAATCGAAGCATATCAGCGTCTATTATTCTCTGCAGTTGCCATGTCTGGGAAACTTACATGCCATTATGGTTGCTTTTGATATGACATGGACCAACTGAACTAGCTAATATGTCACTTCGTAGTTCATGTGCAGGTTGCCATAATGTAACACTGAAGATCATGCAGCTGTACAAGTTTTTATTGTTGATTACGTGCCTCTGCTAGCATGTCTTTGCTAACCGACTGGAATTGCTGGTATTGGGGTACTGCATAGGTGATGTGAACGGATGATGTTGCTCTCTGCGACTCTGCCTGTAGGCTGTTCTCCCTGAGGGGACTTATAGCTTTTGCTGATGAGTCAACACTTCACTGTTGACATAGAAGTGTAAAATAGCAATCTTTCTTTTGTGTGTAACTTTTCCCACCTTTCATTTCCTTGTTTCTTTTTTCTTTTCTTTCCCTTACTTTTTTGGAACGAGTAGTGAAGAGTGCCATTTGCTTCGGATAATCTTGTTAGTGTTGGTACTTTTGTCTATCTAAAAACAGGCAAAAACTGAGAGACATCAAAGTGAGCTTATGTAAAGATCTTTTATTTAGGTTGTATACTTTGAGTTTGTCATCTGTTGTGAGCTGCCTTCTGTGCTGGCAAATTGAGGGGTCCTTTGGGCAGTTCATCATATTTGGCTATTTTGATAATTGCAAATCGATAATGATGCTCTTTCCTTGTGGTCAGGGATTTAAAACACGGATTCAGCCGCATTTGCGGTTACGGTTGCGTTAACACGGGAGCGTTTGGATACGGTAATAGCAGAACGGATTGCATCCGTCGCGGCGTGAGTAGGTTCATATAGGTGATTTTGTCATCTATATTTGTATCTAGGGCTGGCAAAAATTCGGGTCCGGGTCAATTCGGGTCCGGACAAATCGGACATTCGGACAAAAACTTCATACCCGGACCCTGTTCGGATTACAAATCGGACACTCTGACCAGACCCGGACCCGGACCTGGTTGTCCGAATGTCCGGACCCGGTTGTCCAGATGTCCGAATTTGTAATATGATTTTAGGAGATTCTGACCGAAATTTTGTGTGACCGAACCCGAACCCGGTTTTTCAATGTCCGAACCAGGTTGTCCGAATTTATTTTTATAAAATTTTCTAAAGAATTTGGACTAAAATTACATATAAACATAGTTGTCCGATGTCCGAACCCGGTTGTCCGATTGTCCGAATTTGTCCGAACCCGAAATGGTTCAAAAATCCGGACAACCCGAACCCGGATTTCCAAACCCGAACCCGACCCGGTTTAAATTCGGACATGACCGATTGTCCGAATTTTAAATTCGGACATAAATTTGGTGACCGTACCCGGTTTTTTCCGGGTCGGACAAATTCGGGTAATCGGGTCGGACAAATTTTTGCCAGCCCTAGTATTTGAGTGCCACAATTTATCAAGTAATGTTATTTTGTAGCACAGTTCTTATTTTACCATATTACAATAGGACAATTGTGATGATAGTGAAACAAAATAATATAAGTAAGTTTTGCGCCAAATTACAAGGTTATAGAATAGTTCAAACAGTATAACATTGAAATAGTTTAGTTAAACCAAACGAATGAGTATATAAATGATACAACATAATTAACATAAAAATGACACAATACAACAATGATCACATAATTAACATAAGTATTACTAAAAAATCACACAATTAACGTAATTATTATAAATGTAATTAATATAAATATAACTTAATAAGTTAATTTCTTCAAATATTTTACAACCCATCACTTACTTTTGTTGACCAAAATTATAATTTTCTGAATTACAAACAATTATCATCAATCCGCTCAAGTCTCCAAAAATTTTGTTTGAATTAAATTAAATTTAGTTAAAAATTTTCATCTTAAATGCCGAAACCCTAACTCCTCACTTCTCACTATGGCTTCTCCCTGACCCTTCGGCTCTCCAGTCCCCACACGCTCCACCTACCACTACCACCCCTCTTCGACCTTCGCCTCTCAGTCTCCAGTCCCCACTGACCACCCCCGTCTTCACTCCTTCGCTCCTTTGCCTGCCTTGACACCAGTGCCGGACTCCAACACCAACTGCCGTCGTGCCAGATAGAAATCGTGGCCTGCCACCCTCAAATTTGGCCCACCACCAACGGCCATCTCATCGGCTCTGCCTCCCTCCGTCCAAATCCCGGCCACGTTGCTCCAGAAATGGTTTTTGCTGCGAAAATTGAAAAATAGCATTAGTGAGGCATGTGTATCCATTGTTGCTATGGTTTTTTTGCATTTTAGTCCGAGTGGAGCGTCCGTGACGCGCTACGACACGGCTGTCGCGCTACGACACGGCTGTCGCGTCCGTTCCTCAGTGACCCGGTCTTCACACTGTTTTTGCGGTGTTTTTCGATTCGCCAATGTGAAAATCCATGTCAACAAGGCCGTTCCGTCACGGAATAGCCGAGTTTTAAATCCCTGCTTGTGGTTCGAAACAGCCGAGTTTTAAATCCCTGGTTGACCTATCGAAATCAATCCAATGGCCATAGGGAGACCTGGATGAAGTCAACAAGCAACATTGCGTTGGCATTCTACTAACACTTTTCTGTCTCCCCTTAACACACTGCTACACATGCGGGGGGTAGGGGGGGGGGGGGGGGCCCCCCCCCCCCCCCCCCGCCCAAATACACACAAAAGAGACAGGAAGTCTTTTGTTTAGTGTTCACAACATACCACCCCTCCCTTTTGGGATTGGAGTAACTTGTGGTGGCCCTTACGTATCAATGAGGAGTGTAATGACCGTGAAAAAGGATATGTAGTGAGGCCAACCCGTGTTCTTAAAAGGTGAAAGCTCTTCGGACCAAAAAAGTGTATCATATCCGAGCTTCTCATGATCCCTCAGAAAAGTTTTAGTTAGAAGGGAACTCTAGGTCACACATGCATGCACTGACGATTGTGCTATAGTGTTGCGCATGTAGGTCAACTCTTCTAGAATATCTTCCTGGGACTTCGTTTTTCCCCTAAAAAACGATTGGTCAGGAGTCCTTGTTCCTGGTGTACAGTGGGAGTGGCAAATCCAGTTTCGGGGCATTGGATTGCCATAGCGCAACTTCTTTCTCTTCCATTTGATAAGATAAGTTTGTTCTTTTATTAGATGTTGTCTTTCTAACAATATGTTTCTCAAGATTATAAGAATGAGCAAGTGGAGAAATCTAAGAAGGTAAGTAATGATTTGGACAGGACATTCACTGATGAACATATAATTCACTGATGAACATAATTGTAGTGAACATTGTGACATTGACACATATGTAGGGTTATCAAAAGTTAACCCGATACAATTACCGACCTGAACCGAACGCGAAATTAAGTTGGTTTGGGTAAAGATTTTCAACCCGTTTAATTAAATTGGTTGACACATTTAGGGCCTGTTCTTTTTGTAGGTAAATTGGGGTGGGTAAAAGAATGAACTACGTTGAGGTGGGTTGAAGTAGTTTGAGATGGGTTGACATGGGTTAGATTTTTTTTATGTGATAAATTAAACTTGGTTAGGGGATTGAAGCAGGTTGAAGTGGGTTGAAGTGGGTCGAGGATGGTACTTTAGAATTGACCCACGAACAAAACAGGGTCTTAACCCATTTAATTAATTGTGTTAGGTTCATGTTGAGAATTTAATCCTTAATTAAATGGATTAAATAAGTTGATCAGTTTATCCAATTACCGTATACTTTTGGGGGGGGGGGGAATTGTGAAAACGTGGGGTTTAATCAAGTTGATATTTGTTTTGTGATTGTGATTCTTGTGAATCATATATAATAGTTGCATTATGATGCTACATTAAAATAAAAAAATTGATTTATATTGATCGGTAATCATATTTTAGTAAAAATATAAAGCGGTTAAATAAGTTACCAAATAACCTAAACCTGACCCATTTATATTAAACGGGTTAATGGGTAAATTTCATGTCAATCCGTTTAAAAAATAAACGGGTACAGGTCAAAGTTTTCAACTCGTTTAATAAATGGGTTATGTTTAGGTCGAGGATTTCTCAACCCGTTTAAGTTCAATACGAACACAAATTCAACCCAACCTGACCTATTTGACAGCCCTACACATATGTAAACTGGCCATAGACAAGATGAATAATTTATATTGTATGGTGCAATTATGTGCCTATTGGAACTTCTCTTAAGTGTCCCGCAAGGCCCTAGGGTTCATGGTCTTTCATCCATTTGCTATTGATAGGGCCTCCTGTGCACATCTAGGCATAATTAATTTTTCACTGTTAGAATTTTTCACTTTTTTTGAAGGGAGGTACTTACCGTTTCTTCTCACATGTATAATTTTGTCTCTAAAATACACAATACTCCAAAGTTTAAGTTTGGTGTTTTAAACTATCCAAATGAAAGTTATATACGTTTATATTATTAACCTTTGACTAAGTGGATTGTTGAACAATTATTTTTCCCTGTTAATATTGCAAGATGCCCTAGAAAAGTGTAAGCAAATCAACCTAAATTCGAACTCAACAATCATCTATCTAAATCTCCAATGCATGTTCATTCAGCTAGTTTAGCATTTGTTCCCCATAAAAAAAGTGTTTTGGGAGAAATTAATTTTGATGATCTGTCGAAAAAGTGGACTTACACATGACAATTTCCAAATTTGATTCGGCTTAGAGCTCATGACCTGCAGAAAAGGCAAACCTCAAGTTTGGGCCTGAGGAACATAAATGCCCCGACGATGATCAAGTTAGGTAGCGAAAAGTGTGAATTAAGATCGAAACTTGGCTTCAAAGATGGGATCTTTGAGGTAGAAGATTAAAGATATCTAACGATGTTGTGGCATAAGACTTTGCTTTGGCAATATGAATTCTTGTGATCGCTAGAATAATGTGCAAAAGATGATACGAGTCTATCTATAACCAGAGTAGCTCGGGAGTAGGATGGTCGTCTCATCATTCCCCGTCTTTTTTGCCTGTTTGTGCCTCTCCTTCTAGCCCCAATTGTTGTGTGAGTCATATATCTCCATTTGCCGGATCCCATTGCCACAGTGGATGGTGATTGGGCATGGGGCCTAATCACATAATCTTACATTCAAGTCTTATGTATGAATGAAAACAATCTATGATGAGAAAAATCTTCTATGGTGAAATAGGGTCTCAAAAGACCAAAAAAGCAAGCACCCTCCTCACTCGGTCAACTTCTATTCTTTTTGAAACTTTTCATTATCAGCATATGTACTACACAGTGAGAGGTTTACGCTCTCTATTATTGTCGCATGTTCTCACAGACTCGCCTCAATCCTTATGCTGCGTCCACGGCAAATTATTAGGTACACCCGAGAGTACATGCTCTCACATTTGATTTATATATATTTTTCTGGGTGTATTTATCATATATTTTGTTTTTTAAATAATTTATTTGCTGATATGTTTTCTGAGAGTATATACTCTCAGGTGTATAGTATAGGCTTTGTGCGTCCACTACAACTCTCTCTTCTCTCTCTCTCTCTCTCTCTCATTATTCAACCGGTACCAAATTGATTCTGCTTTCATCTATCTGTCTAAGCGTATGAAATGAAGGGGGATTCTGAAACATTATTGTTAAAACCTAATTTGCTGATCGATGGCGTTAGTTGAATAACATTAATCATCGGGTATATATGTGATGATTTTGCAGGTATGACGGACCAGGATGCGTAAGTTTGTTAAAAAGAAAGCTGTGATTTCAATGCTGCTAAAAGGACTCTAAGAGCACTTGCATTGATAATCCATGATTTTGGATCACAAATAACTTACACCTGCTACATTATCCTACACTCCAACTTTTGTTCTCCCTTCTACATCACATAGATCACCAAATAAAATTTTCTTACAGACCCACATTTAAACATATTGAATTAATTTTAGCCTTTTATTTTGTATTATTCAATAATGTGTTGGCCAAGAAAAAAAGGAAAAGAAAGTTGTGAGTGGATTATTATAGGGAACCCGATTGCCGGGGAAGCGGCGTGAATTAATGATGCAAATGATATTTTGGACTGAGAGTCTCCCTTTTAGACTGTGATCTAACCAATGCAAATGTTCTAACATTTATGCTGATCTGATCATTCCCCACCTTCTCAATCTGTGATTAGTACCCTTTAATTTTCTTCTTTATAATCTGCAACAATGATTTTGCTAAATTAAATTCTAGAATCATGGATATGCCCCAAACTGCAACGGAACTATTAGCATTATGCTATATGTATTATGTAATATGTGTATTTATTCCTTCTTTTTATTATTTCTTCTATTTAATGTTCATTCTTTAGTCCTTAGGCATGTACAGCAAGTTAAAGCCCCTTGGGTTTCTCATAAAACTTGTATATAGTTTCATTAGCAATGAACACAAGCAGGCAGAGGATCGGAGGCACACAACTATTTGAGTTGCCCACAAATTTCTCTTACTCTCTTCGTGCTCAGTCTCTTCATGGTATCAGAGCACAGACTTTGAACGTCCAGAAACACTTCAGCCATGTCAGCCGAACAACCCAAACCAAGGTTTGTGATCGACTCCCAGTCACCATATTACCTGCATCCATCTGAAGGTCCTAGAGTGTCGATCACGGCTGTTGTGTTTGATGGGAAGAATTACGATCTATGGGAGAAGGCAGCGATGACAATGTTGAGGGCGAAGAACAGACTCGGATTTATCGAAGGAACATTAACATGACCCGACATAACGCAAGGGGGAGATGCTATGGAACTGCAAGCATGGGAGATCATAGATTCGATGGTTTCATCCTGGCTTCTGAACGTAATTGATCCAAAATTACATTCGACTGTAGCCTATGCGGATTCAGCCCATGCGATGTGGAGTACCTTGAAGAAGAGATGTGGTGTTGCTAACGTTCCCAAAATTCAAAAATTGAAGGCTAGTATAGCCAATTGCAAACAAGGAGGACTCGATGTTGTGGAGTTCTACTCCAAGCTATCAACTCTATGGAGTGAACTGGAAAATTATGTGAAGATCCCTCGCTGTAATTGTACTGGATGCACATATGGGGCTAGAAGCAAGGTGATTAAAATGATTGAAGAAGAAAAGGTACACTAGTTTTTAATGGGGTTCAATGATGAAACCTATTCCCAGATAAGGAGCCAAATACTCGCCCTTGAACCATTTCCCTCACAGGACAAAATCTTCAACATGATTTTGCAAGAAGAAAGTCATTGAAAATGCGAGATCGAGATTATCGTGGAGAAACGATGGTTGCCTTTGTGGTGTTAAACGCAAAAAAGCACATACCACCATGGTCGAACGGGGCAACTGGAGACATTTTGGTAGATACGGACATGATGAAGGCACTCGATATGAGATCATCGAATACCCATTTGGCTGGGGGATCCGAAGCCGAGGAGGGGGTCGCAGTTGTGGTGGGCGAGGTGGACGTAGTGGCGGCAAGCAGAGCCGAGGAGCAGGCCGCGAAATTGCTTATGTGGCTGCCGCAAACAGAGTTGTAGATGCATCTCCAAGCACAATCAGTGATGAGAAAGGTCAGACAATGCTGCCGAGTTTTACTACTAAGCAAGTGCAGAGGTTACGCAGCCTCATTGAGACATCTAAATCCGGTTATGAGAAGCTCTTAGGTAATGAAAGTTGGATCCTAGATTCTCGGGCATCTTGTCACATGATAGGAAATCTAAGGCCCTCACAAATTTGGAGAATGTTGATGTTATTCCTATAGAGTTAACGGATGGAATGTTGAGATTGGCCAAATTACAAGGAACAGTTAATCTAGGCTCAAGAATTACTTTGAGCAAAGTTCTTTATGTTCTAAATTTTTATTGCAATATGATATCTGTTGCTCAGTTGATTCAAGAATTAAAATGCATTGTGGTGTTCACTGACGAACTTTGTGTGATACAGGGCCGCACCTTGAGGAGTCTGATTGGAGTGGGTGAATTGAGAGGAGGGGTCTATTGCTTCAATTAAACGGCAACAGAGAAGGTAAAAGTTGATGCAGTAGACTCTTGTAACCTGTGGCGTAATCATCTCGGGCACCCATCTAACACTATTTTATCCTTACTTCCTAAAAATTTAGGTGTTAGTGATCATTGCAATACTGATTTGAATCCTTGCGATGTGTGTTTTTGTGCAAAACAAACTCGTAGTACATTTAATGTTAGTGATAGCAAGGCAAATGATTTTTTTCCAATAATTCATTATGACATTTGGGGTGGGTTCCTATCGAATCCCCTCATTTTGTGGTGCACATTATTTTTTAACCATTGTCGATGATGCCAGTAGAGCAGTTTGGGTTTATTTGACGAGAGAAAAAGGAGAAGTTGCTAGTCTTGTGCAAAATTTTGTAGCAATGGTGAAAAATCAATTTGAAAAGAATGTCAAGATTCTTCAGAGTGACAATGGACTTGAATTTAAATCCGGGCCCATGCTTAAGTTTTATTCTGCAAAGGGAATAATTCATTAGACCAGTTGTGTAGATACAACTTAGCAGAATGGAAGGGTCGAGAGAAAACATCGTCATATTTTGAATGTAGGTAGATTTTAGGGTGAATTTGCGCTAACCGCAGAATACCTGATTAATAGAACCCCAAGTAAGCCTCTAAAAGGCCAAACTCCCTATAAATTGCTCTTTGGAGACAAACCTAGCTATGATCAGTTAAGGGTGTTTGGTTGCCTTCGCTATGCTCATGTACGGTCCAAACTGAAAGACAAGTTGCACCTAGAAGTCGCAAGGATATATTTGTTGGATATCCTTATGGGAAGAAAGGATGGAAGATTTATCATTTGGAGACCAATGAGATCTTTGTGAGTCGGGATATGGTATTTCATGAACAAATTTTTCCTCTATCCACACCTTAAATAGTCAATCATCATGATCAAATTGATGAATGGAGTGCTTTGCAAAGGGACAATATGATCTTGGATGATGAGGCGAGTCCATTTGCAATTAATCCCTTAAGTTTGGGTGAGTAGCACATTTGTTCAGGATCGAGAACTAGCACTAAGCCCAATTTGGCCTGATCTGGGCCTACTATGGATAGCGTCGACATAAGCCCACTCCATTATCCAGCGCTTGATGCGTCTACAAGCCAAGTTGGGCTGGAGACGACAGTTGTACCTGTGATCACAGCCGAAGCAAGGGGAAGTATTAGTGGGTTGTCTAGTGCTAATCCAGCAAGCGGGTGTGATTGAGGCCAACATAGAAGTCCATGCTTGATCGAAGTAGCCCATCGCATTTGGAAGACTATTTATGTTATAGTGCTCGTACTTGCGACCCTTATCTCTACGGTATTTCACTCCACAGGGCTCCTCAGGTATGCCGTATCCCTTAGTTAATTACATCACATGTAATAATTTCTCTAATGCTCATAAGGCTTTCTTAGCTGCTATCACAAAGATTGTTGAACCCAGATATTTATCATGAGGCTGCAAAGGATCTTCGATGGCGACAGGCCATGGAAAAAGAAGTTCATGCTTTGGAAGATAATCGCACCTGGACTATTGTATACCTTCCACCAGGCAAGAAGCCTATCGATTGCAAATGGGTCTACAAAGTTAAGTACAAGTCTGATGGTACCATAGAAAGATACAAGACAAGACTTGTTGCCCACGGTGATCACGAGTTAGAAGGGTCTAATTTCAATGAAACGTTTATGCCCGTGGCCAAAATGGCCAGTGTAAGGATGTTTTTATCTATGACTGTTGCTAAAGGTTGGGAGTTGCACCAGATGGATGTTAATAACACCTTTCTGCATGGCGATCTTGATGAAGAAGTATATATGCCTCTACCACCTGGTTTCTCCACGGTTTCACCCAATAAGGTGTGCAAGCTGCATAAATGTTTGCATGGTCTGCGTCTGTTAATGGTTGCCAAATTGTCTTCCAAGTTGAGTGAGTATGGGTTCACCATGTCCTACGCTGATTATTCTTTGTTCACTTATTGTAAGGAGGAAGTATTTTTGACTCTGCTAGTATATGTGGATGATATTATCCTTGCTGGTAATAATGCTCTAGCTTGCCACAATTTCAAAGCTTACCTACATTCCTGTTTTCGAATCAAAAATCTTAGACAACTTAAATATTTTCTAGGCATTGAGGCGACATGAGGACCACGTGGGTTGTTTTTATGCCAACGGAAATATGCACTTGAAATTGTGGATGAATGTGACTTGTTAGGTGGTTGACCCACTGATTTCCCCATGGAGGAAAACCATAAGCTTGCTTTGGCTACGGGACATGGCCTTACTGATCCTAGCAGTTATTGATGCAGGGGGTGTCTTATCTATCTTACTATCACTCGATAGCATAGATAGCTTGTCTCAGTTCATGCAGAACCCTAGGGAAGAGCATACGCATGCGGCCCGTCGTGGTTTGCGCTATCTAAAAGCCACTTCTGGGAAAGGTATTCTTTGGAGAGCAAATAGTGATCTTCAGGTCACTACCTACTGTGATGCCGACTAGGGAGCCTGTCCTCTCACCTGACGCTCTCTCACTGGTTATCTCGTTACCCTTGGTGGTTCTCCTGTCTATTGGCGTACTAAGAAGGAAACCACTTTGTCTCGATCCTAAAGCTGAGTACCGTTCTATGGTAGTGACCACTAGTGAATTGGTTGGTTAAAACTCCTCTTGGCGTCTTTGGGCGTGTTTCTGACTACACCTATGCTTTTGTATTTTGACAGTGATGCTGCTCTTCACATCATCAAGAATCTCGTTTTTCATGAGTGAATGAAGCACATCGAAATTAATTGCCATTTTGTCCGTGAAAAAATCGAGTCCAGTGATCTTGCTGTGTCTTATCTTCCCTCGCAGCATCAACTTGTCGACATTTTCAGCAAAGCTTTTGGGAAGCAACAATGTTTATCTTCGCGGCAAGCTGGGCATGCTTGATCCTCATACTTCATCTAGAGGGGTAGTATTAGGCCTATGCTATATGTAATATATGTATTTATTCCTTCTCTTTATTATTTCTTTTATTTAATGTTCATTCTTTAGTGCTTAGGCATGTACAACAAGTTAAAGCCCCTTGGGTTTCTCATGTAACTTGTATATAGTTTCATTAGCAGTGAAAACAAACAGGCAGAGGAGGCACACGACTGTTTGAGTTGCCCACTGTTAGAGTACTAAGGGTTTTAGGACGTACCTAAAACGGCGGAAGCGAACTGATCTGTTTGATGCCTTCTGCTCCACGAACTGTACCCCGGTGGCTACTAGAGTTCCGGCAATGCGACCACGACTCAAACCCGACCAAGTGACACACACACACACGTTTTTGACAGAGAGTAGTGAGAGTAAGGAATCACAGAAATGCAGTATGTTATTGTCGTCTATTTCTGTCAAACAGTTTGGGGGTTTTGTTATATGGCACTTAGCCATAACCATTTACTAAAAACGGCTCCCTAAAAACCCTCAACCTTCCTATATTTAGCTTAGTGGACGTTGGCCACTAACATCTCCCACTCGGCCACTCAAGCCGTAACAATGTTTCTAAAACATTGTTTCCTCTTTTAAACGCGTCATACCAGGAATGAGACATGTGACCAGAAAAAAAACTAGTAGTACTTTTGTTAAGACACCATCAGTCTAACAAAACACTTTCAAGACAGACAACTCCCTAAACCATTCAAGACATCACCTGAGGCACACGCTGTCCCTTTATGCCTGCTGATATATCATGGTTATATTTCGAAATATAACCGCCCGGGCTAACATGGTGAATATGCAATGGTTTTCCTTAGCAACTCCTAACATTACATCTCAAAAAGATTGCTTTCCTAATGCGTTCCGCTGAGCTGCATAGATCTATAGCTCTTGGAGTACGCATTAAAGTAGCAACATCTCATTGGGAATTCATGCCATAGCCCTAAGTCCAAGGGAATCGTTATATGAAACACCGATGTTTCAAGGATCACACAGTGACAAGGAACGGAATCAGTTGTCACTCCACTAGGTCGACTTAAGCACACACAGTATGAAATGTGTGTCATGGTATAACTCCCACTAAGGTGAGTCTGTCACTATTTATACCATGCGAATTACAAGTCCAGTTACTCCTCAGAGTTGACTCGAGTTACTCGGTTAACGTACTAAACGTAACCTCGATACTCAAAATTCGGCTTCAGGCTTTGATATAAGGTTGTGTTATATCCGATTCACTCAGAATCTCATCTTAGACTTACTAAGGCGACTATTTCTCTACATCATTCGTACCACCCAAGGTACGATGATAATCAATATTGCACACCTAGTGCCAATATGACCAAGTCTTACCTTACCCGCAACTTAAGCGTTAGGATTGATTATCCGTGTGACAAGATAATCAAAAAGCCTAGTGACATTTAGATATGCCTAATCAAACAACCAGAGTAAAATAATGACCATTTTATACAAAAGAAACATCAATAAAATGTTTATTACATACTTGTCCAAACCAAAAACAGGATATTCTAATTAACTAAACTCTGCGGAGACCAAGACTCATCATATGAGTTTTGAACACATCTCTTGGAGTAGGTTTAGTTAATGGATCCGCTATCATCTTAACAGTAGATAAGTATTTTACAACTTCTTTCGACTTTATGGCGTCTCTTACAAAATGATAACGCCTTTTAATATGCTTGGCCTTCCTATGGAATTTAGGGTCCTTAGCATATTGGATAGCAACAGTATTGTCGCACCAAATTTCTACAGGATCATTAACTCGTGGAGTAAGATCAAGATCTTGGAGAAAACTCCTCAGCCAAACCGCCTCCTGAGTGGCGAGGCAACAAGCGACATATTCTGCTTCCATAGTCGATAGAGCTATGCAATCTTGCTTCTTGCTACACTAAGATATGGCTCCCCCACCCAGGGTGAAGACATATCCAGAGGTGGACTTAGACTCATCCAAGTCTGCACCCCAGTCAGCATCAGTGTACCCCCTCAACTTTAGGTCTCCTCCTTGGTAGCAAAGTACCAAGTCAGTAGTTCCTCGAAGATAACGCATTATCCTCTTGACGGCTTGCTAATGAGCGTTCTCAGGGTTGCTTTGGTAACGACTTACCAAACCAACCGTGAAGCAAATGTCAGGCTGTGTACATAACATGGCATACATTAGGCTTCCGACTGCACTAGCATAAGGGACACTACTCATTTTCTGTTTTTCCTCATCTGTTGTTGGACACTGTTCTAGACTCAAGGTCAAGCCCTTGTCGATCGGAGTATGAACAGGTTTGGAATAATGCATCCAAAACCGTTCCAAGACTTTCTCAATGTATGCCTTTTGGCATAAACCGAGAAGTTTCCTAGAACGATCTCTGATTATTTCCACCCCTAGGACATACCTAGCTTCACCCATGTCCTTCATCTCAAAGACAGAGAACAACCATCGCTTGTTGGCATTGATAATCTCCAAGTCACTCCCAGCTAGTAGGATGTCATCGACATACAAAGTAAGAAACATAATTCCTACTTTTGTCTTCTTGACATATACGCAGTGGTCTTCTGAGACCATGGTTAAGCCAAACACAGTAATGGCTTCATGGAATCTGAAGTACCACGCTCTTGAAGACTGTTTGAGGCCATATATGAATTTTTTGAGACGACAAACTTTGTCTTCTTGCCCTTTTGATACGAAACCAAAAGGTTGTACCATATATATCTCTTCCTCAAGGGACCCATTTAGGAAAGCAGTTTTTACATCCATCTGGAACAATTCTAAGTCCAGATGGGCAACTAGTGCTAGAAGTAGGCGAATAGAGGCTAATCTCACCACAGGAGAAAAGGTTTCCTCATAGTCAACTCCCTCAACTTGGGTGTAGCCTTTCGCCACCAACCGGGCTTTGAACTTGTCAATTGACCCATCCGCCCGACGTTTTACTTTGAAAACCCACTTGTTTCCAATGGCTCTACGTCCAGGAGGAAGATTGACTAGATCCCAAACTTCATTCCTGGCCATAGAGTCCAACTCATCCCTTATGGCATCCATCCATTCTTCCTTATTTGGTGAGGCAACAGCCTCTACATAAGAGGTGGGCTCTTCTATTTCCAAAGGCATGCAGAAAAAAATGATCTCTTCGATTTGGAAAAATCGGCGAGGAACTCTTCCGCGCTCACTCCTTCGGATTATGCTAGGACCTGGTTGTATTGTCTGTTTAGGTTCCGACTCTTCTCTCCCCCTTTTCCTTCGAGGTACCAAACCTTGAGTGGGAGAAGTCCCTCGAGGCACAGAACCTCGAATAGGGGAGATGCCACTCCCACTACCCCCTTGGGGTGTGGGCTGGTGAGTACGAGGACTATCCTCATTTTCGTTAACGGGAGATTGAGGGTCTTGCTCATTCTCGAGTTGGGCATCCTGAGCAGACAAGCTCCCTTCAGCAGGAATAATGGGTATAGTCCCACTATCTCCAGCATCAGGGATAAATTCCCTATCCTCGGTGATACGGTTAGTGTACATATCCTCCCCTTCACCGAGAGATAGGTTTGGTTGTAACTCATACAACTATAAGTCCTATTTGACTTCACCAATAGTTGGGAACTCATCCTCAAGAAAGTCGACATTTCGGGAATCAATTTCCTTCATGCTGCCATTAGGATGTTCTCCGTACATCACATAACCTTTTGAATGTTCAGGGTATCTAAGAAAGACCATCTTGGTGGCTCTTGGACCAAGTTTGCCATATCTATGAGTCTGGTTATGCACATAGCCTGCCAACCCCCATGGTCGTAAATGGTCCAAAAGAGGTTTCCTACCGTTCCACAACTCATATGGAGTAGTCGAAACGCTCTTACTGGGTACTTTGTTTAAGATGTAAGTTGCTGAAAGCAACACATCACCCCAAAAGCTAATTGGGAGATTAGCTTGAGCCATCATGGATCTGACCATGTCAAGTAATGTACGATTCCTACGCTCGGCAACACCATTTTATTGTGGAGTGTAAGGAATCGTAAGATGTCTAACTATACCCTTTTCCTCACAGAAACCTTTGAACATATCAGAGAGGTATTCGCGACCACGGTCGGTCCGAAGAGTCTTAACTCTTCGATCCAACTTAGTCTCTACCTATGATACGAAGCGTTTGAACACATCTAAAGCTTTATGACGATATGATAACAGATAAACCTATCCGTATCTTGAGTAATCGTCAATTAAAGTGAGGAAGTAAATGGCACCATTACGTGCCTTTACATTCATAGGTCCGCAAATGTCGGAGTGAATGAGGTCTAAGGTACCAAGCGCCCTAGAAGCCTTACCAAAAGGTTTCTTGGTTGCCTTGCCAGCTAAACAAGGTTCACATTTAGGTAGTCTAACTTTAGTAAGCGATCCTAATAGACCTTCTTTAGCTAGTCTAGTCATTCTTTCTTGATCAATATGGCCTAGTCTAGCATGCCAAACAACAGAATCATGGTCTGAATCAACAGATGACACAAAAACAGAAGACGTATTATTTCTATAATACTCATTATCCAAGTCCAAAACAAGGAAATCATCTACCAAAGATGCGTGGCTAAACAAATTGCCACTATAAAAAATGTCTAAACCGTCAATACAAGAAACAAACTGAAAACCTAATTTCATCAAAGAGACATAAGACACTAAGGAACATCGGACTCCAGGCGCATAGAGAGTGTCGTGAAGAAGTAACGAATTCCCTCCACGCAACTTAAGCTGATACGTTCCGACTCCTAGAATGTCCTCTGCAGTGCCATTTCCAAGAGTCACAGTTTGCAACCCCACCCGACAAGGGTGAAAGTCTACAAACCCAAATCGATCTCGAACTACGTGCTTGCTTGCTCCCGAATCTACAATCCAATTAGGAAAGGATTTAGCAACGAATGCATGGGAACATACAAGTAGTTCAACAGTAAGAAATAAAGAAGGCACCTGAGCAGGCTCGGGATACTCCCGAGCAAAATGGCTCTTCTTCCTGCAGTTATAGCACGTCACTCGTGCCATTTTATCCGTCACCTTACCCTTGGCCTTGGATTGCTTTTTAGCAATACCGCCTTTACGGCCAAGTTTCTTGGAGGGATGAAGACTCTTCTTCTTCCCTCGTCTAAACTTGTTGCCCTTAGGCCTGTCCACCCTGGCCACTAAAGCTACAGGGGGAGGAGTGCAGGCCTTCAAGCGTTCATCTTCCAGCTCAAGGTGTTTGGTGATGTCGGCGAAAGTCTTGATGCTTTCGTTGTGAGTCATCATGGTGATGAACGGTTTCCATTTTTCGTCCCTAGCGGGAAGTGCACAGAGCACATTCGTCCGCTGTTCGCGTTCGGAAATGTCCACACCAGTAGCTTTTAGGTCCCGTAGCATGGCCTGTAAAGTTCGCACATGCTCGGTTATACTTCGGTTCGAGTCTATCGTGTACGTCATCCACTTAAGATGCAACGCACGAAGTCTCGTTTCCGAAGTTTGAGCATACCTGAAGTGGATATTATCCCACATTTTCTTAGCAGTGAGATAAATTTCAAACTCACCTATAAGGTCGTTATGCATGTAGAAAAGCATAGTATAACGCGCCTTACGGTCCTTTTTGCACCAATCTTGGTACGCAACCAAGCTGGCTTTATACTCATCAGTATGAGTAATATCCTTGTCGTCCTTGTCTCTAGTCAAGGGTGCGGACATTGTGGTTGTGAGGTGCTCTAACACCTCACATTCTTTCAGAAGAAACTGAATCTTCCGGTGCCACATGTCATAGTTGGACCCATCCAACTTTTCATTGGTGGTCAACTCACCGATCATAGAGGTCTTAGAAGCCATATCTAAAATTTAAGAAAAATGGACATTAGGCATATCTTGTACGTAACCAAAGAAAACTCAAGATTATAACTCATGTTATATGTTCGAAAATTTCGCTAAGCTCATAATCATCACATATTCCATGAATCCAAAAATGAGATACTTTGATTATTAATATTTCATAAAAAACATATTCTCATGGATACAATGTTTAACCACATTAACATTCCATATTTTATCACCACATAGACGTTTTAGATTTTATGCAAAACATATTTGCACAAATACAACAACATAAAACACATTTATTTATGTTTAAATGGGAAGAACTAATCTTTTATATATTAATCGAACACGTAGCGATATATATATATATACATATCAGTCTACATGCCAAAAAGTTCACACAAAACTATCTTTACAAGCTTACATACACGAAACCTATTCATGTGTTAAAACATTTAAACAAGCACTTTTCGAATGATACAATCAGACAACCAAACAGCTTTTGCCCAGAAAAAAAATAAACACATTATTATAATTTTCCGAGGCTAAGCATGATTTTAAACTAACAAGTTTTAAAACAACGAGACCCTTTTTTAAAAAAAAAAAGAAAAAAGAGGGTTATACCTTTTTTTTTTCTTTTTTTTATATATAGAAGGGCCGGTGTGCCTTTATTAGGGCAAGGGAGCATGTGAGAGGGGAGGGGAGGTTGGTGTCCTTATTACTAATTAATTCTGGGATTTTATACCTCATACTTGCCTCTCCCCTTGCCTTTCCAAACTTCTTCCTCCTTCTTCCTCTCTAAACCATTCCCCTGCTTAAACCTTGGTCGACTGCCATGGAAACCAAGCACCCAGCCCACATTCCTTTTCGGTTTTGGGGTCTCTGTTCCTCGACTCTCGATTTCGGCTCGTGCCGGAAAAAGGCCTGGGAAGGCCCGACCGCCATGGACTCCGAGCACCAAGCCCGGTGTTCGCCGGCCTGCTGGTCTTCTCGGTCATTTTTCGATACTCCAACCCCCCAAAAAAAATACCAAATGAGGAAATCGCCGCCGCCCCCCTTTCTGAAAAAAACCCCTCGATCTCTCTCTCTGGTCGCCCTGCATTCAAACCACCGGCACCATCACATAGATCGGCCAGTGGTGATCTCGTGGGTAGGTGGCACGCGTGCAACGCGCCACTCAGGCAGTGGCGCGTGCTACTCACGCGCCGCCATGTCTAGGCGGTCGTTCGTTTTGGTCACATCGGGCGATAGATCGGGGTTTTTGGAGGGCAAAGTGAAGAGAAAAGAGAGAAAACCAAGTCTCTCTCGGCAGCGCATGCAACCCACGCGCCACCCCTCTGGGTCGGTTACGGCGGCGACTGATGGTATGCTTTAGACTTGGCAAAACTGACCCGAAACCCGAACCGAATGACCCGAACCCATACCCGACCCGACACCCGAAATATGCTCACCCGAAAGTGGACCCGAAACCCGAATTGACTCGACCCGAAATTTTCAACAAAATTGCTTGTTTTAGCATGACGAGCGTATTTCACCAAAAATTGATTGACCCGAAATCGACCCGACTCGAACCATACCCGACCCAAACCGAAACGACCCGAAATGTCACTTAACCCGAACATGACCCGACCCGAACTTGACCCAACCCGTACCCGAACCGAATGACCCATTTGCCAGGTCTAGTATGCTTAAAACCACCCTTCCCCCCCTTTTTTTTTGTAATCAAATTCGATCAAGGGTTAAAAGGGCCGAGGGTCTAGAAATAATCAGAGAGCAAATTTAACATGGCAGGGAGGGAGAAAAACGACTTTGATGCATAAATTCAACAAATAAATCTAGGCATGCATTTTGTATCAATCGAGAGCAAAAACATCAAAACTGGCTCTGATACCATTGTTAGAGTACTAAGGGTTTTAGGACGTGGCTGGAATAGTTTCGTTAACATGGCTGGAATAGTTTCTCGCTTTCATTAAAAGTTCTTTTTTGTTCTTGTTGCTTGACAAATATGGGATGATAATTTCCTGCATAGGGTGGCTTCTGTCAGATGTGTAACTAAAAACCCTAGTGAATAATTTTTCGATATTCCTGCAATTTTTATGTCTCCTGCATGAAAAACAGCTCACTCTTTTTCTAAAGATCTAGCTTTTTGAAACATTTTTAAGCGGCCTACTCTGTTGAAAGCAAAATATGTCTCCTCCCTATAACTAACGACAGTTCTATTCCTTCAGGTCTTCAAGGAATCACAGATTGTGGATTATAACTATGATGAAAAAGTAATTTTACCAGCATAGCACAAGGTGGGACATCTTAATTGAACCAAAGTATTGCCTTCTTATGCCTAGTTGTTGCATCCTTTCATATTGCCTGCCAATTCGTTGCGCTGTTCCAGAGTGCAGCTAACATATTTACAGTTTTGTATATATAAGTTTAACTCTGCCATTCTGTGCCATCAGATTTACATGGACAGCAAGCAACATCACGAGTTTTGGGGTAGAAGCATAAATATGGTATCCCTTAGAGCAAAAACAATGGTTAGCCATTTTTTGGCTCACCAGTCGGGTCCTACCACTGCCACATTAGCTATCTGTCCAACTTTTTGCCTCACAATCCTCACTTTTTGCAATGGCAAGCTCACCACTTTCCCTTACCAAATAAAATAATACCTATGGACCCTACATCTAACAATAAAATAATACCTATAAACCCACTCCATAACACACAACTTTATTTTTAGAATTTTAAAAAAAAAGAAAAACTAATAAAAAAATATTTTAAAAAAACAAAATAAACTCACAAGGGAGCTCACTGGTGTGAGCCTCCTCGTGGGGCGTGAGGCACGAGCCTCTTGCTGCAGAGTCTTCCTTGTCTCACCATTCTCTCTCTCCTCCTTTTCTTCCTCGCGAGCATATCATTGTGGATGCTCTTACTGTGTTCTTTGTGGAAGATGGAAACGTCATTTGTCACAAGGACAGGTAAGTCTATTTTATTGGTGTGTCTCATGGTCCTCTTTTACTGGATTACTAGGGTTTTTTTTTAAAAAAAAAAATTTTACAAATGGTGATTCTCTGTACTGAAACCCCATAACAAGATTCAGGTCGTTCTTCTAATTTGTTGAGTAATTTCTTCAAAACATTTTGAGAATTTTTTTTGGAGGAACATATGATATAAATGTTACAGAAGGAATATGCCGTTCTTCTTCTAATGACGGTTTTAGATGTTTGCAAAAGTTCATACTTTAGGAATAGTTTACGCATATATACCTGGGCATGCACAAATACAAAATTTCATTGTG
This sequence comes from Selenicereus undatus, assembly GCA_017589665.1. Classification (NCBI taxonomy): domain Eukaryota; kingdom Viridiplantae; phylum Streptophyta; class Magnoliopsida; order Caryophyllales; family Cactaceae; genus Selenicereus; species Selenicereus undatus. Next base: position 24,019,943 of record JACYFF010031959.1, read on the forward strand.
CTCTTAGGGTATGCTTTAATAAAAGAAATTGGATATGAATAAATCTTACTGAGGTGGATGTTTTAAGTTGTTCACCTCAAATTGGGAAGGAGGGGGGGGGGGCATTTTGATTGTAGATCAACTCTAATTTGTAAGTCATTTATCTCAAAAAGCTGAAATGGATGCTTAATAAGCCATATAAACAAGAAGATCAAAATAAGGGATTAAAATTAACACAAATTCTTGTATAAGACGGTCTCACTGAAATTTATTATGAGACCGCCTACATGACAAGTCATTATCCTTTTAAATTTTTGCGGCTGTTAAATAAGTAACACTAATAGTTGTCCCAACATATCAAAAAAGCATCCGCAAACTCTTTTCTTCCCACCCCCAATCCTCAAAGTATAATCAACATAAGAATCTCAATCTCAATGATAAAAACAAGCTTAATGTCTATTCATGGCTATTTATAAATTGTCCTCTATTTACAGATACAATTAACTGAAACATCCCACAATGTCAAAACACAGAAAATAGCCAAAAATCAACAGATGATCCTGTCTGAACCCTCCAAAAACTGAGCAGAATTGGAACCCAAGGAAGAAGAAAGAGAGGACAATGGAGCAGACAAAAAACAAGTCATAGACTTAACGTCAATTAATTCACTCTCATCATCATCATGATCAACACCAAACCCATCAACCAAATCAACAAAGGCACCCACAATGTACCCGTGGTTGCTCTTCTCATTGACCTTCAAGTACCAGGACAGCAACTCCTCCAATGCTTCCCAGTCGCTCTTCGACATTCCAAGGTTGTCCACCATCTCCTCCATGGAACTCTTAAAGTCCGCTCTCGGGTCGTAGCTGTCCATCTCCACCGTCACACTCTGCGGGGCCCATAAAACCGAGCTCGTCTCAACCCCTGGCTCGAACAGCAGGCGGTGATCCTGCTGGGCCCCGCGGATGACGGCTTCCACGCAGGAGGAAGGGGGCTCACCTGAGATGGACAGCAATGACGACAACTCGTCCAACTCGGCTGAGTTGGTGAACCACGACTCGGGCGTGCCGACCACATCCAGGTCCTGGTAGCCCGAGCCGTGGTTGACCGATGCTCGGAACGACGCCGTTCTAGGGTTCTGTGTGCATGATGTGCACAACTTCAACTTCTTCATCATCCGCATCTCTCTCTCTCTGTCTTTTTAAATAACGTATTCAGTTCGGTTTGGTTTGGTTAGCTTTCTATTCTGTGTGATTGGGCAGGCAGTTAATATAGAGGGAGGGAGGGACGAGGAGACAGGAGGCAGAAAGTGGCAAGGAAATGGTGAGGGTATTGTGGGAGGACCAGAGCAACAGGTGAACGTATTTAATTCTTTTGGAGGAAATTAATTAAAGTAATGCGAAAATAAAATGCCCCTTTTGCTGGTTTGCACCAGCTGAAAATTTTTAAATCTACTCATTTAGACGATTAATTAATCGCAACAGTAGTCAACCCATCTTAATGATAATTTTTAAAACCATGATATATTGATATCCCATTATTGAGTTTGGTGATGTACGTATATTCTTTGTCAATTTTTGCTGCCATGCATGCATAACCATAGAACATGCATTACAAATTACAATAATCGTTTTGATGTGTGATAATGACCGGCCTAATGATAAATTTATTTAATAAGAATTAAAATTGCTGACTGTTTTTCATGTAAATTGATGTAGTCGATGATTAAAACTATTCAAATATTAAAGTTATAATCAATAATTAAGGTTTTTTTTTAAAATTCATTGGTTTCAACTTTTAACCATAAGAATTAGTAGTGAGATGTAAGGAGTGGTACAGTTTAGTAGTACAGAGTGGAAAGAAGTTGTAGATATATATGTAAATGAGCATTATGTAAGGAGTTAGGGATAAACGGTAAGCAGCTACACAGATAGATAAGCTCTATGTTATTGGTAAAATGAACAAATTAATAACTTTAAAGAAATAACCAATTACATAATATTAAAAGAAAAAACCGGCTTGGACCTCTTAGTTTTAGCATTTAGAAATTAGAACTATTAATTTATCACTTAGCGTGCCACTTAAGATTCTATCTGCCAGAATGCCACACATGAGTCCTTTAATTGCATAACTGCTTACTTATTCTCCTAATAAAATGAGTACACCCTTATAACATATCAGTCTTATCAATAAACACGATTATATCAAATAATACAACTATTTATTCTACATAATTATTGGTGCTTAACGTCTTACGATATTCAATCCCATTATTTTTCCCACATCAATTTTTAGGCCAACTAATTAAGACAAAAGTCTTATTCTTTATTAAACATATAAATTGTTTAGGAGAGCTAATTAAAAATAAAATTTTCTTTCTCACCAGAAAAGGCACACATTTTGTCATTTTCATAGTTTAAATAAGATAATATGGTTGATTCGCAATTTAGTGCAGGTGTTTACCTTGAGAATTTTCAGCTATGTTACGTAATGTTCCACACATGTGTTTCATAGTGCATTTCCAAACCAGGCTGGGTCCATGCATAGTTGAGGTACAAAGGACGTAACAAATTATTTCCTGAAAAAAAAAAAGAAAAATACTAAGCAACAGAGTGGTTACATGTCTCAGAGTAAAACAAATACCATCATATTTTAGAGTTTGGACAATCACTGATCAGATGATCGAGCATGAAAGCAACCAAAAGATAATAAATTTTTGAATTTAAATAATCTAAATTGTGGGGTTGATTGCTAATAATGCGAATTTATAAAAAATTCTACAGCATCCCGAATTTTGGGCCTGTTCATTTTCAACAATTTATATTCTAAGGCTTTGTTTGAACCTAGAAAAATTAGATGGAAAGAAATTACAATGAAAAAAAAATAGATAGAAAATCATTTTTTTTCTCTTGTTTGGAATTGGGAAAGAAAATAAAAGAAAAACTTGAAAAGAAAATGAAAACAAAAGAAAATGAAGGAATTAGGGTCTTCTTCATAATTCAGCTAAGCTATTTCAGTACTTCAATTTTTTAAACGAAGTACAATCAAATTTTTGCAACAAAATTTAATTACCAACAAAATTAAAATTCAATTAATTCAACAAAGTAGCCCAATTAGAAAGATAAAACCACATAGACCGCTCCTTCATGGATCATTGGGATTGACACCATTGATGATCCTATTATGCGTGTTGGATAATTAAGGACATACCTTGATGCGGAAACATAGCCCGGATCTCGCTTGTTGAGTGCTGCCCACGAACATGGTAAACTGGATTGACAGTGGCTACTAGAGTCACCATAAAGCGTCACACCCCAAACCCGAGCCTGATTGATGGTGAGGCTAGCGTGAGAGAAGGGGAGAGGGAATTAGGGCTAATGTTTAGGTTTCTGCCACTGATACCGAATCAAGTCGCTAAGCTCCTTATAAATAGCAGCACATAACTGGTAACTGATAACAAGTAGTTAATGGGAACTTTAATGGGCATGATTAATACGCAATTAATCATTTGTAACCGTGCAATTAATAATGTGAACGTTACACTCGGTCAACAACTCCCCCATGGTCACATAAACCATAAGTTACATTTTTCCTCCCAACTAATCTCTTCACGCCTCATACTGGGAATGGGGTGTGCGACCAGAAAGTAACCAATAGTGTTACATTAAGTCACCATCTAACTAACATAACACTTTCATGAAATACGATACCCCAAATTATCCTCAACATCACCAGCGGCACACATACTCCCTTTACGCCATATGATATATCATATGATTATATACTCAATATAATCACCGTGGCTAATATGGTGATGATGGATAGATTTTTTCATAAACACTCATGAAACTTCATCTTAGCTTAACTGCTTTCCTAACATGTTCTCGCTGAACCATATACATCATGGTCCTTGAGAAACACATTAAGGTAGCATCACCAGGCTTCGACTTCATATCATAGTGTTAAGTTGAAGGGCCACCGTTCATAGGGTCACACAGTGACAAGAGATAGAGAAGTCAATTGTCACTCCATATAGGGTTGTCTTATAAGCACACAGAGTATGAAATGTGTGTCATGGCATACCTCCCACTCAGTTGGTTACGTCACTTCTTATGCCATGCGAATTGTCAGTCTAGATTTTCACCCAAAAATCTAACCTGAGCCACTAGATCAACATATTGAATGTTAACCTTGACACTCAAGATTCGGCTTTTAAGATTTCAATATCAAAACTTATTTCATACTCGACTCCCATGAGTTTCATCTTAGGCACACTAAGGCGACTATAGTCATTTTAATTCATACACTCCCAGTGTGAGTAATCAATATTGCACACCTAGAGCCAATATGGCTTAGTCTCATCCTGCCTGCTACTCAAGCGCCAGGGTGATTGCCTATGTGACTAGGCCAATCAGAAGCCTATGGCATTTCAATATGCCTAACATGCAACAATAAATTACTGCAAAAGAAACATGTCCATTTCATAACAAGACACATCTAAGCACTAAACCTTATGAATTCCTAACTCAACAAATGAGCTTTGAGCACATAACTAGGAACGGGTTTAGTCAAGGGAAGTTAATCACCTTGTTAGTCTATATATACCTCTTGGCAATGCTTTTTGTCTCTATGGTAACAAGACACATTATCTGCCTCCACAGCTGACATTGTTTTGTAGTTTTGTTTCTTACTGTACCATAACATGGCTCTCCCACCAAAAGCGAAGGCATGTCTTGAGGTTGAGCTAGACTCATTCGGGTCACCATCCTAGTCGACCTTTAAGTATCCTCTCGGCTTAAGATCTCCCATTAATAGCATAAGACTAAGTCAGCAGTACCACGAAGGTAGCGCTTGACTCTCTTGATGGCTTGCCACTCAGCAAAAAACGGGGTTATTTTGATAATGATATACCAAATTAATCGCAAAGCAAATGTCATGCCATGTACATAACATGGCTTACATCAAGCTTCCTACGACACTAACAAGTTCATTGTCTATATTTCATCATTTGTTTTGAGGCCATTGATCAAGACTCAAGGGTAGACCCATCTCAATTATAGTACATAGGGATTCAGAATTATAAATCAAAAATCGTTCCAAGACCTTTTTATGCATGCATCTTGGGACGGTTTTGAATTATTTTCTCTTCTAGAACATATCTAGCTTCACCCATGTCCTTCATCTCGAAGACATAGGACAACCACTTTTAAGTAGTTTCGATCAACTCCAAGTTATTCCCAACCAATAGTATGTCATTAACATACATGATAAGAAACATAATCCCCCATGTTGAGTTCTTGACATACAAATGATGGTCTTCTGAAACTATAGATAAGCCAAACTAAGTTAAGGCTCCATGGAATCTAAAGTACCAAGAACTAGAAGATTGCTTAAGATCATCTATGAACCTTTTAAGACGACACACATTGTCCTCTTATCACTTTGATACAAAACCAATGCATTAGTCCATATAAATATCTTCCTCAAGATTACCATTGAGGACAACAATCTTTACGGCCATTTTGAACAACTCAACGTTCAAATCGACAACTAGGGCTAGGAGTAATAGGGTCTGGACTCATTGATCAAACCATTTCTCCGATGTTTTATCTTGAAAACTTATGTGCTTTAGATAGACTTGCGTTGGGGCGAAGGATCAACAAGTTCTAAAACTTTTTTCTTGCCATTGAGTCCATATCATCCCTCATGGCATCCATCCACTCTTTGTGAAATCCACTCTTTGTGATTTGGTGAATAAATCACCTCTTGAGAAGAGGTAAGATCCGCAACTCCTTAGGAAGTGCATGGAAAAACATCCTTTTCCATGTCCACTCCTTTGGATCCTGGGACATTAATTAATTGTCTACCTAGGTGAGGAATCCCCCCCCTTTCTCTAAGAGGTATGGGACCCTGCGCACGAGGAGAAAATTACTCACACTTTCCATTGGAGGCGGGATCCTGGACGTGTGAACTAACTGCATGTTCAGGAATTAGAGACTGAGGATAAACCTCATTCTCATGCTGACTATCCTTAGCATTTGGAGATTGAGGACGAATCTCATTCTCCTAAACATATAGACTTTTACCATTCTTATCAAATAAGGAAAGTGTACCATCCTCGGTGACTTAGCGAGAATTCAAATCCTCCCCCTCACCGAGAGATGGTTGAAGGCCTTACTGTAACTCATATAAATTGAGGACTTTTTAAATTTCACCAAAGTTTAGGAACTTATCCTGAAGAAAATCGACACTGTGGGAATTCATGTTACGAAGAAGATATTCATGATCTCAAGTGGTTCGAAGAGTTCTAATATCGTGTTCCAGTTGAGTTCACTTGCTACTGTAGCTCATATGAACATATCAAGTACCTAGTAGCGGCGAAATGATAGGTACACATACCTATATCACTAATGTATCGCTCTATAATGTGCTTTCACATTCATGGGTCCGCAGATGTTAGGAGTGAATGAACAATAAGGGATTCGATGTCCTGGAGACCTTCACAAAAAGATTTCATGTTGTTATCAGGTAGACAAAACCCACATCTTGCAACTTAAGTTTAATGAGTTGGTCTTAAAAGATCATTTTTAGCTAGTTCGTTAACTCTACCTTGACCGTCATGGTCAAGTCGAGTAAGCCCAAAAAAGAGTTGAAATTGAGGCAAAGATGGAAGATGTCTTGTTTTGTACAAAACACTGAAAGCACCTTTCAATGTGACATAACGAAACAAATTGCCATTGTATACAATATCTAAGACATTTAGATGAAAATTAAAGAGAAAACTAATCTCACAAACAATAGACAAATGGGAATATCGCACCCAGGTGAAGAAAAGAAAACACATTCTTTTCACGGAGATATGTTCTTATTTCAAGGACATCTTTTCCACCATCGTTACCTAAAATGACAGTTTGTGAACCCATCGGGTAGCGATGAAAGTTCACAAAATTAGCTCAATCCTGAACTATGTGTTTGATTGAACTCGTGTCTACAATTTTCTAGTAACCAAAGTAGGCAACTAATCCTCGAGAGATCACAAATTATTTAGGAACATCTGTGAAAGAATATACCTTAATCGGCTTGGGATAACCCCGAGCTTAGGATCCCTCTTTCACAGTTATAGGACTTCACATGTGCTGATACATCTATTTTCCCTTAGCCTTTTTCCTTTTTGCAATGACACCTTCAGGTCCAGAACTTTAAGAAGAAATGAATCTGGATGAACCTGATGCTAAGGTAATCCCCCGTGTACTTAACAGTGGGATAATTCTCAATTCTCTCACTAGATTGTCATAGATGCAATACGACAAAGTATAGCATGTTGATCAATTCATTTTCGAACCATTTTTGGTATGATTTTAAGTTTTCTCGATACTGCTCACTAGTAGTATTATCTTTGCTATTCTAGGAGACCTAGAACTTGATGAGTGCTCTAACAATTCACGTTCGTTCAACAGAAACTGAATCTTCTGACACTTTGTGTCATAGTTAGTGCTATGAAGCTTTCATTGGTAAACAAATTACCAACTATATTTTAATTGCCATATCTAGACGTATATATTTAAAAACGAATGTTAGGCATATTTTCAAATGATTAAATGATCAAAACCTCCATCATTCATGTCGTATGATTGAAAATTTCTCTAAGCTCATAATCATCACATACAAACATGAATTAGAAGTTTTTATAATTTAATTATCACATTTTTCCATAAAACAAAATTTATGGAGAACCTTATGGTTAAACTAATTAATACTTTAGAAATATCACAAAGATATTCGATCAAATTATGTAAAACAAATTTATAGTAAATTATATCATTATATAAAATGAATTTACATAACTACTAATATGTCATTTAAAACTCTATCAATGACATATCAACCATAAAATTCAGATTATTACATAAAACATATTTATATAAAAAAATGAATCTTTTATTATGAAAACATATTTGAATAATAACATGTTACAAAAGCAAGTCATCAAAGCCCAAGGACATTATATAAAACACATCTGTATAATTATAAATAACATGACACTTATTCAAATGTCACTCGTGAATTATAAAATACATTTATAACATCACAAATTTGATTTATAAAACGAATTCATAAAATGCTACTAAATATTAGCAGGGAAACATGAAACAAATTCATATTCGTAAATTTTGGGCAAGGAAAAAGTGCTAAAACAATTAGCAAATTTACTACAACTCATGTATTTTGCATATAACATTACTAATTAGTGATTGATATGAAACATATTCACGTAACCGAATGCAACATGATTTGTAACATGACATATATCCAAATATTAATCGCAGTTAATTATACAGAACATATACATATAATATCAAAATTTCCATGAAACAAATTCAAAGTAGTATTCCCAAATTATATAAAATGTATTCATATAATATTACAAATTTAAATTTCATGAAACAAATTCGTAAAATGATCAAATATCAAATAACGATATGAAACTTATTCATATAAAGCTTCATGAATTATTTTTATTAGCTACAAAAAAGACAGAACCATTAACTGCTTCAGAACTGCTCATGTTTTTGCATAAAATTATTAAATCATGAAATATATTCATGTAACTGAATATTATATAAAACTTATTTTTATAATATAACTTATGAAATTTATTCATTTACAGATCAAGGGGAATCTTAATATCACATAGATATTTATTGAGTTCAGGTAAAACAAATTTACATTATACTAGTTTTGTATATGAAACACATTCATATAACTTCAATCCAATTGATTATTTACTAGTCACTTGGCATGAAAATTTCAAGTTGATGCATATATAGAACGAATGAACTAGCTGCATGAACCATATCAGTTTTTACAAAATTATAATTCAACTAGAAATTATGCCAGAACTCATAATCTTGATAATTATTTTAAAACAAAAAATAACCAAAATAATAAAACAATCCAAGACCCCTTTTCCCTTTTATTTAGCCTCATATGTTGAGTTCATTTGGCCTTTTTCTTTCTCTAACTCCAAACCCTTGCCCCCCTCTCTCTCTAAGGTCAGTGTATCGAGACTTTCTCTCTCCCTCATTGAATGACTCTTTCCCTAAAAAAGAAAAAAAACTCTCAGCCCCTCACCGAGAAATTGGCGACTCAGTACAAGCTCAACCCAGACTTCCCCATCTCGGTCCTCTGCCATGTTCTTTCTTTGCTCACGGCACCCATGGCTGTCTTCGGCTGAGAATCGGCATCCAGAGACTGCCAGTAAAACCACCAACACCAAAACCTAAGTGATGAAACTGCCACCCTTTGCGCCGTAAAAACAAGACTCACGGGCTTTAATTACTCATCCTTCGATGAAAACACCACCACCAATGTGTAGATCGGTTACGAACAAGTTGCTTGCGCTGTTCGCGCGCCCAACGCGCCACCTAGGCCACCGCGCGTGTGTCTCATGCGCAACTTAGTTGGGGCCAATTGGTTGGTTTTTCAACGGGAGGATGTAGATCGACAAGTTTTGAGGCTAATTGGAGGAAGAAAATGCCAAAAGTTGTCTTCGTCGGTGGCACGTGTCACATACACGCTACCCCTCCTGGCGATTCTGATGGGCCTCAGGTATATCTCTTTGCTTTTGTGTGCTGGGGCTCGTGAGGGGCCTTGTTCTTGTGTTGAGGAGATTATTAGTGGGAGTCTATGTTCCAGCTCTTAATCACAAATACTAGATATCTGGATATCAGATGCCTTAGAGTCTAAGGGGGAGATGGGGTAGTCTAATCTTTAGAACATTATGCTAAACGATCTAGGTTTTGTTAACACATAAAGCATTAACAGTTTAGCATAAATTCTCGATTTTGGACGATTTCATGTCACTTAGAATAGAAATCGCTTAATCTAAATACGAAATTCACTATGGAATCATATTAGTATAGAATAACATTAAAATCTAAGACATATAAAATTTCACTAGCCTCATTTTAGCATAAATTCATATAGCCAAGATTGATAGCATGAAACATAAAACCTGTTATTTTTATTCTTGCTCAATCTTGGTAACGTCATGCCAAAACAGAATAGGGGTATATATCACTATTACACAGATTCTTTGGTCAAGCTAATTAATCTCAGATTTAGGCAAACATGAATTAGTCGGGGCTAGGAACAATCAGATAAGGCTCTAATACCACTGTTGGATAAGTAAGGACATACTTTGATGCGGAAACATAGCCCAGATCTCACCTGTTGAGTGCTGCCCACGAACATGGTGAACCGAATTGGCGGTGGTTACTAGAGCCACCATAAAGCGTTACACCCCAAACCCGAGCCTGATTAATGGTGAGGCTAGCGTGAGAGAAGGAAAAAGGGAGTTAGGGCTAATGTTTAGGTTTCTACCACTGATACCGAATCAAGTCGCTAAGTCCCTTATAAATAGCAGCACATAGTTGGTAACTGACAACGAATAGTTAATGGGAGCTTTAATGGGCATGATTAATACGTAATTAATAATTTGTAACTGCCCAATCAATAATGTGACCGTTACACTCGGTCAACAATGCGACTTGACAATCACACCGGGTAGTGAGATCTTTGACTTTGAGGAGGAGCTTCTTGCCATGATACATAGTCATAACCCAAAGGCAAGTTTTAATGGTGATGATAGGGCGGTAGAGGGCGTGTGAGCAGAGGAGAGAGAAAGAGCATAATTGAGTTGATGAAGATGAAGATGAATCCATGGCAAGGAGCTTGAACAAATTGGCAGAGCAGGGGAGTTTGAGTTTAGGTTTGAAGCATAAATGTCAGGAGTTGCATTCCAAATTTTCCAAGTAAGTTTCCCCTTAATTTTAGGAGGAAAGTCTTTTTAGTCCAAATCAATCAAAATTTTCTTGATCTTTTCCATCCAATTTTTTTCTTTTCTATTTTCTTTAGTCCAAACAAGGGAAACAAACTTACTTTCCTAACCTTTCCTTAAGATTTTCCTAAGTTCAAACATAGTCTAAAAAACTAGGAGAGAAGTGAGTAGAAATCGACACAATACAGTGAGATTTTTATAAGTTTGAGTTATTAGTAATTAGTCCATTTATTTAAATTAAATATCCAAACATATAACATTGTATATGGGACTCATCCATGCTTTATTATATGTCTATTCATGAGTACTTTCTGCCTTTTTGTTTCCTCTACCCCTTCCTCTGTGCCTCTTCGGTTCTCAACGCAGCCACGCCTAGCCATCTCTCACCAGCGAACCTTGAATGCAGTGGCATCGTTGGGTGCAGGGTGGATAATTGCAATTCCATAAAACTAGTGTAACCAAAATCGACTGACAAGGATGTTTCTAGAAGCTTCTTGGTTGAGCAAGCTCTCAGAAGGGTCTGTTTTCTTGAATTTGATATGTTTGGTGGGTGAGCGTTTGTTTTGTTGGGTTTGTTCTTAAAGTTTAGGAATTTAATTGTTGCATTCATAGCTAGGTTAATTCAATCCTCTCCCTCTCTTTGTCTAAACTGGTTTTGGGATTTTCTTGGGCTTCGTAAGCACTAGGGGTGTTCATCGGCCCAAACTCGGACCGAATCGAACCGGTTTGGATCGACGACTGAAAAACAAGAGGAACATGGATTGTGGACCGAACAAAATAAAACTTAGATCGGACTGAACAAATCAGATTGATTAGGGATTTAAACTTTTAAACTTTTATGGATTAAGCAACCTAAACTAAAATAGAATATTTAGAAGTAGGATTTTGAGGCCATTTAGTTGTATTCAAAAATTAAAAGTTTATTTGAGATTTCAACTTTATGGAAAAAAATATATAACTTTTAAGTATATACGGGGCAACAAAATAGTGAGAGATTAGAGAGAGAGAGAGACAAAGAGTGACGTGAAAAAGCAATGACCGGGTTGAGAGGTTGCGATAGTGTAATCATGAGATGTATAAGGCGGCCAACTAGTTGTCTATATTGACCCGGATCAGGAATTGGATCACTGGTATATGAGGAAAGCTTATGATGTTGTTCCATGGGAAAAGAACTAGGTTTAGACCCAAGCATACCCGTTTCTGTTAAGATATGAAGAGTGTGCTTCCTCTGACACAAAAATAACCCAGAAGGAGTGTGAGCCACTTCAATGCCAAGAAATTAGTTTAAGGGACCCAAGTCTTTCAACTTAAAACACTTATGTAAGTAATCCTTGAAGGCGACACATCATTAAGGATCATTCCCAGCAAGTACCAATTCATCCACATAAATAAGAAGAGCAAGAAAATGTTGTCGTGGGCAAATGTAAACAATGAATGATCTAAAGGAGACTATTGAAACCCATATTCATGCAATGCGGAAGCAAGTTTGAAAAACCATTGACGAGGCGCTTGTCGAAGACCATACAAAGACTTTTTGAGCTTGCATACCACATTGCTTTGAGTAGTATGAAAACCGATTGGAAGTTTCATATAAATATCCTCATGAAGATCACCATGAAGGAAGACATTATGAACATCTATCCGATGTAAATTCCATCCTTTGGCTGCAGCCAGATTTAATAAAGTGCGAACTGTAACCATTTTGGCTACTGGGGCAAAATTTTCATGGTAATCCTCTCCTTCGACTTGATGATTGCCTAAAGTCACAAAACGAGCTTTGAAACGCTCAACAGATCCATCAGCATTGTACTTGATTTTATAAACCCACTTACACTCGAGTACCTTTTTACCAGAAGGAAGCGGCTGTAGTTCCCAAGTGTTATTGGCCTCGAGAGTAGAGATTTCTTGGGCCATTGCGTCACGCTATCGGGGATGCCGGACTGCGTGATAGAAATGGCGAGGCTCATCCCCAGAGGTGATGGCCGCTAAATAGGCACGGTGAGTGATAGAAAATTTATCACATGCAACAAAGTGAGACAAATGGTGAGGAGTACCTGAAGAAGCATCATGAAGTGGTGATGAGTCGGGGTGTTAGATTTAATGGCGTGACACATATAATCACGAAGATGCACGGGTAGTCGGCGATCACGTTGTGGACGAGATGGAGAAGCAGACCCAGTACGGGAAGCAAGCTCCCCCTGACTAACTACGTTGCCAAGTTCAGCATTGGGCCCAAACTCTGGGGCTGCAGAGCCCGATAAGGAAAAAGAAAAGGTGGTAGATGGATCAGGAGACATTTGTGGTATTGGGGTAGTGGCATTGGGCTCAATGTGTCTAGTGACATTGGACTCAATGTGAAAAGGTGAACCGGCAGGAGAATTTATGGTGCATAATGGGAGAGGATCATCTAGTGGGTTTGTGGAAGATGGGCCGAGAGAAGGATAGGGCGCGAGCTCACTAACAGAGTTATGGAGCGAAATGTGTTAGTTAGGCGAGTGTGATTCAGGGGAAGTCAAATGTGATTGAGCAAATGGATAAGTGTCTTCATGGAAGATGACATCCCGAGACACAAAAATATGTTGGGTATCAAGATAAAAAACACGCCACCCTTTTTGCCCTTGGGGATATCCTATAAACATGCATCTCGTAGCATGGGCATCAAACTTTTCTCGTATGCGGCTATGAGTATGAACATAACACAAATAGCGAAAAAACCCGCAAATGTGTACACGAGGGATTTTTCGAAACAAAACCTCATAGGGACTCTTGAACTTATGCAATTTGGTGGGTGTGTAGTTAATAAGATATGCAGCTGTAAGTACACACTCCCCCCAAAACCTAATAGGCAAAGATAAGATGCTTGAAAAAGAAGAACTTAGCCACATTAAGAAGATGACGGTTTTTTCGTTCAACTCGCCCATTTTGTTGAGGCGTGTCTACACATGAGGTTTCATGAAGTATAGCCTCTTTAAGAAAATAGTCCTGTAATTCTCCTTTGGTGAATTCTATCTCATTATCACTTCGTACCCTTTCAACACGTGTTTCAAACTGGGTTTTAACCATCCTACAATAGTCCACAATATGCTCACAAGCCTCTATTTTATCTTTAAGCAAATAAACCCAAGTGGCATGACTAAAATCATCCACAATACATAAAAAATAATGACAACCAGATAAGATGGGGTATGATAGCGTCCCCACAAGTCGCAATGTATCAAATCAAATGATTTGCTTGCTCTAGAGTCACTCAATGGAAAACTATTTCTTGTTTGTTTCGCCCTATGGCACACACCACAACAGTCCAGAAAGTCTTTATTCAACCGAAAATCACAAAGCATAGATAATTGAGCTAAAGTACCATACGAAGGATGACCCAACCATTGATGTCGTCTCACTAGATCTAATTTCTTGATTGCGGCAAAAACTGATCCACCGCGCATAGTCCTTAAGTTGTAGACCTCATTCCCCGGATCACCCGCTCCAATCAGCGTCTTCGAGGTGAGGCCCTGTATAACACAAAAGTCTGGCCCATAAGAAACAATGCCATTTTTATCTTGTGCTAATTTCTGAGCTAAAACAAGATTGCATTTAAAGGTTAGAGTGTACAACGTATCTTTTAACCAAATATTGGGACCAATCCTAACCATACCAGCTTGTTCAACCTTGACCCGTCGTCCATCTGGTTGTGAGATAACAATAGGCGTTGAAAGATTATAGACATTTTCAAGGGTAGCAAAATTAGACGTCATATGATGAGATGCACCTGAGTCCAAAACCCATTGCATATGAGTAATATTTAAAGAATTACCAATCATTTTTTCCACCTTCTCTTGATTTTGTATCTCTTTAAAGAGAGCAAATAAATTATCTACCTGAGATTGGGTGAAACCTGCAAAGCTCATTTCACAATTAGGTCCCTGTGTCCGTGCTTCCCCTCTCTTGCCCTTAAAGTTGTCCATGCCCAGACCACTAAAGCCCATTTTCGGTGTCCCAGCGGCGAACTTGGAGCTTCCACCCCGGTATCCTCCACCTCTATTTTCGGCCATCATCATCCCATCGTCGGATTCTAGTCTTCGGGGTTTGTCGTTGTTCCCCCGATTTCTAGGGTTTAACATCAATCGAGCGCTTCCCGATCCACCATCGGAGTTGTGTCGATTTGAGCGTCGGTTCCCCCAATTGGTCGGATACCCGATCAACTCGAAGCACTAACTTCGCTCATGTCCTAGTTTCTGGCAGTGAGAACACTTGGGGCGATTCATACTCTGGCAATTCTACTGTGTCGAGTTGAAGGCTACCCCCTCCATGACTAGTCTCAATTATACAAACTGAGTAAATTGCAACTACCTTTCTTCACGCACAGTGGTCGCGTATGCTTTGTTCAGATTTGGCAATGGCTCTTGAGGCAGAATGTTCGATCTCACTGTGTTAAATTTCTTGCCATCGACTCCCATCAAGAACGGATGGACTCTTTCTTGTTCAAGCATTGAAGCCATCGCCTTCCCACACTTACTATCACAATTGCAACCTGGCAACATCTGGTATGTTCCAAGTTCATCACACAGTGACTCCAATTTTGTAAAGTATTCGGTCACTGAGAGGTTGTCCTATCCAACTAAGGTTATTTCTCGCTTCAGTTGATGAATCCGGATTGTATTACCTTGTGAATACCTCTCTTCGAGATCAATCCATATTGCCTTGGCTGTACTTGCATATGCCACGAAACTGTGCTAGTTTTTGTCTATCACATTATATAACCAAGCTGTAACCATTCACAAATCCAAGTTTGTTCTTGGCTTTGAGAGCATTAACAAGAAGTCGTGACCAATTCCTGTAATTGTCCCCATTGAGAATTACGGGACTGATGATGTATCCGGGATGATCCGAATTGTTGAGGTAATAAGGCGATTGAGGGTCATTGTAACTGAGCACAATTTGATTTTCATTTCCATTGTTTCCTGCCATTGCTGAATTCAACGTGATTTGGAAAAGAAAGGCTTCTTTGGTGTGGCTCTGATACCATGTAAAGTTGAAGTTCGGGAGAAATGTTTCTCTGATGGCTACTCCCTTGGCCATTGATTTTATATAGACAGAAACATTAGCTTACAAAGATTCGAGGTCTTCTCAGTTTACAAATATGGAGTGCTAAATATATACAACTACTTATTTATAGAAAACACAATATTGCATACAATCATAATATTATCCGAAAATATACTAATTACCTAATAGATAGCTAACAAGAATCAAATTGAAAATTCCAATTTTAAGTATACACGGGCCACTTTGATGATCGACTTGATGATCTATAATTTTTTTATTCGGTCATTAGTCCGGACTAATGGACTGGACCGGACCAGACCGAAGACCGAATAAGAAAAATTTCATGGACCATGGACCAGTCCGAATTTATCAGGTCCAAACCGGTCCGATCCGGTTTTCACCGGTCTTCGGTTTGGTCCGGTTTTGGACCGAATAATGAACACTTCTCGTAAGCACGATTGGTTAGTCCCAAATTTCGCCTGGATTGGTACGTCGTATTCTTTTTTTGGGGTCTTGGATCCTCCATTTCATTGGAATTGAGTTATTGTTAGTTCAATAGGGGATAGAACTCTTTTATCATAGATTTTCTCCATTGATAAAACTCGAACCCGAGACTTTGTCTGAGGGCAATAAGTGTCAAACCACTTTGAACCAATATAGCCGGTCCGGTTTTCAGCGGTCTTCGGTTCGATTCGGTTTTGGACTGAAGAATGAACACTCCTAGTAAGCACAACTAGTTAGTTGCAAATTTCCGCCTAGATTGGTACCTCATATTCTTTTTGGGGGGGGGGGTCTTGGATCCTCCATTTCATTGAAATCGAGTTATTGTTAGTTCAATAAGGGGTAGAACTCTTTTATCATAAATTTTCTCCATTTATAAAACTCGAACCCGAGACTTTGTTTGAGGGGAATAAGTGTCAAACCGCTTTGAACCAATCTATATTGGTATTGATATCTCATATTTAATGTGGAGTTTTTCTAAGTCTCTGCAATTTGATATGAACTCAGTCACTTGCCTTGTTAGAGTATAAATCTATTCCTGGATCTTCAACCATCAGCTTAAGCTTTTGGTTGAGATGGTTTTGAACATGCTTGATACCTAATTCTCTCTTTTAGGTTTAAAAAAAAAATTAACATAGGGTTTTATTGATTATTAGCTATTGCTACCATAGATTTTTGATACCCAGTTTCAATTTACAATTTAATAAAACCCATTATTTTGGGATAAGAAGGAGAAAAAGATGAGTAGGAGTCCGAAAGTCATTCACTGGATGGAGGAAGCAGATGATCACTACTAGAAGCCTTTGCTAATGATGGTAGGAATTAAAATCACATCGCCATTAAAATCTGATATCTACTACGAAATGTTAGGAAAGTGAGAGATAGAGGGTGCGCTTTCTTTATTTGCTTCTGATCTGCCATAGAGAGAAAAGACAGACAATTGAGGGAAGAAAGACAAAAATAATTGTTTGAAGTGGTATGTCAAAATTGGCTTCTTAGATTCGCAAATTAATACGTACAACCGGGTGGACATTTCATTTGTCCACCCGGTCCCACCTCTTAGTGGTTATATGCAGTGCCTATTTGAACTGCCTCTTAAAAAAAAAATATTCATTGTTCTTAAATTTTGAACTTGCCGTTTGCCGTTTTCATTCTCTCTCATTCTCGCAGGTCGATGCTGCAATTGCTTTAGTATTCTGCCAGTTCTTACCAAATGGTTGAGTTTGATCTTAACATTGCTATTGATGTTGAATCTTCATCAAACGCGATTTCGTCGTCAGGTTTGATATCGTTTTTAGATCTCTGTTTTTGTGCTCGTATTTTGAAGTTATATGCGTGGGTTTTTTATTAGTTAGTTTTGAGTTGTTTGAACTGGTATGCATTCATTGTTGTGGTGTCGTGATATGATATTATAATGCAATTGTTATTGAGTGGGTTATTTTGCGATTTATTCTTCTGCATTTTGGTAGAATGTTTTATTCGTGGTTTTACTTGTGTTTTGTGTTAATTTCGGTTAAGATACAAGTATACAATGGTTTTTTGGTTTAATTGTTGAATATTATGTGAATTTTGGTTGCTGATATATGAGAAATGATTGCTTATCGTTATGAGTGTTTGGCTCACTAAATATAGTCATTGACTCACAGGTGGTATATATTTCGCTCACTAAATATAATATGTCACGTTGTACTACATAGCAGTTTTTTGTTCACTAAAAGAAATGTTTAGCTCACCAGGATTGAAGCGTGGACTCACCGAGTTTGCATTATAACTCACCATAAATGTTATGGTTGTTTTTCTATATGATATTTTTACTGTTGCTGTGTACATATGAGAAACAATAACTCACCAATATGTGTTCTGTGCTCACTACATATACTCGTTGGCTCACTAATAAAAATAACTCCAACTCACTGAGATTCAGATTGTATGCATGAATCCATGTATGCATGAATCATTTATCAATTTCTGTGCTCACGAAATGTAATTCCTATATTCAATCTTGTCCCTATTATGGAACAGAATCTGTTGCCTTCGACCACGCTACAAAGCATTCTGTGCTCGCTAAGACAAGTATTTGGCTCTCTTGAATGAAGCATGTGCTCACCAATGTTACATTATAGCTCACCACAAAAAAAAATTTATATAGATGATACTTCGTTTTGCACATCT
The DNA here is from genome assembly GCA_017589665.1 of Selenicereus undatus. Classification (NCBI taxonomy): domain Eukaryota; kingdom Viridiplantae; phylum Streptophyta; class Magnoliopsida; order Caryophyllales; family Cactaceae; genus Selenicereus; species Selenicereus undatus. The sequence goes on from JACYFF010031959.1 coordinate 24,038,478, forward strand.
ACATTAGATCGTTGTGTTGCTGAGGCAGTTGATGTTGATGATTATGTTAGGATCTTGTGTAATCGTACTGGTGGTTTAAAGGGCAAAGGTGTGGCTTCTGATGATGGTAATGGTGTTGGTGGTGTATCTAACTATGTTGTGATTGATAAGGAGAAACGTGTAGATGGTGATGAATATGTGTTGAAGTAAAGGAATGTGAAGAATCAAAGCTGATTGGTAAAAGGGTCAGTTCTCTAGATGCTGCATTTGAGGTATACAACGAGTATGCTTTCCGTAAGGGGTTTTCCATTAGGTGTGACAAGTAGCGAAGGAGAGAGGGTTCACAAGAGGTTCGTTCAAGGGAGTTTTGTTGCAACAAACAAGGTGTTAAAAGGTGTCCAGTGAAACAAGACAAGACATTTACCAAACGGAGCCGAAGGTGTAATTGTAAAGCTAGGGCTATATTTTACATTGAACCAAATGAGGAATGGGTTTGTAAGAAGCATGATATGGTTCATAATCATGAACTGCTTTTAGAAGATGAGGTGCATAAGTCGGGGTCACATAAAAAAGTCGAGAAAGCTCATGTGGACTATTTCCAAAAAATGAGGAGAAATTGTATGAAAGTTTCGCATGCGTATCGGCTTCTAAGAAATGAGGCCAGGGGTTCACCATCACTTGGTTTTAGTGAGAGGGATGTGTACAATAGTGTTGCAAATGAAGTCAAGAGGACTTTAGATATGGGTGATGCCAACCATTTGATGTGTGTTTTAGAAGCTAGGTGTGGCAATGAACAATTTTTTTTTTATAAGTTTAAATTAGACGAGGACGATTGTTTGATGTGCTTCTTTTGAAGAGATACACAAATGAAAAGTGATTACATGTTGTTTGGTGATCTCCTTATATTTGACACAAGATATATGACCAATCGTTGTGAGATGATATGTGCACCTTTTGTTTATATGAATCACATGTGAAGAATGTTATGGTGGGATGTGGGTTTTTGATGAATGAGAAGATTGAAAGTTTTGTGTGGTTATTTGAAATATTCTTGGAAGCTATGGGTAATGTTCAACCGAAAACTATGATGATGGACCACGCATTTTCTATGGCCAATGCTATTCAGAAGATGTTCCCCTTGGCAAAGCATATGTTGTGTACTTGGCATATCTTGGAGAATTTTAAAAAGAATATTGGTCATCTTAGAGCATTGGGTGAATTTGTTGATAAGTTTGACCATGCTTTGATGAGATGTGATATAGAAGCAGAGTTTACTTTTTTTAGCAGAGGTAAGCCCTGTCTGTGCGTGTTGATTTTTAATGTGCTCACCAAGTTATTGCTTTATGGTCACTAATTTTTAGTGTCTGCTCACCAAGGCTATATGTTTTGCTCACTAGACTATGCCTTCTGCTCACCATGGTTACATTTTCTACTCACTAATTTATTATTTTTTTGGTAATTGGCTTTGTGTGTTAGGCTAGTTGAAGAGTATAATTGTGCTGAAAATGCTTGGTTGGTTAGACTGTTTCGGTTGAAAGAAAAATGGTGTCCAGCCTATCGCAAGAATTTTTTTCTGGTGGCATTTTATCATTACAAAGAAGTGAGTAGACAAATGCTTCTTTGTCAAAAATAGTCAATGCCACTTGTGGGTTGTTTGATTTTTATAATATATTTTGTGATGTTGTTACTGAGTGGAGGATTAAGGAGAAGGATGAGAATGTGAAAAATAAGGATGGATTTCCCGAAATGTACTTGCCACATGTTAGCATTTTGCAGTATGCTTCAAAGATCTATACGAATAACTTATACAAAGTGTTTGAGAATGAGTACCTTAAAGGAGAAGGGTGCTGTCAAGATCTTCTTAGCTCAAGTGAAACCCCGTACGGTACAGAGCATACATATGTTGTGTATGAGAATCGCCTTTTGAAGAAGTTTGGGTTTGTGGTTAGGTTTAATCTACTAGACCATAACATTGTTTGCGATTGTAAAAAGTACAGTAAGAGTGGTATTCTCTGCTGCTAGTGCTTGCTTATTTTCAATATTCATTGTGTGCCTAAAGTCCGTGATCAATATATTTTGAAACGGTGGACTAGGCTAGTAAGAGCTTTCTTGCCTGACTATTTGAAACGGTAGAAGAAGCTGTAAATAGTAATGCATCTGGTGTTCCCAGTTCCACATGGAGGGTTCAGATTCATAGATAGTTTGAGGCTTTGCTTCTTGTAAGTGAATCAAATAGTCAAGCAAGAAAGTTATGTGAAGAAGCCTTTGCGAAGCTGAAGGGTGATGTTGGTGTTGTTGTTGGTTCTGTTTATGTTTCTAACACTGAAAATGATCAATAGTCTGGTGGTGGTAACGAAATCATTGGTAACCCTAAAGGTTCGAGGAAGAACGACGAAAGGAATGTAAGGAGGAAGAGTACGTTGGAGAAGATATCAAACATTGTTAGATTAAGGAAGCCAAGGTTTTGTTCAAGAGATGGAGGAGTTGTGTCTCAAGATTAGGTAAAATTCTATTGATAAGCTGATTTAATAATCTATATTTCTTATATTAATATCATTTTGGAGTTTTCTGATTTTGCTGCTAATACCAGTACAATTAATATGTGTTTTTAACTCACTAATTGTTTTGATACGCTCATACTATATGGGCTCCGCTCGTTAAATGTTTGTATTGGCTCACTACGTTTTCAGTTCTCACACTGTTACTCTTACACGTTGCACTCACTATATTTATTCGTTGGCTCACTATATGCATATATATGCTCACTACCAATACGTTTTTGCTGTGGTGGTTTAGGTTGTTGCTACAGGTTCATCTAATGCCCCAGTTGCGTCTAATTCAGCGGTAGACTTTAATGAAATGTATAGGGTTTTTAGCTTGCTTTTTAATGAAAGATTGAGGCAAACAAATGGGGATGCAATTCCTAGCAATCAGTTGAATCAAGCATGAAATTTTACTATGCTAATAGAGGGCATTCGCTTGTACCATTAATGAATTTTTTTCCCAGTTGGTCCATTCGATATTATGACTTGAACAAATATTTTAAATGTAAATTTGTTTCATGATTAATAGTGGTCGAATGTGTATTCTTTATCATCATGATGTGTTTTTCTTTGAAGTTTAAGTAAATTATGCTGAATAATTTTGAAGGTTATAGTAAGGTGAATACTTTTGACACTCATAATTTGTTGCTCACTGCTGAAGATTCATAGCTAACTAGTTTTATGTGTTAGCTCACTATTTTCTACCAAACTAATGTAATATATTTGATGGCTTTACATTATAAAAGAGTAGCATTGTATGACAATTACATGTTGAACACTTTAATAGTTGAATTAACATTACAAAGAGAATATCATTGTAGTTTGATTCTGCATGCATTTATAGAATTGAGCATAGTAAAAGATATAGCTCACCGGATTTTGATACGAGCTCACTCCATGTGTATTTTAGCTTACTGAAATTTGATATAGTAATCGATTAAAGATATCAAATAGTGAATGCTTTTTACTAGTAGTTCACCATCATTAAAGGTATGAATAGTAACAATCTAAGTTAAAATTAGTCTAGCAAAAAATTAGATTGTAAACATAAGTTTCTACAATTATTCTAACTTAAAGTAAGGCTGATTAGTCAAGCTATTTGCACTTGAGGCTGGGCTGATTTTGCATTCAGTTTTGTTGCTTGTTTATCATGAAACTCTTTGGTGAGCCTCTTCACCCTATTTTTATATATGTTATTTGTATTGTTGATGGTTTGATAGCAGTACCTTGCTCGCATTACATCAAGCAGATTTTTGTCCTGCAAACAAAACCCCCAAAAAAAATAAAAATGAACCGTTAATAGGTGTTGTATTTATTTTGAACATATTTCTGTAGAGAACAAATGTTTGGTAAACTTCATTTTTCTTGAAGCCACAATCCCATTTATCTCCTTGTCCAAAATAAGTCTCCATGTGCCTCATGCAAAAAATTCCACAGTCTATGACATTATCTGTTGTCCTCCATTGCATTCTTATTCGTACTAGTTTCATGTTCTTCACAATTTCATGTTTGGGGTAGCCAACACTCACTTGAAGAAATCTGCCAAAAGATCTTGTCTGTGTAGAATAAATAATTTTGTTCAGCTTACAAGAAATGGGTATTAGCTCACTAAATATGTGTGTTGGCTTACCACAAATGTATGTTGGCTCACCAAATATATGTGTTAGCTCACTACATATACATATGATCCCACCAAATACGTGTGTTAGCACACCAATATTATGTGTTAGCTCACTACACATACTTATTGGCTCACCACGTACGTGAGATAGCTCAACAATATTATGTGTTAGCTCAGCAACAATATATGTTAGCTCATTACATTTGTAAGCTCAACAGATTTTTGTGTTTATGTATTATAAGGTAAATGATTCAGTGTGCATTTGAACATACCACTAATAGATGGGTTTCTCCATATGTGGTTTTGTATGGAGCAATGATGTGCACGTTGTCGATGATATCAAGTCTTTCCTCCTTCAAATCAAAGCAGAAGACGAAGAAGTGCTTCTTGTGACATACGGGGAAGAACACCTTGAAATTGGAGAATGATTAATATTATATAATGTGATGCTTTAATATACAATTAAAATGTATTATATTATTGCTTACCAGATGCAGTAGTTTTCCTGAGATCCATTTGTCACATCTTTAGAATTCTTTTTGAAGAATTGTTTCAAAATCAATGTACCTTGCCTCTATTGATTTTGCTGGATTTATCGAGGGGTCCAAGGTTGACTGAATGTTTGCAGCAGTACAATTAGGTGCTTGATTATGTGCATCTGTGTAAATGTAAAATAAGCATGTACGTACCATTGCATTAACTGGTGCAAAAAATCTTCTTAGAGATCTTTCACTTCTCTTTCTCTCCAAATTGTTGAGGATAACAGCCCAAACATTCATCACCTGGGCATCAGTGTATTCTCGTGGACGCATGGTAGACATGTGATAACGCTATGCAATATGTATGTCGTTATCAAAGATTTCTTCACTGGTTCAGTAAGAAAAGTAAAAACAACAATGTAAGTTTATATTCATTTTATTTTAAGTTTTTTTAAGTGTGGTATGTGTCAGAGTCATGTGTTGACTTTGAATCAAGGTCCTATGACAGATAGAATACATATTCAGCTACCATCCTCTCCTGGGCTAACAAATCCCCTATAATCTTGGTTATTCTCTGCACAAAAGGAGAGCAGAGGGGCTTTGTCATTGGGCCTGTCTCTCTCCTCGGTTGATGTCTGGGCTTCTTGCTGTGCTCTTCTTCTGCATACATAATATGTGTAAGTGCTCACTAAAATAGTTGTTGAGCTCACTGAAATACTTGTTGTGCTCACTATCATATATGTTCTTTATAGTCACACATATGACCTGCTCAATAACACATGTGTTCTGCTCAACAAGTTATACTTTGTGCTCACTAAAATATAACTTATGCTCACTAACATATGTGTTCTGCTTACCAAGTTATACATTATGCTCACTAAAATATAACTTCTGCTCACTAACATATGTGTTCTGTTCACCAAGCTATACTTTATGCTCAATAAATTTTAACTTCTGCTCACTAACATATGTTTTCTGCTCACCAAGTTATTGGTTATGCTCACTAACATATGGTTATGCTCACCCGGTCACTAACATATGTCTTCTGCTCACCCAGTTATAGGGTATGCTCACTGAAAGTGAAAGCATGGTCAATGAAAATCCTTACCATCTTTTTTTTTTCTTTTTTGTTCTTTCCTTCTTCTCTGCCATGACATTTCTGCTCTCCTTCAGTTATTTTCTATTTTTCTTCCCCATCTATTTGTGTTTCTGGAATTGGTAGTGGTGGTGGTGTTTGAGATGATTCGTGTGGTGGTTATGTCTCAAGGGTTTGTGAAGGGTGTTGTGGGTGGGAGGGTGGTGGTGTTTGATGTGCCTTTGGAGGAGGGGAAGGTGGTAGTGTATAAGGTGTTTATGGAAGAGGGGAAGGTGGTGGTGTCTGATGTGCCTTTAGAGAAGGGGAAGGTGGTGGTGTCTAATGTGTTTGTAAAGGAAGGGAAGGTGGTGGTGACTGATGTGTCTGTGGATAAAGGAAAGTTGGTGGTGTCTGATGTGTCTCTGCCATGGGGGAGGGTGGTGGTGCTTGATCTACTTTTGCAAGGGGGGAGGAAGGTGGTGTGTGAAGTGATGCTGGTGCTATTGGCGTTGCAGTAGTTGGGCTTTGGCTATCAGCAATCAGCTTAAAACTTGAGATGTCATTGCTACATTGCCTTGATGCAGAAGCTTTGCTGTTGGTGCTGTTGTTCTGTTGTTGCCTTACAAACGCATTCTCTAACTCAATTATGGCCTTAAGTACACCAGCTCTGTTCCACCATTCATCATCTTGATTGAATGATGGTATCTCAACAGTTTCATCACCCTTTTCTCTTTGTGTCATTAGTGGGGATTTGGAGATTTGAGCCTCACAGTAGGAAGTGAACATGCTTATGACCTCATCTCTTATCTTTTTGAGTGCTTCATTGTTTTGGTACCTTTTTGACAAGTAGTCCATGAATGTCCTGTACCTCTTGAATGCACTTGCTAAAGCCTTTGTTACTTCAGTCACTTCTTCCATACCTTTCTGCAATGTGGACAACATTCAAGTATTGTAAGATGTTAAATAGATATTTGGTTAAAATATTTCATTATGCTTGATTGATATAAATGAAACAAAGAAATAAATGTTACCTTTAACTCTGATGGTTCATCATTTTTTGGTAAGATGTTTTGATGTTCTTCTTTTTGTGGCCGAGGTTGCTTTTGTAGAGGTGGGTCAGCATGCACTTCCTTGGGCATTTGTATTGGAGGCTCCACTCTTCCCTTTCCAGAGCCCTTTGGCCCTTTTATGCCAGCAAGTTGATTGGCTTTTCTCTCTTCTCTAACTCCTACCCTTAGCTTTGCTGTTGCCCAGACATTGATTGTTGAGAATTGCCTCTGTACAGTCCTTCTTGTTAAGAGAATCCTGTCAAAATGTAGCATCTGCAAGAGAAATGTTCTTTGTAATCAGTCTGTATAGCTCACCAAAAGTTTTGGTATGCTCACTAAAATACGCCTTCTGCTGCACTATAATGTATGTTGCGCTCACCAAAGTATATGCCATGCTCACCATGACATATGTTAAGCTCACCAAAAGTTTTGGACTGCTCACTAAAATACATCTTTTGCTCACTATAATGTATGTTGGTCGCACTGAAGTATATGACATGCTCAAAATGACATATGTTTAGCTCACTAATTATATATGTTCAGCTCACTAAATATGACACTGTGCTCAATGAAAACATGATATTCTGATATAGTATAAAGAACTTACCACCAATAATAGAATAGGGCCATCGAAGTTTGAAGCCCTCTTTTTGAAAGATTCACATAATCTGTCAATGGTGTACTGACACCAATCAATTGATGCTATGTCCTCAACATGAGCAACATTCTTAGCAAAATAGGGTGCGCAATGTACGTTCTTTGAGCCATCGAAGAAGCATGATACCATGTACATTACAAAGTTTCTTTTGAAACTTTTTCCTGCATCAGTCCGGCTGAGAATGTATTGCGGCATTTGGCTCAATTTAGGGGTCCCATCTTGCAGATTCCAGTCTTTTCTCCAGGCATCAAGGACTTCATTGTATTTGGCATCTTTAATCTTTTTCCCATAAAACTCCTCAACTTTCCTTCCACCAATGGGGAGTGCCAATGTGACATGCACATCCATTGGTGTAATCTCAATCCTTTTGTCTGGTGATATGTACAAAGTGACTGAGTATGGGTCAAATTTGTCCACTAGCCATTTGCATAAATCCCCTGGCAATTCTGTTACCTGTAACTGGAGGAATCCTCCAAACTCCATATCTGGTATTGCCTTTGTCTGTGCGTCATTGAAATTAGCAATCATACCAACAAACCCTGATGGTGACATTCTTGATTGAAAGATCTTCTTGTGCTTTGGTTCCCCCTCTGCAGGCTTTGGCACTGATTGCACAGACTTGGGGCCTTCAACAGGTACAACAGCACTTTTTTGGGCATGCTGTTTCTTCTTCAGGGATTTCTGTTCTTTTTTATGCTTTATAACTAAGAGCTATGCACTCTTTACAGGATGTTTAGGACTCTTTTGAACGTCCTCCTTCTTCTCGGGTTATGACTTAACACACTTTTTTGCCCTCAGTTGCATTTTCTTTGGCCTGGACTTTGCTCCTTGTTTTATCTTCTTTATTCTCTTCACCAATACTTCATCATCAGAGTCTGATTCATCAACATGTCCAGGGGGAGGCATTTTGTAAGTGGTGTCCTCCACAGTGTCATCTTTTTCCTCTTAAGGTTGTTGATAAATGTCAGTAATTGTTTATTCAGAGCTTTCTTGTGCACTATTTTTGGGAGCACTGGAGGAGTTTCTGCTGTGCATTATTTTCCTTTCTTACAACACGAACTTTAGTCTTTGCCCTGATGCTGTAGTGCCTTGTTGAGGTGGGTTTGTTAGTTTTTGTTGTTGTTGTCCTCCCTCGTCTTAGTGAGTAGGCTGTGATGGTTGCATAGCATGCACACTCGGTGTTTTTCCAGCACCACTTTTTGTTTCTCCTCTGTTGTGGGAGCTTGTGGCTATTCATCTTCTGAAGTAGGTGGAGTATTACAAATATTTCTGTTTTTCCTAACTTCTTGTTTCAGCCTTCTCTTAGTTGCAGTAGTACTTATTGAATGGGTCTTCCCAGCAGAGGTTGTCTCCATTATGGTGGATAGGGTTTGCTGATGCTTTAGTTGAGCTACCTTGGTTACTTCTTCTGCAGTTGTACATGGTATATTGTATAAGTGAACAAGATGTATAACTAAATAAATGTGTAATGTTTAATGTAATGTGGGTCTCAATATATATATTTCAACTCACTAAAATAAAAGGTATGGTCACTAATATTATGGGTCAGCTCACTAAAATAAGCTATCTGCTCACTAGAATTATAGGTCAGCTCACTAAACATGGTTGTCTGCTCCCAAGAATTATGTGTGAGCTCACTAAACGTAGTTGTCTGCTCACTACAATTATAGGTCAGCTCACTAAACATAGGTGTCTACTCAGTACAATTGCAGGTCAGCTCAGTAAATATAGTTGCATGCTCACTGCATTTGCTTATCAGCTCACTAGACATTTGTATTGGCTCACTAGCCCATATGTCAGGGCTCACTATTTGACAGGTATTAACATAGATGTAGACACACCTTGGCTTGAATTGTGAGTAATATCATCTTGCATTCCTTGACTTGTTTGATTTGTTTTATTTTGATCATTTGGGCTTTAATAAAAAAGGAAAAGATAATGTTAGTGCAGTGGACTACACTGTGTGTGTTTTTTATGTAATTCAAGTGGTAATTACCTAATGTTCACTTGCTCAGATGAGATGTCTTTGACAACCTTCATAATGATGTCTTAAGGGCTTGTGATTGACCCTTTTATCTTTGATCTATGTTATGAAATAGTATTGAATATTCTGTTAATATTACAAGATATGTGATAACACACTAGAATAAAAGGTACAACTCAGTAGCAATTTAAGGTAAGGCACACTAGTATGTAAAGTAAAGCTCACTATATGATAAGAGAGAAGTCACAATATGATGCACATGTCGACCGGAAATAGCATTGCTCATAATAATATAAGGTACAACTCACTGTACATATGAAACAATATATGAAAAGAGATTGATGTTCTAGATTGCACACTTTAATATATGGTTCCACTCTCTAAATTTAAGGTATGACAAACTAGGATGTAAAGTACATCTTACTATATTATAATAGAGAAGTCACAATAGGATGCATATGTCGACAGGAACTAGCAAATTATTCATAGCTCACTATAGTTTTGTGACGGCTCACTATATTCAAGCCATAGCTCACTAAAATATAGGGCACAACTCACTGGAGCATGCATATGTTGACAGGCACTAGTACATAATGTACAGCTCACCAGATTTTTGTCATGACTCACTATATACAAGCCTTGGCTCACTAAGTATGGCACACTAGGGTGTAACGTATAGGTGACTATATTATAAGACAGATGTTAGTATAGGACGCATATGTTGAAAGGAACTAGCATATTATTCACAGCTCACTACAGTTTTGTCATGGCTCATTATATTCAAGCCATAGCTCACTAAAATATATGGCACAACTCACGGGAGCATGCATATGTTGATAGACACTAGAACATAATGTATAGCTCACCAGATTTTTGTCATGGCTCACTACTTACAAGACTTAGCTCACTACATTATAACACACGGCTCACTGTAGCAGACATATGTTTACAGGAACAACCACATAATTCACAGCTCACTAAAATGAAAATATGGCTCACCACAATACAAGGTACAACTCACTATAAAACAGAATCCTAATAGTTGAGGTAAAAGTGCCTTGGATGTATTAGTGAACATCAAGGTAAACGTGTTCATTGTAAATTTGCAGATAAAATCAGGAACAAGCATATACTGCTCACTGGTTATGCACATTTGCTCACTAATATTAGGTTTAAGAAGTTGTAAGGTTGTCAACATACCTCTTCTGAGGAGTGTTTGATGCATCACTAGCAAATCTCTTCTTCGATACTAATGAATGTTGAGCTTCCATCTGTAAACATTTGAAAAACGCGTTAATGAGTGTGCAATTTTGTTAAAACCTAGAATGCCAAACGAATTCATCGTTTTCTTTCGATCATGCCAATAAATTTCGAATCTGCTAAAACTTACCTCATTTTTGTTTGGTTGAAACTTCAGTGGTGATTTTGCGAAGATCTTTTGACAAAATCGGTGAGCAAATGTAGTAGAATTTCTCCAATTAAAGCACGAAGTTGAGTGGGTTTTGGGAGAGAGAAAGTAAGGGAAGTTTTTAGGTCATGGTGTTTTGAAGTTGCAGCAGTTATGAGCTTTTTTTTTTAGGCGGCGGGTTATTCACTTTTTGCATGGTGGGGGCGCCAGTTAGGCAAGGGGTAGGCCCGTTTGTACAAATGCAATTGTACAATTGGGTGGACGGTATAATTACTGTCTTGGATTATATTACCACACAGATCTAATCTTTCTTCACAAAATTCACCTTTTTTTTAATTTATGTTCAAATTTACCACTTAGTTTTTGACTTATGCCTACAACTACCGGCCTATGTCCCTTCTGACCCACTCGAGTAGGTTACTTTTATTTTTATTTTTTTAATAGGTTAAGTGGGGCCAAGGGAGGATAGAAAAGGGATAGAATTATTTAAAAAAACATTTGCCTCTTAGTAACATGTTCCCCTCTCCCTTAGTTGTTTCTTCCCCAATTACATCTTGCAAAGAACTCTAAACCTTCGAAACCCTATAAGTGCAATTGAAGAAGGGTGTTGCTGGAATGATCGAGATCTAATTACAATTAGTGATTTTGACTTGATTTCGAGCACCACAACCCCAAAAAAATCATGGCTTGAAGAGGAAGATGTCGAACTCAACTACAAGAAGCCCAACTTGTGCTTGTAAGTTTTGCGCATGTTTTTCAAATTGTGTTCTTTATGTCCTTGCTTCTCGAATCTAGAGAACTTCTCTATGGTGTTATAGACATTGGATTTTAACAAGGAAGATGAAGAGGACATGGTATTATAGTCATTCAATTGTCCTCATCATGGCCTTATTGATGTCGATTATGGCTTTTGGCTTTTTTCTATGGGGTTAGAGCATAAAAAAGAGCCAATGAATTCACTATATTGTAGTAGGGGTTAGCGAATTGTTTTCAGTAACTTCGGTGGTCGTTATTGTGGCCTTAGCTAGTTGTTGATCAAATGCTATGATCCAAATCATGGAAGCCAATCTGAAAGATTGAATTGCCTTCTTTACGAAATGGCTAAATAAGAAATTATGTATTTATGCTAATTTGCATTCTTTAATAAAGTCTAAATAAGTATGATGTCAATCCTCTATACATATAATCATTATCTAAGTAGAAAGGCATGAATGAAAAGTTGAAGACTGCTTCTTTATCCTCTGAATCTTTATGCTCTCTTTCTTCTTGGTTACTTTACTACAGAGACTAACCTTTGCATGTTCGAATTAGTTTCACGAATTCCTTCTTTCTTCCTGGCTATATGGATAACTCTTCCTCCACTAGAATTATCTAGCTGGAGGGATGATACTTAGGGTTGCATCAGTGGTGCCAGAGCTAACACCCTGGAGACCCAATCTATGGCAAAGCAAAACAAGAACACCAAGTCATCTCGATTAGAAGATCAGTCCACAGGTTCTCATACTAGAGAGGAAACAATTCTAAAGTCCTCGAGGAAGAATTTGGAGGTAACGATTAAATCCCTCTTAGATTAATACAATACCAAGATAAACTCATTATGCAGTTAACATAGCCCACAGATTGTTTAAAGTGCATAAGTTATATCTTAGCTCAATGATATGATGATCGTTCTGTGCTTGCAAATTACTAAAGTATTATATGAGAATAATGATGGTAAAAGGGGCAATAGTGACACTAATAGTAGTGGAATAGAGCCAAAACCTTTAACTGTACAACCAAATATTACTAGCAACAATACAGAGGAAACTTATTTCATAAGGTTAACCGAAGTTGATTTCCCTAGGTTTTAAGGGGGTGGGGAGATTTGAAGGCTTGGCTTTACAAATGTGACCGATTTTTCCAATTGGATAATGTAACTTTTCTAGTAAAGTTGGTTGCCCTACATTTGGATGGAAAGGCTTTATGGTGGCACCAATCATACATGAAAAGAATGGAGGGAAAATTGCCCAATTAGGATGATTATGTAAAGGACATTATAGTTACATTTGGCGATGTATACAATGATCCAATGTATGAACTAAAGGGCCTTAAACAAATAAGAAGTGCCTAGGATTATCATGATCTTTTTGGCTCCATCATCAATAGATTGAACCTACCAGAAAAATACATATTAAGTTGCTTCATTGTTGGCCCCGAATATGAAATTAAAGTTCCTGTAAAGATGTTTACTCCAAGGAATTTGCAACATGACTACTATCTAGCCAAGCTTCAAGAGGCTAATTTGAGGAATAAGACGCAAAAAAATCCATACCCCAAACCATTACTTCCTCCTATGATCCACCAAATGCGTCCTTATCAATGCACTTCGAAGAAACCACCTTTACTCAATACATCACCCCCAACTCAGTTAAATACTACTATTGCGAACGTAGCTTTACCCCTGCCTCTTAGATCCACACAAAGAAAAGCTTTAACCTAATAGAATTTGAAGAAAAAAGAGTCAAAAACATATGTTTTTGGTGTGATGAGTGGTATTTTCCTAACCATAAATGTAAAGGAAAAAGACCTCAAGTTTTCCACCTAGAAATGCAAGAGTGAGAGGAAGGGAAGGAGGAGTCAAAATCAAAGTTAATCAATATTGAATTAGCTCAAATATCCGTTATTACCCTAGATGGAGCAACAATGCTCCAATGATGCACGTCCCTAGATACACTAGAAGGAGGCAGATTCAATTGTCACTGGACATAAGTAGCTCTCACAATTTCATTGACATTACCTTGGCATACAAATTAGATTGCAGCATCAATAGAGTTTCTCCAATGAAGATAAGGGTAGTTGATGGAGGTCAGCTGGTGTGTTATGAGGTGGTTCAACAATTCCCTTGGAGGATGCAAGGGATCACATTAATGGCAGATGTGTTACTACTACCTTTGGGTGGAAGTGGCATTATACTAGGAGTACAGTGGTACTTTGGGGGCGATTCTTTAGGATTTCTAGAAGCTCATAATGCAAATTTAGTATCAAGGACAAAAAGTGATACTATAGGGTGCACTTAATAAGAAGTTGCAATCCATATCAAGGACAAAAGTGGGAAAAATTCTTCAAGAGGTAGGGCAACTATCTCTCATTCAATTACTTCCCCAACATTATAATGAATTGCAATTGTCATGTCTATGTCTTTAATAAAACTTTAACCATAGAATCCCTCTCCGAGCTTATCAACATCAGACCTTGTAAGTGTTCTCTAATATAGAAGGATGTGATTGAATCATTGACTCAAGAACTCTTAGACCAAGGAGTGATTAGACCAAGTTCAAGGCCATTTGCTGCTTCGATTTTTTCAGGTAAAAAAAGGAGGATGGAGGGTGGAGGATGTGCATCGATTGCTGGGCCTTAAACAAAGCCACCATAAAGGATAAGTTCCCTATTCCTCTTGTTAAGTAACTTATGGATGAACTTCATGGAACAAAGTATTTTTCGAAAATTGATCTTAAATCACAGTATCATCAAATAAGGGCTTATAAGCCAGATATTCCAAAGAAAACCTTTAAAACTCATGTTGGGAGCTACGAATTTCTAGCTATGCACTTTGAATTGAAAAATGCCTTGTCAACCTTTCAGTGCTTAATGAACCATATTTTCAAACTCTTCCTCCACAATTTTATGTTGGTTTTTTTGGATGATATCCTTGTTTATAGCCTTACTTGGACTGAACACTTAGTTAGGATAAATTTGAGTGTAAAACAGAAGCCGCAAGCGTACAGCTCTCGCCATAGTACTTGAGGGTCGTTTCCTCGGGGGTAATGGACAAGATTATGGTCACAGAAAAGGGCGAATTAACTAATTAATCTAATGTTAACTATACTAGACCAAATTAAACCATTCAAAGAGAACTAGTGCCCTAATTCAACTGAACATTTGGCTAAGCATTCGACTAAACATAAGCAACTTAAATGAACTAAACCTAAGCATTTAAACAAAAGCATATAAATAAGTCTAATACATTCATCATCATTCAACTAAAACTAAAACCTAGAATCTGAAATCACTATTCAATCATCATACCAACACCTTAAATTGAGGAACCTTATCATTCAATAACTACCCAAAATGGAAGCATTAATCGTAACTAACTAAACATAAGCAATCAAGCATTCAAAGGAGGCTCAAATTAAACGAATTCCATCAACAACCTTATCAACATCACCAAATTACTAGAGTAAGCAATGACAACCCATTCAATCATTCCCGAAATTGAGACAACCAAAACCAAGCAACTGACCTAATTTAATCCCACTCCAATCAGAGAACAACACAGTTGAAATCAATCACCATACAATCACCAAATTGAACTAAATTTGTAAACAGGGGAGAGGGAAAAAACTTGCTAAATCGATCACCATTCAATCAACTCGCAACAAAACCAACTTTTTCATTAATGACAAAACAAGATGAGACAGAGATCAAACCCTGAGATTGCAACATAGAGGAGATGGAATGGAGAGCTCGATCAGCCGAATTAGCCATCACCAGAACCGCCACTTCCAAGCTTCGGATAGGTCTAAAAGTAGGGGGAGGGAAGAAGATAAACTAAACCCAAGCTTCCTTGCTTTGCAGCTCAACTCGTATCCATCAACAATGGCGACAACGCCATTATCAGGTTCATAAAATCGAAACCGGGGAGGGGAAGAAATAGGCTAAAATCAACTAGCCAAAGCCAAAATTATTACAATTGCAAGCTTAATTCGTGAACATCAACCAGAAATTAAAAAAAACAAGTATTAATTACATGAAATCGGAGACCCAGAACCTAAACTAATAGAAAACTCTAACCCTTAAAATTGAAAAAAAAATGCATCTGAATTTCGAGTGAGAACTTCAAAAATTAAACTAATTAAACCCTAAAAAACCTCATAACCTCTTCTTCTGCAGTCGGTTTCTTCAATATATACCCAAGCTCATCCAATCTTCACCGTTCATCTTGAGACGCGTGGGCAGAGGAGATGGCGCAACTTGGTGTACTATGCTGGCGTCCTTAGCGTGAAACCCGGTGATGGGTGAGGCCGACGGATGTGCTGGCACTCGGTGGTGGTGTCCTGGTTGTTCGAAGAGAGAGAAATGAGAGCCGAGTGAGAAAGAGAAAAGGTGAGGATGAGAATGGTGAGACAGGGGAGGGCTATCGGGGGTCTGGGTTTCGGGGTAGAGGAGAGAGAAAATGAGAAGAGATTAAAGAGGGAGGGGGAGCCACATGCCTCGCACATGGGCTGGGTAGATTTTTTAGGTTTTATTTTCCCTTTTTTTTCCTATCTTTGGGCTAAACAAGCAGGCTTTTGGGATTGGGTCTGGTCAATTTGGCCTAGTTCTTCATTTCAGACATTGTCAGCATTTTTTTGTATTTTTCAATAATTATTCTCATTTTTTCAAAACCTACAAAACAAAATAAAATCAAATAAAAACCTTAAAATAACGATTATAACGAGCACAAATCGGGTATAAAAGTATCACAAAAATAACATGTTTTTAGCACGAACAAATACCCCAACACCAAGATTTTACTCGTCTTCGAGTAAAACAAATTAAACTACCTAAAAATAAATTAAAAAAATAAGAAAATCCTAACTCATTGTCGTACGAATTACGGTTGTATTTAGCGTATGCAACAAAGCCTTTAAACGCCTCGGCCTCCCAAGTGGACGAGCAAGGTCTTGTGATGGTTTTTAGGTAAACTGCCCACAAAAAGTATTTCAAGAATAAAAGAAAATCTTTTCGATTTTCTTTTTCTCAAAGCTAATATGTACAGAATTAGTAGAAGATATGCACATGTTCTAATCAACTAAATCACCCATATAACCAAGTTATTGACATGCATATATACAGAATGTACTTTAAAGTCCTCTACCCCATAAATGACATCAAAGCACTAATTTTTCACCCCACTAAACATCAAGATTCTGAATCCATTCCAATGCTCCTGTGCAAGTGTATCATCATCCTAAGGGTTAGATTTACCAGAATTAGACTTAATCCCACTTGGCTGATACAACTACATTATTAACATAATAAGATTGGAAGCAAGCTTTTTCAGTAGCAATATTGCCTCAGAGGGTAACACCCAGTAGCACGTGCCTCAAAGGGTAACGCCTAGTAGCGCATGCCTCAAAGGGATATTTGTCATTCCAAATTTTATTCCATCTCTTTTTCTTTTTTCTTCTTTATTCGAAATATGCTTTTTTTTCTCATCATTTTTTCATTTTTTTTAGAGTAATCGTGTCACAAGCAAGTGGGAGAATCATTCATGGAAGCCGAAGACGTAAAGATAATGATGAAGGAATAAATAAGGATTGGATTACACAATCGATACTGAACAACTGGAGTTAGAATTAGGGCTCAGAATGCCACACTGAGGCTGGAGACTTATCATGCATATCTTACTTATATACAAGCTAGTAACCAAAGCACAGAAAATTTAAGCTAATCAGACATAGTACAAACGTCCCCTAAAACAAAACCAAAATCTTTTTGGATTTTTCAAAATTATCAAAGAAAAGTATGTACATATGGGTACCCCACCCCCACACTAAAACTTCACAATGTCCTCATTGGGAGTGGAACAGACACATAAAGACCAAAAGAAAAATCTAAAAAGTAAACATATGCTCAAAAAACGAGACTCAAAAACAAAACAACCAATCAACGAAAAACGACCATCTATACAAAAACAAACTGGAATAAAACAAAGAAAGAAGAAAAGAGAGAGAGAAGAGAAGAAGTTTCTAACAAACCAAGGTGGGTGCTCAGTACCCCCAAGCTATTTCAGATCACAATCACTAATCATGGCTAGGTTCATGGAGTATCAGACAGTCCACATCTTCTTGGCCCGGCAGCTCCAGAAATGGTTTCAAACGCTAGCCATTCACGTTAATGGTGGCACCACTCTAAGGTTCCTGAATTTCAACTGCACCATAGGGAAACACATGTGAGACAATATAAGGACCCGTCCATCGGGACCTCAATTTCCCTGTTAATAGATGGAGCCTAGAGTCATACAAGAGTACTTTCATTCCCTGCGCAAACTCTCTTAAAAATATGCAGATCATGAAACAACTTTGCCCTCTCTTTATACGATCGAGTACTCTCATAATCCTCAATTCTAATCTCTTCATGCTCACTCAGTCACAGTCGTCTCTCCTCACCTGTCTCAGTCAAGTCATAATTGAGCTTCCTAATGGCCCACCAAGCTTTATGCTTTATCTCCACAGGTAAATGACAGCGCTTACTATAAACTATCCTATAAGGTGACATATCTAAGGGAGTTTTGAAAGCCATCCTATATGCCTAAAGAGCATCCATCAGCTTATCAGCCCAGTCTTTCCTATTCCTACTCACTATCTTTTCTATAATCTGCTCAATCTGCAGATTGGACACTTCAACCTGGCCACTGGTTTGGGGATGGTAGGGAGTAGCAAGCCTATGGACTACGGAATACCTCTTCAGTAAGGCATCAAAAGATCTATTATTAAAATGGGTGCCCTGATCACTAATAATAGCACGGGGCATACCAAATCGAGCAAAGATATTCTCCCTAAGAAATTTCACAACCACTATAGCTTCATTGGTCCTAGAAGAGATGGCCTCAACCCATTTAGAAACATAGTCCGTAGCTAACAAA
This sequence comes from Selenicereus undatus, assembly GCA_017589665.1. Taxonomy (NCBI): domain Eukaryota; kingdom Viridiplantae; phylum Streptophyta; class Magnoliopsida; order Caryophyllales; family Cactaceae; genus Selenicereus; species Selenicereus undatus. The sequence continues at coordinate 24,056,943 of JACYFF010031959.1, forward strand.
ATGTATTCATTCCCAAAGGAAGATGGAAATGGTCCTATAAAATTAATACCCCACACATCAAAAACCTCTACAACAATGATGGGGTTCAGTGGCGTCATATCTCTCCTACTTATTCTACCCAACTGCTGGCATCTAGGGCAAATTTTGTAATACTCAAATGCATCTTTAAACAAAGTAGGCCAGTAAAAACCACATTGAAGAACCTTGGTTGCTGTCTTCCCACCACTAAAATGCCCACCATATGCTTGGTCATGACAAAAAGAAAGGACACTTCTCACCTCATGGTTGGGAATGCACCTCCTAAAAACTTGGTCAGAACAACACTTAAACAGATAAGGGTCATCCCAAACAAAGAACTTCACAAAGTGAAAGAATCTATCTTTGTCATTCTTAGTCCAATCCTTAGGGATCCTACTAGCAACTAAGTAGTTCACAATATCAGCACACCAAGGATCAGGGTGAACATCATACATTTGCTTATCGGGGAAGCACTCAGAACCACTGGACACACTCTCCCTATCATAAATGATCCTAGACAGATGGTCAGCTTCAAGGTTTTCAGCATCTTTCTTATCCTTGATTTCACAGTCAAATTCTTGCAAAAGCAAAATCCATCTCACAAGTCTAGGCTTAGCATCCTTCTTAGAAAGAAGGTGCTTGAGGGTAGAGTGGTTAGTAAAAACAATCACATGAGACCCAATCAGATAGGATCTAAACTTTTTAAAAAACCAAAGACCACAACCAAAAATTCTTTCTCAGTAATAGTGTAATTCAGTTGGGCATTATTCAATGTGTGACTAGCATAGTAAATAACATGGGGTTTCTTATCAAACGTTGTCCTAACACAACCCCAATAACATAATCAGACACGTCACACATCAATTCAAATGATTCTCCCCAAATTGGAGGATGAAGAATATGAGCAGAGGTTAAGGCCTCCTTAAGCTTAGAAAATGCCTCATGACACTCTTCAGCAAAATGAAATGGCACATCCTTAGCTAGCAGATTGGACAAAGGCTTTGCAATTTTACTAAAATCCTTAATAAAACGACGATAAAAGTCAGCATGTCCAGGTAAAGACCGCACCTCTTTCACACAAGTGAGAGGGGGTAGATTAACAATCAGGTCAGTCTTAGCTTTGTCTACCTCAATTCCTCCTCGAGAAATAATATTTCTTAAGACTATACACTTTTTAACCATGAAGTGACATCTCTCTCAGTTCAAAGTCAAAATTTTCTCCCTACACCTTTCCAACACCTTTCTCAGATTAGACAAGCAATCATCAAAAGAAGATGCAAACATAGAAAAGTCATCCATGAAAATTTTCATACATTGCTCAACTAAATCTGAGAAAATAGAAATCATGTATCTTTGAAAGGTAGCAGAGGAATTACACAGGCCAAACGACATTCTTCTAAAGGCATATGTTCCAATGGACAAGTGAAACTAGTCTTCTCCTGATCCTCAGGAGTAATAGAGATCTGGGTATAACCGGAATATCCAACTAAAAAGCAATAGAATGAATGTCTAGATAACATCTTTAGCATTTGATCCAAGAAGGGAAGGGGGAAATGGTCTTTTCTAGTGGCAGCATTCAATTTCCTATAATCTATACACATACGCCATCTAGATTGAACTCGAGTATGGATTAACTCGTTCTTATCATTCCTAATCACGATAATACTGGTCTTCTTAGGAACAACTTGAACAGGGCTAACCCACTCGCTATCAAAAATAGGATAAATGATCCCATGGTCTAACCATTTCAACCCCTCCTTATTAACTACTTCCTACAAAGTTGGATTCAAAATCCTTTGACGGTCACGTTAGGGCTCAGCATTGTCCTCTAAATGAATTCTATGTTGCACAATAGAAGGACTAATACCCTTAATATCCCCTAAAGTCCATCCTAAAGCTTCCTTGTTCTCTCTAAGCAAAGAAATCAGTTTTTCCTCTTGGTCCCGGTCCAAATCAGAAGTAATAATGATAGGTAAAGATTCATCAGGTCCTAGGAATGCATACTTAAGAGAATCAAGAAGGGGTTTCAATTCAAGAGCAATAGGGGAAATAGATTTAGCAGCAGATTTAGACATAGCAGTGAGCAAACAATCAGTAGTAGAGCACAAGTCATCAAACTCAAACACATCATATTCAGGCTCATCATCTATAAGAAATTACTTATACTCAATAACAAATGCATCATCAAAAGTATCATCAAATATAGAATTCCCTACCCCATTAAGAGTAGAAAATTCCATATCATCAAATCCAGAAGACTGTCTTTGCATGTTAAAGATGTTCATTTTCACAGTCATGTTGCCAGAAGACAGTCTCATCATACCATTCCTGCAGTTAATGAGGGCATTGGCAGTGGCCAAGAAAGGACACCCTAGAATCACATGAACTTGACTTGCTAATAAGTTGGACACCTTCTTAGTTTCAATCACAACAAAGTCTACTGGGTAAATAAACTCACCCATTCTAATCAGCACATCCTCGACTATTCCCCTAGGCACCCTAGTCGATCTATCAGCCAATTGAATGACCATCCTAGTAGGTTTCAACTCACCTAACTCTAGCCTCTCATACTCAGCAAAGGGTATCAAGTTAACACTAGCCCCGAGGTCAAGCAATGCTCTATGAATGAGTTGGTCCCCTGTGACTATAGATACAGTAGGGTAACTGAGGTCCTTATACTTAATTGGGATCTGAGAAAGGATAGAATTAGCTCAAGAGTTCAAGAAAGCCTTCTTAGGTACACCAGTTGCTCTCTTTATGGTACATAGCTCCTTTAAGAATCTAGCATGAGGGGGCATCTACTGAATAGCATCGAGTAAGGGAATGTTGATCTTAACTTGATAGAAGGTCTCTCTCATCTTCTCAATATGATCTTGATCTTTCTTCTTTAACCTATAGGGGAAAGGAGGCAAATGCATCTAGATTTTCTCAGAAGAAGAAGGGGAGGAAGAATTCTTAGAAGGTGAAGAACTTGCTGAGTCAGATGAGTCTTTCTCTTTAGGCTTCTTTTCTTCAGAAGGTGACTTAGGAGAGGGAGGACTATCTGAAGCATTAGGGACACCATCAATAGTATCCCATGATTGACTAGATGGACCAGTCTCTGGAGTAGAAGAGGGGGAAGAATTCTGGAAGAATTGGTGAGGGTACCTGCAATGTTAATTAGGATTTCTGACTTGGTTGTCAACCTCTCGACCAGAACGGAGAAATATAACTGCATTCACTTTCCTCACAGGCACATTAGGGTTACCAGAAGAAGAGGAGGCGTGATCCTTAAGGTTCACCTCAGGTTGACTCGGGAAAATACCTGGTTCCCTAGAAGATGATGTTAACTGAAAAAATTGTTCGGTCATCATTCTCATCATTCTTTCCATTTTAGCATTAATCATGCTCTCCATATTGTTATTGATTCTCCTCTCTAATTTATCAATATCAGTATAATCAAGAGGAGGTTGAACTTGAGCTATGGGAATTGGGGGTCTAGGTGCATTAGGCACACCTGAAAAAGCTGATCTCTGAAAGAAGTTTGAAGGATGAGAGATGGGCTGGAAGTTGTTTCCAGGAAACATCCCAGGTTGAGAATTAAGAACCATAGCATTTGGTCCACTATTCCACAAAAAGTTAGGGTGATTCCTCTACCCTGGGTTGTAATAAGGGGAGAAAGCGTCATTCTTGAGTATCTAGAAGCCCATACTTGCTTGCTCTTGTTTAGTTGCTAACTGATGAGCAAAATAAGGACAAGCACTCAAAGAATGATATAGGGCCTGACAATGAGAACAAGACATTGTAGACGTTTGAGATAATTGGGACATCTGGGGAGATAATCCCTTCAACATGTTTTCTAAAACAGCAATCTTAGATTCTAAGTGACTTACATCAGAGATAGAATGCAGACCACCCCTTACAAACCTAAAACGCAGGCTGTCATCACGAGCGATTTTCCACTGCATGGTTTTCTCAGCCAGGTCCTCTAAAAACTCCCAAGCAGTTGTGGGGTTCTTAGAAAGAAAGTCACCCTGACACATGGACTCTACCATGGTCCTAGTCTGTTGGTCAAGTCATTCATATACAATCTGACACAAACGTGGTTGGTCTAAACCATGATGGGGACATTGGGCCAACAAAGTTTTGAACCTATCAAAATATTTCCAAAATGACTCCCTATCAAGTTGCACAAATTGATTGATTTCATTCCTCAGCTTAACAGCCTTGGCATTAGGGAAATATTTTCTTAAGAATAATCTTACAAAATCATTCCAATGAGTAACAGAATTAGCAGCCAAGCCATACATTCATCGTTTAGTGGAATCTTTCAAAGCAAAAGAAATCAATTTTATTCGCATAACATGAATGGGAATATTAAGGAAATGCATCATAGAACAAACTTCTTCGAATTCCCTCAAAAATAAATAAACATCTTCTAAATATGTGAATTTAGGGAGCATCTAAGTATAATGGAGCTTTAATTCGAAGGTCACATTTCGTGCAAGATTAGGCATAACAAAACATGATGGCAAAGCAGTCATAGGAGGATAGAAAATATCACTCAAAGTCCTTTCTTCTGCCATGTTCCCTAATTCAAGCTTAGGTTCAAGTTCGGGTTCTAAGTCTGGGTCGGGCTCACTCCTAATGAGTCTTTGATTTTCAGGATCTCTAACCCAACTACTCATATAAACCCCACACCTTCACCAAAAAGAAGTCCTATTTTATGGTCTTTTCTTTTTCTATTTTTTTCGGATTTTTTTTTTCGTGGTTTTCAAGTTTTTCTAATTTTTTTTTTGAATTTTAGGCTTTTCTAATGTAAAACGACTAATAATAAACCAACTAAGCTAACTAACAATCAATACTAAAATGAAGAAAGTAACAACGAGATCGACTAATAAAGTCACGCAATGGGCAAAACAAATTAACTAAACAAATCACAACTCAAAACAACATAACGAATCAAAAGGAGCTAAAAAAATGAAAATATGACCTAATCTTATGCCGTTGTTCCCGACAACAGCACCAAAAACTTGTTAGGATAAATTTGAGTGTAAAACAGAAGCCGCATGTGTACAGCTCTCACTGTAGTACTTGAGGGTCATTTCCTCAAAGACAATGGACAAGATTATGGTCACAAAAAAGGGTGAATTAACTAATTAATCTAATGTTAAATATACTTGACTAAATTAAACCATTCAAAGAGAACTAGTACCCTAATTCAACTGAACATTTGGCTAAGCATTTGACTAAACATTCAACTAAACATAAGCAACTTAAATGAACTAAACCTAAGCATTTAAAAAAAAGCATATAAATGAGTCTAATACATTCATCATCATTCAACTAAAACTAAAACCTAGAATCTGAAATCACCATTTAGTCATCATACCAACACCTTAAATCGAGCAACCTTATCCTTCAATAACTACCCAAAATGGAAGCATTAATCGTAACTAACTAAACATAAGCAATCAAGCATTCAAAGGAGGCTCAAATTAAACGAATTCCATCAACAACCTTATCAACATCACCAAATTACTAGAGTAAGCAATGACAACCCATTCAATCATTCCCGAAATTGAGACAACCAAAACCAAGCAACTGACCTAATTTAATCCCACTCCAATCAGAGAACAACACAGTTGAAATCAATCACCATACAATCACCAAATTGAACTGAATTTGTAAACAGGAGAGAGGGAAAAAAAACTTGCTAAATCGATCACCATTCAATCAACTAGCAACAGAACCAATGTTTTCATCAGTGATAAAACATGATGAGACAGAGATCAAACCCTGAGATTGTAACATAGAGGAGATGGAATGGAGAGCTCGATCAGCCGAATTAGCCCATCACCAGAACCAACACTTCCAAGCCTCGGATAGGTCTAAAAGTAGGGGGAGGGAAGAAGATAAGCTAAACCCAAGCTTCCTTGCTTTGCAGCTCAACTTCGGATGAGTGAGGCTGGTAGAAGTGCTAGCACTCAGTGGTCGTGTTCTGGTTGTTCGAAGAGAGAGAAAGGAAAGCTGAGTTAGAGAGAGAAAAGATGAGGATGAGAATGGCAAGACATGGGAAGGCTATCAGGGGTCTAGGTTTTGGGGTAGAGGAGAGGAAAATGAGAAGAGATTAACGGGGGATGGGGAATCACGTGCCTTGCACATGGGCTAGGCAGATTTTTTAGGTTTTTTTTCCCTTTTTTTTCTATCTTTGGGCTAAACAAACAGGCTTTTGCGATTGGGTGGAGTCAATTTGGCCCAATTCTTCATTTCCAGCATTGTCAGCATTTTTCTTGTATTTTTTCATAACTATTCTCATTTTGTTCAAAACCTACAAAACAAAACAAAATCAAATAAAAACCTTAAAATAACAATTATAACGAGCATAAAGCGGGTATGGAATTATCGTAAAAATAACACATTTTGGGCATGAACACACTTGAAGCATCTTTAGCAAGTCTTGGAGATTATGCAAGCTAATTGTCTTATAGCCAAGGTTAGCAAGTATACTTTTAGAGCTCAGTAAGTATCCTACTCGGGACATATTATATCATATGTTAGAGTAGCAACAAATCATGAGAAAATCCAGGCAATAATTGATTAGCTAATTCCCCAAATTCTCAAACAATTGAGGGATTTTTAGGGCTCACTAGATATTATCGACGATTCATCAGAGATTACAGAAAGATTAGCAAAACCTTAACAGAGCTATTGAAAAAATTTAGTTTCTAATAGCGCTTGAAGCTACTACAGCCTTTACAACATTGAAAACAATAATGTCATCACCCCCAGTTCTTACCCTTCCTAACTTCGCTCTACTGTTCACAATAGAAACTGACACATCGGGTTCAAGAATAGGAGCAATTCCAATACAGCAGGGCCATCCTATTGCTTACATGAGTAAGACCTTGTCTCCTCAAAATACTTCTTTATCAGCGTACAAGCGAGAGTTGATAACACCAATCCAAGTTGTGCATAAGTGGAGCAACTACTTGGTGCATTAACCTGTTGTCAACAAAGTCTTAAATACCTACTTAAGAACAAGGTTTCCACCCCGCTACAACAAAAGGGGTTGTCTAAATTATTGGGCTTTGACTTTGTGATACAATATAAAAAAGGGGGTTGAAATACTGCAACTAATGCACTTTCTAGGGTGCATTGAAATGAGCTCACTCTAGTGTCTCTTTCCAGCATACAATTTACATTACATAAACAAATTGCAGCTACGTGGAAGCAAGATCCTAATCTAAAAGTGTTGGTTAACTCCTGCAATAGGATCCCCAGTCCCACCCAGCTTACACATGACAATGATAGCAACTACGAAGACAAGGGTGACTTGTGATAGGGTCCAACCCACTTTAAAATGGTCACTTATATCCTAGTACCATGATAGTCCTTAAGGGGGTCATTCTATTGTTCAAGCTACTTATGAAAACATTTTAGCTTTTTTTTATTGGAAGGGAATAAAGAGGGACATGAGTACTCATATACAAGAATGCCCTACATGTTAAAAAACAAGGCTGATAACTCAACTTATTCAGGTTATCTCCCGCCCCTTCCCGTTTCCAATTGTGTGTGGGAGGATACAGCCTTGGATTTCATAAAGGGTCTTCTTAAATCTTGTGGCAAGGACATCATCATGGTGGTTGTTGACCTACTCAGCAAATATGCTCACTTTATTGCTTTAGCACATCCATACACTGCTATAGATGTTGCACAAGCTTTTCTTGATAATATTTACAAGCTTTATGGGTTCCTTAAAGCAACAGTTTCTGACCAGGATAATGTTTTCTTATCACCTTCTGGATAGACTTCTCCACATTAGCTGGAGTTAACCACTTCCTATCAACTTCTTACCACCCGCAAACATTTAGAGAGGGGAAAAAATCTAGAGAGGGAAGCTCGGCATCCTAGCTTGAAGTCTTCAACCTCAATCCCTCAATAGTTAAAGGTGCATTGAACCTCAACCTTGAATATTCAAAGTCATCTTCAACCTTTGCAATTGACCATCAAACCCTTCAGGAGTTAGACTTCAGACCAACCTTCAGAGCAACTACACTCATTCTTCCCCACTTTTAGTCTTGGCATATTAGAATGGATCGTGTCATCATCCCCAATCTCCTTATTGAGTGGACCTACCCAGGGAAACCCCTCAGCACTATAGATAAGTGACACACCTCGTCTTCCTTAATCTCTCGGCCAAGATTGATAGCTAGGTTATTGTATCTTTTCTCTCTAAGAATAAATTTAGGGAATCTGCAACAATTGTTTACATTATCCCTATATATGATATCTACGAGTGTTCCCCAACTCGAAGTATACTAAATATTAAGGAGGAAGTTGTCTATCCATAGGAGATCTCAGTTGCTGTCAATCGAATGTATGATTTTCAGGAATGCAAGTTCGTCAGGACTAACCAAACCAAGCGCCCGAAGATAGTTCCCAAGCTTATGGTCGAGGGTTTATTCGACGGTAATTCTTCTTCTTCTTCCTATCCTTTTGAGAGTAGGGAGGACATGGGCTCCTTGGGCCACAACTTCACTAGGACGAGCTCTAATGAGGTAAGCTCTAGTGATAGTCAAGCAAGCAAGGTTGTGGCGGTCGTCGTGTCTTTCCCAGGGGACCTTTTTCGATCTGATCTGAATGACGATCCAGGCCCATATTTCCCCAACTCGAGGGTAGTGAAGAAGCTCAACCAGTCCAACCTGAAGATAAAGTACCCCCCTTCGCTACTCCTTTGTCATCCCTGGCATGGATAAGCCTTGGGCTGTGGGCTTTTACTTCTCTAAATTCTCTTTACATCAGGCGATTCGGGAGATAAGCCGGGAGTCCAAGTTAGATGTTGCTCACATAGTATCCACGTCCCGACACAGTATTTGCTCCTTTATTGTTACCAGTAAATTAACGGGTTTGGCCTACACAGGTCATACCTCTACCTAGGTGCATATCCTTTAAAGGCACCACATGAGGTGGGGGAAATGGGTGGTGCTCCTTTAACAACAAAAAGGGTTTCATGTCAGCTATTGAGAAGAAATTCAAGTCGAAGCATTGGAAGCATGATTTCCTTTTTCTAAAGTGCAAGGGTGGCTATGGAAACCTTTCTCCCTGGAATAATGATAGGGCCAAAAGGAAACCATTCAGCATTTCTCATAAAGCCTAACAAAAGACCATGAACTATCTTGAGTATATCATGCAGGAAGACGACTTGCATCATCCTCTCCTTGCGTTTGTGGCTATAGTGGTGGAAAAAAGAAGGGGTAAATAACCCAATCGAAAGAGGTTAAGACCAATGACAACGAGCCATTGAATTGACTTCCCAAGTTGGAGTACTTTAAGAACTTGTTGACTATGAAAAATCTTTCCAGGGTACCGTTCACTTCCCTTTGTTTCTTACTTCGTCATTGGGCTAATCTACCTTTATTTTTTCCTTTGCAAAAGAGGCTCGAGCAAGGCTAATAAGACTGGAGATCGGGGATGTATCTTCTGACGAAATTCTTTTTGCCCCACTAGGTAGAAGAGGAGCGGCAACGTCTCGTCGAAGCCCAAGCTTCTAAGGTGGAGCAATTGGCTTCAACTATCTTGTTCGCTTTCCTTTTCTTTTCCCACATCTCTATGTCAACATAGTCCCTCTGAACGCATGCTAAGGTCATCTTAAGGATAAATCATCCACCCGTCCCTTCTGCCTCGATGGCCTCCAATGTGGCCAAAAAGCGTCCACAACATGAAGGGCAGTTTGTAAGTCGAGGTCGACTGAGAAGGTTGCCCGTATAGGAGAGTCTCCTGAGAAGGTTGTGTCTTCACCTTCTATCTAGTAGGCCAACTCGGAGGTGGACTGAAGGTCGTCTTCCCGAGTGACGCTCAGAGGAGCCACCAAATGACACATCAACAAGTCATCGTGGAGTCCTTCTTAAGGTTTGCTTTGGTCGTGCCCTTTCTTGAGGCTGACCCTGGTGTAAAGTCTGAGTTGGTGGAAAGGCTTGCACACTCATGGGATGTCTCCCCATTAACCGTTCTGGACATTCCCCTGGTTATCAAGGACCAAGTGCTCATTGCTGAGGTATCCGTGATTGTTTATGGCTTTATTCTTATACTTCTTCCTTGACTTAGCATCTAACTTATCATGTGTTTATACTTTTGCCTATGCCTTGAAGGCCATAAGGATGACCCTTGTCGTGGCTTACTTGGAAGAGAAGGTCATGGTTCTTAAGGAGGAGAAGAAGAAAGCCTAGCACTCCTCTAGCAAATACAAGAATCGTTGCCAAGAATTGAAGAACTGAAGAATGAGAAGAAAAAATGGGAGAAAGAGAGAAAAAAGCAACATTAGTGCCTCAAGGGCCTTGAGAAGCAAGTGCAGGATGCGAGGTTGGCTGCTAATGAGGAAGGTCGCTCAACATAGTAAGTACGCTCAAGTAATGGATGAATAAACTGGTGTCTTTCGCGAGCTCATTGAGCTGTGCTCGAAAGACTTCAGAGACAAAAGACGGTACTTTGAGGCATGGTTTAAGTGCATGGAAGATCATCGCCAAGGCCAATAGTTTGGCCTAGGCTTCGAGGAGGTGTTGTTCCAATATGAGGTATTTGAGGATAAGGACTAGGCCGATGACAAGGACCAGGACAATCAGGGTATCCAGATGCCTCTAGAGGGCGACGTGGATGATGATGGCTTTCGAGAACAAGGATGATGATCAAGCCGTTTAGGAATTCACCCCTTTTTTTGCTTTATTCTTCCTTTTTCCATTATTCTTCTTGTTGCTTGTAGGGTTGCGACCTACTCTTAGTAAAACTTTTTAGCTACTTAATGATGGAGACCATCAAGCCAAGGCGTCCAATGCCATTAAGGAAGACAAGGAGGGTCAGAGGAATGTCAAGGAGGTCAAGCAAATCCACACCCTGATCAGAAATGCCTTAACTCATAACCATATCCTACTGTCCAGTTCGACCGAAAACAGGCCCGGTTTTGTGCACCTTTTGTAGCAAGAAAACACCAGGAATCCTAATGGGAACCTTCACCCTTGTCAACCCTAAGAATTCAGCTTTCAAATAAAAAAAAAATTTCAAGTCATTTGGAGTCCATTTGGTTGATCAAATAAAGCCCACAAGTAAACCGGCCAGAATCCAATCCAGTTTGGACCATCTGGCTTCTACGACCCATTTCTCCCAAACGGCTAATCCAATTCCAGTGAAAATTTTTCCATTGGAAAGTAGACTCTTCAAGCTTTCATTTGAAGCCTGAATCATCGAATTTGGATCACAAACAAGAGAGTTATGGCTCATTGAATCTGGCCCTGCTGTTGTGTGAACGCGCTGACAACTAGGAGCAATTAATGCATGAAGAAACTTCTATTCAGAGGACTTAACCCATGTCCCTCTAACTCTAAGGCTGATACTTCATGTACTAGGTGGGAAAATGAGTTTAATCTAGTCTCGAAGCTGATGATTCATGGTTGAAGACTTAATTATCCATGATACATTTTTTTTTTTTTTAGTTTCCTTATACTTTGTCTCTTGCATTTCCTATGTTAGCCTAGTAATTTGTGTTTGTGTCTTTTCATATGTAAGGCCAGCCCTATAAAAGGGCCATAGTTGAGTTTGTTTTGATCAAGCAATCATCAATTATCAAGTATAATTTCAGGATTGGGTTCAAACACTATTTCTTCCTCAAATCCCTAGTTCTATATCTTGAGATTGGCTCCTCAAGTGGTGTTCTAGGTCTCCTTGTATCAATTGGGTGGTGATTCAATTCTGTATCTTAATTGGTTTAAGGAGATTGCCCAAGTTCTTAGTAAGAGTGGCTCCTTTTGGATTATCTCTTGTCTTAAGATCTTGCATATCTATCCCTTGCTTGCATTCACTATCGTTCCAAGTTACAAATTCGTTGCTAGCATACGTGAGCCTTGTGTGTTTGGAGTGATTGGTGAGGCTATATACATTATTTGGTATCAGAACTCAGGCTACAATCTTGGTCGTGCTTCCATCCCAAACACAAACCATAAAACTCGAAATTGCCTCGGCACCCGGCAGAAATCTGGCACGTCCACACCGTGCCACTAAGCACGACCGTGCCTCGCCTGAATTCTCTCACCGTGCCAATCAGAATTTTGGCACGGACATACCATGCCATTGAGCACGATCGTGCCACCCCTAGGTCGTGCTCCTTTTGCTTATCTAGCCCTCCACAAACACATAATCCTCAAAGAACCCATATATATGCCAGCCAGAATGTCGTCTAGTCTCACTCCGGAACAAGTTGCCGAGCAAGCTCTTAGAGAAAAGGCTGAGATGGAGGCCCAAGTTAAGTACCTCCAAACTCAACTCGACCCACTTTTAGCAGAGAAAAGGAGGTGGAACAGAACCCCTAACAGCTACCACACCCGTGTTGATTCTGATGAGTTCGAGAGGGAGGAAAACAGCGTCCAAGGGAATTCAAGTGAAAGAGGCTCCATTAGAAGGCCCCATGGAAGGCGTGAAGGCAGCTATGGTGACTTCAAAGTTGATATCCCTGAATTTGAAGGCCAATCGGATCCGGATTACTTCTTAGATTGGCTTCAAACCGTTGAGAGAGTCTTTGAATATAATGACATTCTGGAGGACAAGAAGGTAAAACTTGTTGCTCTCAAGCTTAGAAAGTATGCATCCATTTGGTGGGCTAACTTAGTGGCTAAAAGAGCTAGAAAAGGAAAGGGGAAAATCAAAACTTGGACTAAAATGAGGTACAAACCTAAGTCTAAGTTTCTACCTTCTTATTACCTCCAAGACAACTACTTGAGACTTCATCATCTAAAACAAGGGAACAAGAGTGTAGAGGAGTACACTAGGGAGTTTGAACAACTCCTATTGAAATGTGATTTGAGGGAAGATGATGCTCAAACTATGGTGAGATATTTAAGTGGATTGGATGAACATATTGCTCATGTTATTGAATTGCACCCCTATACTTCCCTTGATGACTTAAGCTCTTTGGCCTACAAAGTTTAGCAATAAAGAAAATCCAAAGGAAAGGGAGCCCTATCCAAGCCTACCCCACGGCCTTTTCCCTCTCAAAGACCACCTTACTTTACCCCTAAGCCTCAAACCCCCCCATCCAAAAATACCCCCCCTAGCGCCCCAATAGCCTTCACAAAATTACCTCCCAAGCCCAAGGAAAAGATCTAATGTTTTAGATGCCAAGGCCTAGGGCACATTGCTTCTGAATGCCCTAACAAAAGAGTGGTATCCCTTGTTGAATATCAAGCTTCTTTTGAGGAGCCAAATGAGGAGGAGGAAGAAGGAACAGAGGTGTACTTGGCTGAAAATGTAGAGGAAGTTGAGGAGGGACCAGACGAAGCCGAACTTTTGGTGATCAGGAGAGCTTTGAGTGGCTTTACTACTCAAGATGACACGGAGCAAAGAGAGACCATTTTCCACACCAGATGCACCGTGGAAGGCAAGGTATGCTTACTCATCATTGATGGAGGGAGTTATGCTAATGTTGCATCCAAAACCATGGTGGACAAGCTCAAGCTTACGGCTACACCCTATCCCAAGCCCTACACTATTCAATGGCTCAATCAGGATAAGGGTATGCAAATCTCTTCTCGTTGTCTTATTTCTCTTTCAATTGGCAAGAACTATAAAGATGAGATTTGGTGTGATATTGTGCCCATGGATGCTTGACATATCTTACTGCGGAGACCTTAGCTCTTTGATAGAAGTGTCATGCATGATGGCCGGATGAACACTTGTACCTTCTATAAAGACCACAAAAAGATCACCCTAACTCCTCTCAAATTCGCCCATCTCCTAAACCCAAAGACAACCCCCATATGGATGTCTTCCTTACCACTCTTCTAAAATCCCAACACGATGAATTTGAACCTTTTAAAGAGTTGATTTTGATGCAGTCAGAGCGGCCAGAGCCTACTACCCATGGTCATCCTTTATTTTCCCCACTTCTCCAAACCTTCCATCATGTCTTTCCATAAGAAATCCCTCACGGTCTACCACCACAAAGGTCCATCCAACATAAAATAGACCTCATTCTCGGCTCTACTCTCCCAAATAAACCGGCATATAGAATGACCCCACAAGAAACTCAAGAAATACAAAGGCAAGTGGATGATCTTCTCTCCAAGGGATTGATTAGAGAGAGTCTGAGTCCATGTGTTGTCCCAGCCTTACTTGTGCCTAAGAAGGATGGGAGCATGAGGATGTGTGTAGATAGCTGTGCAATCAACAAGATCACAATCAAATATCGCTATCCTATTCCAAGGTTGGAGGATTTACTTGATGAGCTTCATGGAGCCGCCATCTTTTCCAAGATTGATCTTAGAAGCGGCTACTACTAAATCAGAATATATGAAGGAGATGAATGGAAAACGGCTTTCAAAACCAAGGGAGGCTTGTATGAATGGTTAGTCATGCCCTTTGGCTTGACTAATGCCCCTAGCACCTTCATGAGATTGATGAACCAAGTACTCAAACAGGTGATTGGCAAATTTGTTGTTGTCTATTTTGACGATATACTCATCTATAGCCGAAGTGAGGAGGAACATGTTCAACATCTCCGTGAGGTACTCACCATCCTATCCAATGAGAAGCTTTATGGAAACCTTGAGAAGTGTCATTTCTTCACTCTTCAAGTGATCTTTTCGGGATATGTTGTTTCTGCCGAAGGGATTCACGTTGATGAAAGCAAAATAAAGGTCATCCAAGAGTGGCCCGTACCTACATCAATTCACCAAGTTCGGATTTTTCATGTCTTGGCCTCATTCTATAGAAGATTTATAAAATATTTTAGCACCATTGTTGCCCCTATGACCGAGGTGCTAAAAGGCAAAAGCTTTGAGTGGTCAGATCAAGCCCAATTTACCTTTGAAGAGATGAAGAGGAGGCTCACAAGTGCACCCGTTTTGGCCTTGCCTGATTTTTCCAAGATCTTTGAAATGGAATGTGATGCTTCGGGAGTTAGAATTGGGGTTGTCTTGTCCCAAGAGAAGAGGCCTATAGCCTACTTTAGTGAAAAGCTAAACGAGGCTAAAAGGAAGTACTCTACCTACGACAAGGAGTTCTATGCAATAGTCCGAGCATTGGAGCATTGGCAGCACTACCTAGTTGGAGGAGAATTCATTTTACATTCTGATCATGAGGCCTTGAAATACATTTAAGGGCAGCACAAACTCAATCCAAGGCATGCTAAATGGGTTGAGTATCTCCAGTCCTTTCACTTCATAATCCATCATAAAGCTGGCAAATTGAACAAAGGAGCGGATGCACCTTCAAGGAGGTATCTCTTGCTTTCTGTTTTAAGTACTAAAGTTCTTGGCTTTGAGATTGTGAAGGGCATGTATCCTACTGATGAAGACTTCAAAGAAATACATGAGAAGTGTTTCAAGCATGCACAAGGAATGTTTCATTTACAAGAAGGTTTCTTGTTCAAAGGATCCCGGCTTTGCATCCCTAAGTGTGGCTTCAGGGAACTTCTTATTCAAGAGCTTCATGGAGGGGCTCTAGCTGGACATTTTGGGGTAAAGAAGACTTGTGCCATGCTCAAAGAACACTACTTTTGGCCGCACATGTCCAAGGATGTTGAGCACTTTGTGAAGAGATGCTCCATATGTCAAATGGCCAAAAGCCATGTCTTACCTCAAGGCCTATACTCTCCTCTTCTCGTACCTCAAGCTCCATAGGACGATGTGAGTTTAGACTTTATCACGGGATTACCAAGAACTCAAAGGAACAAGGATTCAATCATGGTAGTACTAGATCAGTTTTCTAAGATGGCTCACTTCATCCTATACCATACCACCAACGATGCTTCCCACATTGCTAATCTCTACTTTAGAGAGATTGTAAGACTCCATGGTATTCCCAAAAGCATGGTTTCGGATAGGGACAGCAAGTTCCTTAGCCATTTTTGGATCACTTTACAGAGGAAGATGGGTACTCAACTCAAATTCAACACCACTTGCCACCCCCAAACCGACGGACAAACGAAAGTGACTAATAGGACTTTGGGCACCTTGCTTAGGGTCCTTGTCAAGAAGAGTATAAAAGGGTGGGATGAGTTGCTACCCCATGCAGAATTTGCCTTTAATCGAGCACCTAGCAAGGCCACCCACCTCTCCCCTTTTCAAGTAGTGTATGGACAGAATCCGAAGAGTCCATTGGACCTCACGCCCATTCCAAATCTCACCAAATTCAGTTGGGAGGCCAAGAAGAGAGCCAAGGAGATTCAAGACTTGCATATTCAAGTGCGAGATAGGATTACTAAGTCCAATGAACAAGCCATGAAGCAAGCAAACAAGCACAAAAGAGAAGCCCATTTCCAGCCAGGAGACTTGGTATGGATCCTTTGAGGAAGGAAAGGTTTCCTAACAAGCGCAAATCCAAGCTAATGCCAAGATTAGAAGGTCCTTTTGAGGTCCTTCAGAAAATTGGCCACAATGCTTACAAAATTGACCTTCTTGGTGACTATGGATTATCCTCCACCTTCAATGTGGCTGACCTCAGTCCATATTATGATGAGCATGAGGAACTTTCGAGTTTGAGGTCAAACTCCAATCTAGCCGGGGAGAATGGTGGCGACCATCAAGCCAAGGCGCCCAATGCCACTGAGGAAGACAAGGAGGGTCAAACAAATGTCAAGGAGGTCAAGCAAATCCACGCCCTGATCAGAAATGCCCTAACTCATAACCATATCCTACTGTCCAATTCGACCGAAAACAGGCCCGGTTTTATGCATCTTTTGCAGCAAGAAGACCTCGGGAATCCTAATGGGAACCTTCACCCTTGTCAAGCCTAAGAAGTCAGCTTTCAAATAAAAAAAATTTCAAGTCATTTGGAGTCCATTTGGTTGGTCAAATAAAGCCACAAGTAAACCGGCTAGAATCCAGTCCAGTTTGGACCATCTGGCTTCTACGGCCCATTTCTCCCAAACGGCTAATCCGAATCCAGTGACACTTTTTCCATTGGAAAGTAAACTCTCAAGCTTTCATTTGACGCCTAAATCGCCGAATTTGGATTACAAATAAGAGAGTTATGGCTTATTGAATCTGGCCCTACTGCTGTATGAACGCGCTGACAACTAGGAGCAATTAATGCATGAAGAAACTTCTGTTCAGAGGACTTAACCCACGTCCCTCTAACTCCCAAGGTTGATACATCATGTGCTAGGTGGGAAAATGAGTTTAATTTAGTCTCCAAGCTGATGATTCATGGTTCAAGACTTAATTATCCATGATACATTGTTTTTTTTTTTTTAGTTTCCTTGTACTTTGTCTCTTGCATTTCCTATGTTAGCCTAGTAATTTGTGTTTGTGTCTTTTCATATGTAAGGCCATCCCTATAAAAGGGCCATAGCTGAGTTTGTTTTGATCAAGCAATCATCAATTATCAAGTATAATTTCAGGATTGAGTTCAAACACTTTTTCTTCCTCAAATCCCTAGTTCTATATCTTGAGATTGGCTCCTCAAGTGGTGTTCTAGGTCTCTTTGTATCAATTGGGTGGTGATTCAATTATGTATCCTAATTGGTTTAAGGAGATTGCCCAAGTTCTTAGCAAGAGTAGCTCCTTTTGGATTATCTCTTGCCTTAAGATCTTGCCTATCTATCCCTTGCTTGCATTCACTATCTTTCCAAGTTTCAAATTCATTGCTAGCATACGTGAGCCTTGTGTGTTTGGAGTGATTGGTGAGGCTATATACATCACTTAATGAAGCCAACAACTCTTAATTGCCTATGTTACTACTTTGTTTTAATCTTAAGGAGTTCGTTGTAGAGTTTTGCTTCATAGTCCATGCATTTTATTGGTTGCCAACTCTGGTTGTCATGCCCCATGTCCCCAAACTTAACAACAAGGAAAACTTAAGCCTGAAAATAGGCCCAACATGAGCACAAAGACTCTCTTTCACTGATTACCAAAAAGTTTGTACATGGTCCTCTTTACAATTGTTAAAGAATTTCATAAGAATAAAGGGAATGGGTAATGTGTTATGTCCGTTTTCAAAGAAAGTAATTCTTTAGGCTATCACTATGCCTGGTGTGCAAGATGTCATTTCCTTGAACTGTCAAGGGCCTATACGTCCCAGGACGGATTTATTACCAAATGGCATATGGTTCTTCCTAGTTGGTGGTTAGCTTTCCGTGCTTTTAAGCCTTAACGGCAACCTCCATCTTCCTTAGGAATAGATCACCAACTACTAGGGGTTGTTCTTTATCTTTTTCATTGTGCAACTATACCGTCCTTAGTTTGTAAAGTGCCCCCCATAGGTAAGTATCTCCTTAGGCAGACGACAGCAGGTCAAGGGCCTCCCTTAGGGTCGAGTTGTTTAGGTCCTTCTGAAATGTGGTTAGGCGATGGGTGTGGAGGGCACTTCCATAAGAATGACATCATTTGACAAGTATGTTGGTATAAAAGAAATTTCTCCATTAGCGGTCTTCTTAATCGTTCACATCGACCATAGGATACCTATTAGCTAGTTAGCCTATTTGCTTGTGGCATCATCAAGTTTTGTCTATAGGCCAATCACAATGGCTTTTATTGGCAGCCTCAGTCTGACCATGATTCTGTGGATACGCAACTGCGATGAACCGAGCTAATAACTATAGTCCTTGAGGTGTTCTTTGATCTTGTCGGCGTCAAACTGCTGACCGCTGTTAAAAATCATTGCTTGAGGGATGCCAAATCTAGTAATGATGTTATTCCATATGAACTTCCATACCGTGTTAGCCGTGATTGAGGCGATGGCCTTAGCCTCCACCCATTTTATAAAGTAGTCAGCAGCTGCAAATAGGTACTTACGTTGACCCCTTGCCTTTAGGAATGACCCAAGTATATTCATGCCCCACTTGGCGAATGGCAGAGGGGTCAAGATGGGGTTTAGCGGGGTGGAAGGCTTTCTCTGAATAGGCAAGAACTTCAGACAATTCTCACATTTTCTTACCAAGGTCATGGCATCTTCTCTTAGGGATAGTCAATAGTATTTAATCCTAAAGGTCGTGACAGTGAGTCCCCTTTGTCTATACTTGTAATGCCCCCAAATTGCTAATTACTTGATTCATAGATAACCACAACTGAACACTTAATGATGGAAGGCGCTACTGTCGTCCTGATGAGGATAAGACTCACTGAAACCATTCAATCCTGCAACTCATGTTCACAATCACAATATCTAATAAACTAAAATACTCCAAGTCCAAAGTCCATAATAATTCAACTTCAATACAATCGACTTAATCGTACCATGTGTTAACTAGCATTCCACACTACATAAGTATATTAAAGATAGACCCAACTTGACCTTAAGGTCGATCACAATATTCATGCTATGTTGAATCCACTGTGAGCATCTGATGACTTCCAAAAGGGCCTGCTAAATGGTGTGATACTTCATCACCTAAAATGAAAAACATGAAAACGATTCGAAAATGTGAGCTAAAACTCAGTACATGCATTCCTGTATTGTAAAATGAGCGTAGAAACACTGTTGATGGGTATCCGCCTTTGCAATTCATTTAGTTCACAATAGCAATGGAAATGTAAGTAACATAAAACTGAATTGCTCATTATTATCTATAAGTGAACCTCTTGATATATATGACGATCCATTAATAGGTGCACACCTGTCAGGTTGATCGGAAACCCTGGCCTGACATCGCGACGTATCACTGATTGAAGGGTCGTTGCCCTACCACTGACGGGATCACTAATTATGTGGTAAATCTCTTATTAAACTAATTCACTTATATACTTACCAAAATAATATTATAACTTAATAAAATGGTGTTGAATCTTAAAGATACAGGCAATAAACGTACCTTGAGTCTTTAAAATGGATTCGGACTTGATAAATATGTTTCGACGTGATAAAACTTAGGCATAACGGGGAACGATAAATTAGGTCTCTACTCTTATTCACAAATGTAATTCTAGATATCTGTAGTCAGTAAATGATGCTCACATAACTTGTAACTTTGACATAAATTCAGTAAGTAATTGGCATGCATAACTTGAACAAATCAATGGAAGATAGGTTATGCTAAGATAACCCCAAAACTGGATAATTGAACGTAATTAATCTAATATAAAGTTAAATGAACGTAAAATAAACCACGATACGATAAATGAGATTAAAAAGGAAAAGGCCTTGATGGTTATAAAGAAAGATTGATTTTGTTTTTTGATACCTCTGAAACGAACTGATAATACGGGTTTAAGACCAAGAGAGATGTATCTTGGTTCAAAAAGGCATATATTACACTAACTTTATCTGATGAACACTGTTTTTGAGTCAATACTCTCCCCATTTTTTATATTTCATTCATAAGTCCATTAGATATAGAATTTCACTCCAAATGAGTCATTGAACTCAATAGAAGCTATTAAGCTCAATAAACTTGGTATTTTCTTTGTAAAATTCATAATTGATTTAAAACTCATAAACAAGCTCCCAAAATGTATACTTGTCTTTTTCTCTCTTATTAATCAAACTAAAAGCTCCATGAAAGTCCACGAATACTCATTTCCCCTTAAGTGATCTTATGTTGGCCCATAGTACATCAAATTACTCCCTGATAAATTTTACTCAATAATCAATATTCTTTCTTTACACAATTACTCATAATGCTCTCATAAGTTCAAATAATTTCAATAATCCAAATAGCCTTATTTGGTCTGTTTTGAGATTTTCCATAATTCACTAATTAGTCCAAAAATTGGACATGACCTCTTTTTACACCAAAATCATTATAATTTTATCATAATCTCATGTAATCAATTCAAAGAACCACACTTTATTCAAAAATTAAATTAAGTCATACATATAACCCTAATTTAGGCAAATTCACATAACCTTCATTTTCAATCCAATAACATAGCCAACATCATAAATCACCTAATGTGATCCAAATGAACATATTTAATACAAAAACTCACGTGAATCAAGCATGATCATGAAAACCCTAATTCTTGCTCATTCAAGTGAACATCCAAATAACCATAATTGGCTTCAAAATGATCATCTAACATCATACTTTTCATGATTTATAACACAAATCACAACAAGATACATAAGCAAGCTCAAACTCATACTTGCTTAATTTCAAGTTACTTGATCATGTTCTTGATCAAATACTCATAACTCCAAACAACTCTAAACTCAATAAAAATTACATAATAACTATTAATTTGATCATATAAACAATAATCATAACTAAAACAAACCCAAAAACTTAAAATAGAACAAGTTAGGGTTTTGGATATACCTTACTTTAGGCTTGAATTAGAGGGAGGAGGGGGCTATTTTGAGTGATTTTGGTGGTTAGGCATGATAGCTGGCAGCAAGGGAAAGTCGGGGTAGCCGAGAGGTGGCTGGAAAAGTGGCCACAAACCACCAAAAACGGTGGCACTGCTGCCCCTGTTTTCTGCAAATGGTATGCATGAGGTAGAGAAAGAAAAATGGAGAGTTGGGTTTTGTTATTTTTGCTTAATTTTTGTGTGTAAAAAATTGTCAATTATTAGCTACATATGGCTGCAAATTTTCAACCCAAAAGTAGTTTTTTGCCAATTAAAATTAATGAACAATTAGTGAAATAACAAAGTTAGTAAGGTTTTAGGCTTTTGTTTTGGGCCCAACAAGCTAAGTTCGGGCTTGAAAAATTATTCAAAGTGTTGAAAAAATTTTATATTGCTCGAGATTAAAGTTTACCAAAGGTAAGAAAATAATTAGTCACTAAATTATATTTACCGATGCCTAATATCGATTCATCTGATATTTAATCAATCAATGAAACTTGAATTAACAATCAATGAAACTTGAATTGCAAAGTGGAACCCAAATGAAATATCCCCCAACCGGTATGATTAAATACGATAAATGAAAGCAGAAAATTTAAATAACATAAGGTAATTCGGTAAATATATAAATTGAGTGTAATTGAATTAATAAACATGATGTAGTTAAACAAATAACCATGAGTGACTAAATCAATAAACATGATTAATTAAATGAATAAACATAGTTAATTAAATAAATAAATATGATTTAAATAAGTAAATATGGATTATGGTCGGCTTATTACAATACTTGAGCTGCAAATTCCTTCATGGATTTCTTCTAGGACTCTTTCCCCCAATTCGGGCATCACGCAACGTATGAGTGGGCGAGCGACACTTGTAAAGGATTATGTCGTACACGGTGAACCATTTAATCCTCTTCTTGACTTGTTTTGCTTCTTTAGGATCGAATGGAAGCATTCCATCTGCCAAGTATGCTAATATAAGGTCCACCATACTCTTGAGCATGCCAAGATTCGGAGACTTGTAGATTTAGGACCCATTATTTCTCATAGGTAGCGTGTTCATGATGATGAAATTTCTAGGCTAATCACTCATTTGTTGGCTAATTTTAAGTACGTCTGCCTGTTGGATGTTTAGGTCCAACAATTTGACAAGTTCAAGTGGGTCCTTACTTGTGTTGCATTAATGTTATGGATGTACTCTGTTTGGCTCGACCTCTTTAATTTTTACTATCATAATTTGATTGTGAGTTGTTCTTGCCAGTTTGATAAGCTACTTCGTACTCTAATGAGTTTTGATTTGAGTAGCAATTTTCAGCTTGGTAAAGAGTGGCTAATGCTACATAAGTCTCTATCTAAATAGATTTTATAAGGCTATAACTTGGGCCTGCACCTGACCTGGTATAATCGTTCCTCTCTTTACTATGTTTCGAAAAAAATTTTAAAAAATTGAGATTGAAAAATATAAAAAGACTAAAAAAATTTCAAAATTCAAAAAGATTTGTGTTTTGTTTAGGGGTATATGTGTCATTCTGATTCACTATGTTCTCTTGTACATTTGTTATTAGGTTGTATATAGATACGGTGTGCATGATAGAACTTATTCCAAAGTATAATGTTTGTATATAGTCCGAACCCCCGACATTGCTAAAGTGAGCTTGAATTTGGTAGATAACCCGTGACATTTTGATTCTTAAAGACTAATTCATCAAGTTTAGTCTCATATTTTTCTTTTATGTGTGTCTCTTTTATGACTATATCTCTAGAACTTGTAATGATTCTCTTTGAAATTACATTTAGCATGTGCATTATGATAATATGATTAAGGCATTCAACCACAATAGCTAAATTATCACCCTAATTTGAGTGTTTTCCCTTTGCTAACCCCTTCAGCCTTGACCATTTTCATTTGATGTGAGCTCTTCATTTTAGTACTTGGCCTAAACACATTTCCTATATCTACGCCAAGACTAGTTGAGCAATACTTCAATATACCTTGGGTAGCTTTTGGATGTTTATGTAATTGGTGGATGATTTTGGTTATATAGGTCGTGATTTATTGTGACCATTTGAAAATTGAGTTGTGTTATTGTCTTATATGTCTTTCATTCATTCATTTTTCTTTAAGGAAAGAAAGGTAGAAAAAAAAAGTAAGATGAAAAAAAAGATTTCCAAGGAAAAAATTAAAAAAATAAAATGAAAAAATCTTGAAATTGGAAAAAGAAAAGAGAAAAAGTGTTGTGAATAAGAGTCTTTGGCATGAAGACTTTGTCATTGTGTATACTCATTTCCAATGATTGCTATTGTGGGGTCTGTTCTCATTTTATTTTGGGAGAATGTATGTGTTGTAGTTAGTGGAAGTGTTTGGTTGCTCATTAGCTACTTGGCTTTGTGTTCCTCATTTCCTAAATCATTTGTCCTTCTAACCCTTTGCCTTTAGCTCTATTACAACCTTTGTAAAGTCCTATTGATTATCGTATTGCATATTACATCTTACGTGTGAAAAATTGAGAATCCTAGCAAGCATATGCTAGTTTGTCTGGTTGGAAGATGAAGTGAGTGAACCTTGTGATATCTTAAACATATGAGCAGGAGTATTTCACATGCCCCTAAAGTGATTTTCTACCTGTCAGACTTGTACATATTTTTCTAAGTGGGGTGAAAAATTATTTATAGATGTCATCAATGGAGATTGAGAATTTCTTCATGTGTACATTGTATTTATATGCAATCTAATGCTCTTGTTACTTGATTGATGTGGTTGGTTCAGACATGTACAAACCTTTTCTTGATGTTGTACATATGAGTTTTTGAAAAACCCAAAAAAGATTTTTGTTCTTGCTTTCTTTTTTTTACAAATTTTGTGGGTATATCTTCTGCAAACCTTCAGAAGACCTTCCTTGTCCACTAGTAATAACTTAAGGGTTTAAAGGGCTTGTTGCACATGCTAAGTACAACCGTGATTCTTACGAAAGTATTTTAGAATTTTATTTTTCTTTTTTAGGATTTTTTGTTGTTTTATTTTACTCGAGAACGAGCAAAATTTAGGTGTGAGGGTATTATTCAACATGAAATTATGTCGTTTTTATACCCTTTATTTATTTAATATTTGCTCAAAATAAACGATTTCATTAGGATTTTAATATATTTTTGTTTATTTTGTAGGAATTCGAAAATTTGGACAAAAATAAGTAATTTGCTTAATTAATCAAGGGATGGATGAAGAGGCGAGGAAAGAAGAAGATCCAACCCAACTCTCAACTAGTCCTTTCCCTCTTCAAACGGGGCTGCTTTGCACCCTTCTCCGTGGCCTATTTGCCTCTCCTCCCCTTTTTCTCTCACGTGCGGACCTGCCTGCTAGCTTCGTATTATGTGCGTCCCATAATGCCTAACCCAGCCCCATTCCCTTCACTTACTTGACATGTGTAGATCATGTGATACACGAGCCCCCTCCTTCTTCCTTTCTCTCCCCTCTGGCTCCCAGCACCCCGAAGACCCCTTCCTCTTTGTTGCTTCGTCTTCTTCATTCCCCTTGATAATCCTCGCCAATTTATTTTCTTCATCATTATTATCTTTATTTTATTAATTAGGTTGATCACTAGGCAGTGAATAACTTGACCGTTATGAGAGATTGAATGATGTAGAGGGTTCGAATTTGGGCTACAAATTGAAGGGTGAGGTCGTCTCAAGGGGGAAGCATTTTCTAGAGAGTAGTTTTGGTTTTCATTTTCTTCATATTCATTTTTTTTCATTTCTAGTTTCAAATTTAGTTATAGTTATCAAAATTAGTGTAATTGAATTGTGGATTTTTAATTTTGAATGAAGATTTCAAATCTACCTTCTAAATGGGTGGGCAATTAGTTCAAATTTTGGCTTTCCATTCTTCCCTGTTCTTGGTTATAATTCCCTCAACAATTTGGTTCAATTTAGTTCTGATTCGGTTTTATAATTACTATAAACTCAGTTGTAATCTCCTTTAATAATCCATCTCTGAGGATTGACATCCGTAAGTGCTATAACGATAAAATCGTGCACCCGTGGATTTTACAACACTACATCGTTCTGCAAGTAGAGATAAGGATAGTCTCCTAATAGAATCTTTTCACAAAGTCGACTAGGGACTTATTCTTTCCTTGCTTGATCTTCGAGAGGCATATGCTCACTCTCCTCTCTTTGCGACTTGTTATGAATTGGCTTACAAAGCAGTCAGACAACTCTTAGAAGAAGGTAATACTACCTAGCGGGAGCCCACAGAAACATTCCTAGGTAACCCTTTTTAGTGTAGTAGGTTAAGTATTGGCAATAGGTTGCATTGTCTACATCGTGGACACAAATTTAAGCGTAATACACCCCACGGTGCTCCTCAGTGGTTCCATCATATAGCTCCAGATTGGGGACTTGAGCTTTTGCGGTCACGAAGCGTCCATAATCATGCGGCTAAAGGGAGTCACGAAAGACGACACTCTAGGGTAAACGACCGTGCCTGAGATTCTGTTGGGCGTGGACAACCTCCGCCTAATCTCAGCTACTGAAGGGCTCCTAGCACACCCTTCCTCTTTCGATGGACTCCACCACCACCTGTGCATCTATCTCACGTCCGCATACAAGTTGTGCCTGCTGCGCGGCGCTAGGCTTCAGGCTCGCTCCTGTCACTAACCGTTCTGGGTTCCAGCCTTTTCAATTAATGGGAGAGCAGTTGTCCCTCCATTAGTCCTCTCTTCAAAGCACTTTTGCTCTAAACCAGGCACAGCGCCTTGAATGGGTAGCGTGAGGAATAGACGCCAACCCAGAAAGCGTTATGTTCTCGTTGGTCATCTACAGAGCTCGTAGCCCTGTATGATTTGTCCAGCATCCATCTTTCCCATGAAGGTGCACCCTGCGTGACTGCTCAGTGGCCTTAGGCAGAACGTTGCTGTAGGGTGGAGCTCTGTTTTGCCTAGGATGGTCTTAACCATTGGGGGCTCATGCCTGGGACTCGGGTTATAGTGGAACGTTGGGAAAGGGTACACAAAGCTGGCTCCTTCCATGGTGCTTTTAACGTGTTTAGTGGCCTCCTGCAAGAACAAGTTAGTCATAGTTTACATGAAGTTCTTCAAGGTGTCGATTATCAGGCACGCTTCCCCTTTAGGCGGTCCCTACCTGGCCGAGCGTGATGTCGCCTAGGAGCCCTAGGGACATCTTAAATCTCCAAGGCTCCAGCCGGTGCGCCCTTCTAGACCTTCACTAGATTCACCATCGGGTTTTTACCATGCTTGGTCTTTGCTTGAGTTGCATCACTGACTACCATGGTTCACTACTGTTTTACCCACAAAAGGCGTCAAGACATTTTTGAGTAGAGTTTACTATTTGATGAGGTGGCAAGAAAGTGGGCTTATGTGTTGGCAGGTGATCCGGACCAATCCTATTCTGGCTTCCTCTCTTCCAAAAGGGCAATCTCTAGGTGTAGAGCCCGAGGAATGCCCATTCGACAATCAAGTCAAATTTCTCAAAAAGGAAAGAGAAAAGGTTCCACAGAGAAGGCAAAATAAAAACTTGATCTTTTAGGTAAGATTGGAGCTTTAGCCCCAGAGAATACTGCTCTAACCATAGCTCCCATCACTCTAGAGTTGTGTGTCATCTTTAATGCCCTCTTTTTTAGATGGGGTTGGGGTTGGGGTCGGGGGCCATTTATATAGATAGTAAGAGCATCCCCAACTATAGTTCCATTTTTTAGAACTCAAGCTTCCCACATTATCAAAAGTTTCAAATTTTTGGAATTTGCATTTCATTACTTCTCCAACCTATGCAACTTTACTTTGAGTTACCCAATAAAAATATTTATCGTGAACCCACCTTATAATACGCAACCCTTTCTTTAATCATATAAATAGGGCAGCCCGGTGCACAAGCATCCCGCATTCACGTAGGGTCTGGGGAGAGGCGCACCCTAAGGGGTGAATTGTAGGCAGCTTACCCTGACTTTACCAGTGGTTGATTCCACGGCTCGAACCCGTAACCTTTTGGTCACACGGAGACAACCTTACCGTTACTTCAAGGCTCCCCTTCTTTTTAATCATATAAATAACTTATATTAAACCTAAAAAAAAGAAGAAAAAAATACAATTAACAATAAAAACTTGTTCAACGCATGGTGGAACTCTGCCCAGTTCCACCACATGTGGCATTTATCAGATAATAAAATGGGCGTGCGACACTTGGCATGAGGGGCCTGTGTTTCTATTCTTCTTTCCCCGGCTGCGACTGCTCTAAGGAGGTAAAAAGTTGATTTCTAGAAATTTGTATGCTTGGGCTCAATTTAGCTGGATCTTGGCAAGGCTTTGCATCTCTGGGTATTCATGTTTGGGCTCCTTCTTCAGCGAGTTCCAAGAGCAAGACAAGCCCTTTAGTGATGTGGCTTGATGGGTCCATTAGTGTGTTTTCTGAAATCACATATGTATCATAAAATGCATTGCTTTGCTCCCAATTTATATTCAACATTAAGTCCCTCTCAGTCTACGACCATTTTATTATGCATCTTCTTTTTCTTCCCTCTAATCCCAGCAAATTCCTCATCTTCAACATCAGAATCGTATTCATCATACTCATCATCAGCCATACAATCATTATGACCACCATCTAATTCATTGTCATTGCTAGCAGATTCAATGGAGTGAACATCATTATGCTCAACATGCAAACATACATAGTCTAAA
The DNA here is from genome assembly GCA_017589665.1 of Selenicereus undatus. NCBI lineage: Eukaryota > Viridiplantae > Streptophyta > Magnoliopsida > Caryophyllales > Cactaceae > Selenicereus > Selenicereus undatus. Next base: position 24,084,906 of record JACYFF010031959.1, read on the forward strand.
CTCGTACATAACACAATTAATTCACAATATTTCTTCTTTAATTTCAATTGGCAGCAAGCTATCTTCAAATGGTAATTTGGGCTTCCCAAAGTATATTTTCTTAATCCTCTTCTTAGTGTAACCCAACTCAATAACATTGCCCTTAATGTTACCAACACTTAAATAATTAGTATCACGTTAAACCTCTTTCATCTCCCCAAACCATGCACAAGATGAGGACCTTTCTGAAAACAACGCACATGTAATACGGTAGTGAGTGGCATTCTACATATATACATATCAAACACAACCATTCTAAAGGCCAAAGCAACGGCATATATGCACAGAAGAGGGCATTGGGGCAAAGGAAAACATTAGTAGCAAATTTAGCATACAGGCAACATTCAAATTTACAACAAGGAATGTTATTTTGCAAATACTCAGCATCAACTACACAAACATAGCCCTTTAACACTTCAAAATTCTCATTTTTTTTTAATTTCATTTTTTTTGTTTTTGGGAACTTAGTGCATACCTAATGATGCTTTGTCAACTCCACAAGAAATCTCTATCCTTTTTTTATGATTTTGCTCAAACTAATAAAATACTCTTGATTTTGCAGGAAACGGAAAAGCACTTAGGGTTCCACACAAAGAGTCTTTTGGGATGAGTGGTGGTGTTCTGGTTTGAAGTGCTTGAAGAGAATTATCAGTATTCTGGTCATTAGAAAGAAATAGAAGGAAATGTGAACTTCCTTTTTTTTTAAAATCTTTTTCTCTCTATTGGCTATAATATAAACTGTAACCAAAAAAAAAAGAAGAAGAAAATTGTTAGATACGTGCTCCAGGATCTAGCCGGCCGTGTTGAGTCCAGGATGGTAGTTTTGGGCCTTAGACAAAAAAATGGATGGTAAACTTGAACCCAAAAAAAGAGGGTTGTAGTTTTAAACAAAAATAAACCATGGGCAGCAGTTTAGTCGAAGAACTCCATCAAATAGGTGTGGCGGACAGAGGCCCAAAATTAACCTTAAAAAGTCACAGGTTATAAATTTAAACGGCTTAGATTCATGCTTTTTATATCAACGGGCTGTATTTATCAACTGTCATAATTGGAAAAAAAATCAATTAAGGTAGAATTTTAGATATATATTAAGGCACCAGTCACAATATTTGATAACCCCTTTTTTATTACATGATATAGCTCTAATGAGGGCCAGCTGAATTGAACAGTTTTGGTTTGAATATAAACATAGGGTGTTACTGTTTATCATTGAAAATTCTTTGTTTCTTGATTCCCAAAACTATTTTGTTTCTTTTGTCTATAGTATATTTATTTGTTCCACTAACTGCTTAGTTCATCAACTCTGTTTAGTCTCTTTTTTTTTTTCGATTTTGAGCTATGCAAGTAAATCTATAAATCTTATTAATCGACAACCTCATTAGTTAGAATGGGATAGAGAAGAAGAAACTGGCAAGGCAAGCCTAGCTGCATTCCCACGTTTGTCCCCCTTCTCAAAGTGGATAAATTATATGAAAGTTCTTAGACAACTCTTCTCACAAGGGTTCTACCCAAGTTATCAACAACTATAATAGAAAAGAAAAATGTGGAAGGACGACTACATGTCCAAACCATTGATGTGGTCATAGCATGACCTTTGCTTGTCATCCAATCAGTAGCAAAATTTGCTTCTCAATAATGTGGTGAATAATAGTTGAAGTTGTCCTTTGAATGAAGATCTGAATATATTCGATGATGAAATCCAATTGCTAAGGTGTCTTAATATCACCACTGACATCTGAACTAATAACTCTCAGGCTAGTTAATTAGCCCAATGTCAGATGCATCAATCCTTATCATTGATGCACTACAGGCGATGCTTCGTGGATGACAATTGTCTTAAGACCTCATTGGGTTGTTTTTAATATTATATTTGGTTGGTTAATGTTGTTTATTTTTGTATGCATCCCTTTGGCTATCGATTTATGTTCTGGATTTGCCAACTAATGATTAAAAAAAATGCATAAGCCCCTTGCATTTGGTAGCAACCTAGAGATTGAATGTCTTTGGACTAATATTGAACCATTTAGTTCAAGTAAGGTTAATTTTGAGGACTATTGTTCCTTGGTACACATTATTAGGTTATTATGGGTTTATGTTGAATTAATATATATCGTCTTATTTTTGTTGCTGTTATCTAATCAGATTCTACGTTTTATGGATAGGATTATGAGGTCATATTAGCATCGGTCATGTGTGTTTGTTTAGCCTATTCGTATACCCTAATTGCATGATGCTTAGTGGATACTGAATTATTTCATGGCTAGCTTATGCACACACAAAGAGAGAGATATGCGCTCGTGTGTGTAGACATACATGCATATATACCTTTTCACCAGGCTAGATAAAAGCTAACTGTCATGCAAGTTGGAATAACAATAGGTTGGAATTAGATCCTCATTTAAAAATTGCAAATCGTACTTGAATTTTTATTTTTTGAATTTTAGATCGAATTGGTTATGATAAACGTGAAAATTATAATCATTATCCTCTTATTTTGGTTGTGTTAATTTTGTGCTTAAGATGACATCAATGACTTTGAAACTAAGATCAGTAAAACAATCCTAATTTTTTTGGGATGGGGGAAAAATAATCCCAATTAGTAAAAGAAATATAAGTAATTTCCCTAAATCTGGTGGCTAAATTTAAAAAGTAACACAAAATAAAAGCAAGAACAAGCATTGACCACTGGATTTCTCTGAGACAGGATCCATTAAATATTTGAATGTACACACTTACCTTATTTTATAAAAGGAATTAAAATTCATTCTTTAATTTGTTTTTCAGTTTACTTATTCGTACTTGTGTACTTTTTTTTTGGCTGCTTCGTACTTTTGTACTTTTACTCTTCCTTTTTAGTTTTTACCACCTCTTTTTCTTTTTTTTTTAAATATTTCTTGGCGGATGGCAAAGTATAACTCATCCTGTGTACGATTTATTCTTTTCAGCTTATTCTTTTTATTTTCATTAAATTAAATTCAGATTAATTAAGATAAACTTTATTTTGTATAACTAATGATTAGCTTTTAGATTTTTGTTTTTGTCCTAGTTTTCTTAGTTCTAATCATAATGATGATTATAGCAACAACAACAAAACCTCCCCTTCGTCCGCTACACATTGGTCTCATGTATAATGGACCTAGTGCGCATGGGAAAATAGGGAAGGTTTTTTTTTTTTTGCAATAAAGAAAACGACAATTCCATTAAAAATTAAAGAATCATCCAGAATTTACAATATAAATTCAAGCAAAATAAATACAATCTTTACTACAAAAATAAAATTCTAACTTCTCGAAATCTAACTTAGTCCATATTGAATGTCTGTCTTCCTATGTGAATCGATATTTTTCAAAAGTACGGTATGAGGAAGTGGTCCACAAATCCATCATTTTGTTCTTTAGATTGTAGACCAGTTGACCTAGTGTAGATTTCATGAACAAAGTATTGATCTCATTTGAAAGATTATACTTGAATTATCGAATACCATTGAAGAGTTTGGCTACAACCTTCACATATTGTTCATCTCAAACATGACAAAGAAAACAATCATAACCAAAACATAACCAAGATAATACAAAACACTTACACATTACTATAGAGCAAAATCTCACAATCGGGGAGACAAATCGTAACAAAGATAAAGAAAAAATAATTAGGCATGTAAGTAAATTAAAAGGGAAAAGAAGCTGACTGGTAACGATCATCAAAGATCATTTCTGACCTCTAATTACTTGCTTAGAAGAAGAAGAAAATAGGGAAGGTCTTTTGGGGCATAAAAAAATAGAAAAAATAAGGTAGGGCCCCGTTTGCAAGAGTTGGGTCCGATGGACCTATGTCTAAGGTAAATTTTGCGGCCTACCCCAGTCACATTAATTGTCCAAAATCTCTTTTTGTCCAATTTCATATTTAACTAAATTTCAAAAAATATTTCCGCGTACTTCAAGGTTGAAAATTTAAGAACAATTGAGGCTTTGTTACTAAAAAAAAGGGTTTAAAAACCTTTTGACGATAATAATTTAGTATTTGATATTTTAAGGGATAAATATTTTTTTTTTTGGCAAGAAGTTCCAGAAATTATGTCTTTGACCCTGTAAAATTTGATAAATTTACAAGTTTGCTGTGGGTTTTTTTTTTGTGGTTAGATACGTATGCCAGCATTAATAAGTTCAAACGTCTTTTAATAACTACGGTTGTACCATTACAATTTCCAGATTTCTGGTAGCATTGTCATTGATACCATGTATGAGGGGCAAAAATTTTCAAAAAAAAAGTTAGTTAAAATAAAAAATATATTCCATTTTTAAAAATTTAGTTAAAATACAAAATATATTCCATTTTAAAGTCAAAAAAAGTTGTCGGAATGTTTTTCCGAGGCAGAAAGGCAAATTACAGCTTCATTAAAACATAGGGATAGTACACTATTATTTTTAATAAAATTATGAATTAATTTGTTCAATAGTCGAGCATACCTCAAAGTATTAAATGCCAAATGTTGAAAAATATAAATTCAATGTTGACATATTCACATGGACAAAATCACATAACTATAATAATTGTAATAATTGTCAAATAGGACAATATTATAGAATTCACATTCATTTTTTAAAAAACATAAGGGCATCCCCAATCGGGGGAACGCATGGCAGGGGGCCCACCTGCGTCTGCGTGTCACACGCTTACCCCCAGCCAATGGCATGCGGGAAGTGCCACGCATGGTTACCCGGCCCCCAGTTCCTCCCTGCGTGCCATTTGTTGTTTTTTTAATTATTTTTTTGTTTTTCTTTTTTTAAGGTAATGTATATTTTTTATATTATTAAAATAAAAAGTAACAAATTAAGATCAAATTGTGGGCTCCATGTAATTAATTGTCCTGAAATGAGTTCCATTGGTTGAAAAATTGAGTGGAATGCAAGTGAAACTCGTGCTGACGTGGCAAGCTTGAGTTCCAAAACATGGCACTTGGGTTGGGGATGCCCTAATAGTCATGCATATTTCAAAACCGCTCTCTACCAATAACTTTTGTATTGTTTTAAAATATTCTCATTAAAGATTATTCTATCAATAATTTTTCTATCCTTGTAAAATATTCTCATTAAAGACAACAAAATGTATGATTTCAATTACCACAAGTCAAAACCCACATTGAAGTTAGCTATGAGCATGTCATTTTGAGATATTGGAGCACTATGGTCGACATTATTGACATTTGACCCTGTACATTTGACTTTGCATTTGATTACTTATAATCTTATTAATCGGATATCTTACTTTAACAGAACTTGTCCCACTCACTCACCTATGACGTACCCCATGCAAGTAGTCCAGAAAAAGAGGATTTTGATGAAAAGCCTCCTTGACTTGTTATCGCTTCTTGATCACTCTAGCCTTTTGATTTTCTATCTATGGTAAGGAGAATTTCCTTCCTTTCCTTTTGTGACACAAGTTCCATGGGAAAATCCTTCGGGTTATAGTTGAGCATATTCATCCTTTTTTATTATAATAAAGAAAAGAAAGGATGGTAGATTATATACGTATATTTTTGAATTAACTAATGCCCTATTATTTGCAAAAGTTATTCGTATAATATTGTATAGATCCTATTAAATTGTAAAAAGGATTTAGCGTTTGTGTCTTATATATCTCTCTGTAAATTAAAATTGTGAAAAGATTTTGTATCTTCTGACTGCTAAGACAATTTGACATATCTTAATTAAGATTCAAAATATATGTGAATCAAGTGCATACTATCAACCCAAAAATCAAACTCCTACAGTAAGAAGATAAGTACGAATCCAAATTAGTTGTTAAATAGATTGTTGTCAACAACTTTAACTAGTGACATTTTCTTTGAGGAGAATATAGTGCTTATCCAAGTGGTAAAGAACACCAAATCTCCTAGCCCCCCCCCTGGGGGGGGGGCGCCCCGGAACACCATATGATACAGTGATTTGATTCACTCTACATAGTGTTGCTGTATGACATAAAAATAGAGATGCATAAAGAATAAGTCAGCGATAAATTGAAAGTAAAAAATAAAAAGTGTTACATGAGGGAAGTTGGGGGCTAGAATTGGGCGCAAAAGATATTTTACTTGGGGAATAAGGATTTACTTTTTATATTTTTTTAATTAGAATTCTTTAGATTTTCACTAGGTACCGAGTCTTGTTCCGGTTCCAAAATTTCAAGGCCCAATATTGGATACGGTTATAATCAGGTCCTAAATTTTAGAATCGGTCCTAGAACTAGTTTAAACGGGTCGAAGTCTATATCCACTGAGCCTAATCCAGTTCTAGGTCTGGAGCTGAGTAACCGATTTTTTTTTCTTCACCCCTAATCACGGTAACCAAACAGGATTTGATAGAACATCCTTATCTCATAAAGAAGCATCAAGCCCACTTCCATCACAAACTTCACCTTCAATAGGACACAAGAGTAGCACATGAAATTAGATTCTTCAAGGCACCACAGATTTCACAGCTCATTCCAAAGTTAGGCACATGAATTGCAATGTTTAACTTGGTTAGTAGATTAAGAATTGCAACTTTCCACCCAAATATCTGCATTTTGGTGGCCCATTTAGGTTTCAAATTACTTTTTGAACATCCATCTTCTTTGAATTGTTGCATGCTGCCATAACCATTTTCTGAGATAAGGATCCATAATCCATTGAATGTACACACTTACCTTATTTTATGAAAGGAATTGAAAAACTCATCCTTTATGTTGTTTTTCAGTTTATTTATTCATACTTGTGCACGTTTACTCTTCCTTTTTATCACCTCTTTTTCTTTTTTTAAATATTTTCTTGGTAGTTAGTAAAGTATAACTCAGCGTGCGTAAGAATTCGTTCTTTTCAACTTATTCTTTTTATTTTCATTCAACTAAATTCATATTACTTAAGATAAACTTTGTTTTATATAATTTATAAGCTTTTAGAATTTTTCTTTTTTGTCGTTTTTTTGTTAGTTCTAATTATAATGATGATTATGGCAACAACAACAACAAAACCGCCCCTTCTTCTACTACATGTTGGTCTCATGTTTGATGGACGACCCAGTGCACATGGAAAAATAGGGAAGTTTTTTTTTTTTGTTTCAAGAAAGAAATCGACAATTTCATTCAAAATTAAGGAGCCATCCGACATCCACAATATAAAATCGAGCAAAATAAATACAATCTTCACTACAAAAATAAAATTCTAATTTCATGAAATCTAACTTAGTACATACTAAACGTCCATCTTTCCACGTGAATCGCCATTTTTTGAAAGCATAACATGAGGAAGAGATTCACAATTCTATCGTTTTCTTCTTCAGATTATAGATCTGTTAATCTAGTGTAGACTTCCTGAACGAAATATTCATCTCATATAAGATATTTTACTTGAATTGTCGAATGTCATTGAAGAGTCTTGCTACAACCTTCACATTGTTCATCCCAAACATGACAAAGAAAACAGCCATAAACAATACACAACCAAGGTAATACGAAAATACTCACACGCAATTGTAGAGACAAAATTTCACAATTGGGTAGACAAATCATAACAAAAATAAAGAAAATAACAATTAAACATATAAGTATATTACAAAGGAAGAAAAGAAGGCCGGGAACGATCATAAAAGATCATTCGGAGCCCTTGATTACTTGCTTAGAAGAAGAAGAAGAAAATAGGGAGGGTTTTTGGGGCATAAAAAATAGAAAAAATAAGGTAGGGCCCCTTTTGTGCAATATATATATCATACTCTTGGGAGCATATACTCCCACGAGCCACATCATCAAATATATATTAAAAAATTAATATATGACAAATACACACGTGAAAAATATATATACGTGGACAAAGAGAGCATGTGCTCCCAGGAGCACATAAGAAATTGCCCCTTTTGTGAGAGTCGGGTTCAATGGACTCGTGACTACGGTAAATTTTGCCCCCGCACCAGTCAGATTGATTGTCCAAAGTCTCTCTTTGTCCAGTTTCATATTTAATTTAATTTCAAAAAATATTTCTACAAACTTCAAGGTTGAAAATTTAAGAACAGTTGAGGCTTTGCAACTGAAAAAAAAGTGGCTAAAAACTTTTTGAAGATAATAATTTAGTATTTCAAATTTTATGGAGTAAATATTTATTTGTCAAGAAGTTCTAGAAATTATGTCTTTGAACCTGCAAAATTTGATACATTTATAAGTTTACTGTCATTTTTTTTTTTTTTGGTTAGAACACATGCCAGCATTAATAAGTTTAAAAGTCCTTTAAAAAAATATAGTCGCACTATTACAATTACCACAATTGAGATGGTGTTGCCATTGATACCATGTATGCAGAGCAAAATCTTTGAAAAAGAGTTAGTTAAAATACAAAATATATTCCATTTTAAAGTCAAAAATAGTTGTCGGAATGTAAGTACAACTTCATTAAAACATAAGAACAGTATATTACTCTTTTAATAAATTATGAATTAATTTGTTCAATAGTCGATCATACCCACTAGCGGATCTATTCATAGCTTAGGGGTGTCCATGGACACCCCTAGTCAAAAAAAAAAATTCTATTATAAAAAAGATTAATTTGGTACCGATGTTGATTTGTGGACACCCTAAAAAAATAAAAATAGTGTATATTAGTAACGATATTAATTTATGGACACCCCCATCCCAAATTGCTGGATCCGCCACTGATCATACCTCAAATTATTAAATGCCAAATGTCAAAAAACACAAATTCAATGTTGGCATACTCACATGGATAAAATCGCAAAACTATAATAGTTGTAATAATTGTCAAATAGGACAACGTTATAGAATTCACCTTTATTTTTTAAAAGACTTCAAAGTCATGCATAGTTAAAAAAATGTTCTGTCAATAACTTTTGTATCGTTATAAAATATTCTCATTAAAGATTGTTCTGCCAATATTTTTTTTCTATCCTTCTAAAATATTCTCATTAAAGACAAAGAAATGTATTATTTCACATTATCACAAGTCATAACGCATACTTAACTTAGCTATAACCACATCATTTTGAGATCTTGGATCACTATACTCCACACTATTGACATTTGATTCTGTACATTTGACCTTGCACTTGATTAGTTATAATCTTAATTGGATTCTCACCAAAAAAAAAAAAATGTTGGTGTAAAATTCGATTTGATGGATACATGTTTCAGTTTGTCATAAACAAATTCAGTGTCAAATTAATCAAGACTTTTAGGCAGCAGTAAGTACGCTCTTCCTAAAGACTCTATTCGCCCCCACGTGCAACAGGGCTGTCTAAATAGGTCTTTGGGATACAAAGAAATCTCCCCTATCTGTGTGTTGCACTCACGAAGACAAGACCCTAAGTGTTCAAGACATGACAAAAATTCTAGGGATTATGGTGATAGTACAATGCTCTTGATCATGCCCATCAAGGCATTACAAATTCATGTCAAGGTCATCCATATTTATAGATTTCATCATGCCTCTTCATGAAAGGATAAAGACTCTTTCATCAAACACCACTTTAAAAAGGAACATGTCTCTTCATAGATACACCATTTCATTAAAAGTTATAAGTTAGTTAATTATCCAAACTAACTTGTACCTCTTCATAAATAATTAATCAAATTAATTATTTATCAAAAGTTGCATTACAATAATTAATTATCAAGATAATTAATTATTATTTAGGCATAATCAAAAATATATTTTCATAACCATTTTTATAGAAATAATTATTTTATTAAATTTCCGTTTTAATGGAAATTACTCCAACAATCCCCCACCATTTCCATAACAAATGATTTCTCGAATTTCTGGAGGTCTTATGCATAAATGGATGTGTCTTGCGATTGAACCCCCATTTTAGTGACCTGTCTGTCAAATTATCATAATAACATTGTAGGCTATGCTTTGAACTAGCTATTCTCTCTTACCACTTGCATCTAAGTCACACACAAAACTTCCGTTCCCGATCACTTAGTAATTTGACGCTATCAACGGCCATGTGCCCCGTATCCATTTCGTAAGTTCTCTAGAGTCAAGCCCAAACTAGATAGAAGTGGCCAAACTTCACAATTACTAAGTAAACCTCATCAATAACCCCACAAAGTATGAATGGAATTATTTGAGTACAAGAAACAAGTCACACCATTGATTAAGTATAAACAACCTAATCAAATTCTTTTCTATACCGACTCAAATGTTGTCCATTGCGATTCATTTAGAGCAACAACTCACCCTCTATTTAAAAATATGGGTTATTTAGCACTCCATTTGGATGGTAATTGTAATGATGAGTGCTAACAAATCACAAAGATGGTGTACTTTGACTCACTGAACTTAAGAGTACTCGATATTTCCACGAGCTTTAAGTTGAGGTTCTATCATGATCGACTTAGCATGGGCCTTATACCATCCGTTCTAAAGTCATTAGATGCGTTCTATGACTTTGATAACAATAACTTTGCAAACGTCTGAAGACTTTAAGTTGTTATATTAAATACACGTGTATATTTACTTGTCCATCCGGATCTATTGTCTTTGTAAGCCTTAATTATGCGGTCACAAGCCTCACAAAGTCAACTATGACATTTCGACCTCTTTAGCAAGGTTTAATACATGAAAATAATTTCATATTTGCATCTAAGTCCAACTTGAAATTCTAATCATAATTTCAATTAACGGACTTAAAAACATATCACATCACCATATAAGTATAAATTACCCCCACCATTTACTCCAAACTAGCGTAAATAATTGTAGGATCATCATATGTATGTTCATTGATTAATGTAAATATGTACTAATTTACATTCCATCCGTATGCATTCAATTCTTTTGACCATACTAAGAATCTCATCATCGTAAACAAGTCCATAAGTTAAATTTGTATCCATGGACTTAAAATTAATCACACTAAAATATTATCACAAATCCTTATGGACTTCAAATATTTTAATTAGTATATATATAAAATCTCATGAAAATAAATAAAATATTATATTTATTTCCATCAAGGATAAAACTTTTATCCTATTTAAGATCCATTCACATCGAAGTACTAAATCATAATAACCTTATGAATGATTAATACCATGTGAACAATTCCAAAACTAGAAGAAATAACATCCAAATGTCCATAATAAAAATAAAGGCACTTAAAACCATGCTAAAAAATGCATTAACAAGTCCAATAATACATCCATGAATTTATACATATTTTAGCATATTAGAATTACATAGAAATAAATAAATTATATTTCACATTTATTTATATGAAGGACGAATCATTTATCCTTACATTCACCTTAAACATCGATCCATATATAAACCACATTTTATGAATCATAGATTTATCAAATGAATATTGCCAAAAGGATTTCAATCAAAGATTGAATAAGTATAGCAAGAACATACTAGATTTCATAGAATGCCATGAAATTATGTTCGCTCTCTCGGCTATATCTCATTGAGTAACTTTCAATATGATATTTGACAACCATATTGCAAGTTAAATATTTATGAACTATGAACACGATTGTACGTCCATATAATTCGATCTTATAATCAAATTATATATACTACAATACGTTGCCTCTAAAGGCCATTAAATACATTGTAGTAGAACCAAATCAACAACATCATGCTGACTACATCAAGAGACACGTCTATACTACACCAGGTGTGTATCCCCAATTGTCATGTCTTTTTCTTCCATCAAGCCATCAATTTGACATATAATTAGTACATCTTCTTTGCAATCAACGATATAGAGTCTTTAAATTGTTGGTGTAAAATTCGATTTGATGGATACATATCTCAGTTTGTCACAAACTCAATATCAAATTAACCAAGGCTTCTAGGCAGATGTAAGTACACTTTTCCTAAAGACTCTATGTAACGCCCCCAAAATGCTAATAACATGATTTACGAAAAACTGCAGTGAAAGACTTAATAATAGAAGGCGCTACCGCCGTCTTGATAAGGACAAGGCTCACTAAAACCATTTAATCTTGAACTTACAACTCAAGTTCAATTCACAATATCTATTAAACTGAAACACTTCAAGACCAAAGTTCATAATAGTTCAATCTTCAATACAATCAGCTTAATCATACCATATGCTAACTCACACTCCACACTACACAAGTAAAGACCCAACTTGACCCTGAAGTCGATCCCAACATTCATGTTGTGTTGAATCCACTGTGAGCATCTGATGACTTCCAAAAGCACTTGCTAAATAGAAAAACATGTGATACTTCATCAACTAAAATGAAAAACATGAAAACAATTCGAAAATATGAGCAAAAACTCAGTACATTCATTCCTATGTTGTAAAATGAGCGTAGAAACACTGTTGATGGGTACCAGCCTTTGCAATTCATTTAGTTCGCAATAACAACAAAAATGAAAGTAATATGAAACTGAATTACTAATTATTATCTGGATGTGAATTTGCAATAATATGATCTATACATAGGTGTACACCTACTAATCCGATCAAGAGTTGGCCTGAAGCCGCACGGGTAAATGATGGGCTGACGCCCTACAGATGATAACTGATGGGGTCATAAGTTAAATGGCAAATCATTGTATAAACTGATTCATTGATAAACTCATTGAGAGTTGTAACTTGATAAACATGTTCTGCTTTCTGAAGATACAGGCAACGGACGTACCTTGAGTCTTTAAAAATGTCATTTGACTTGATATGAATGTCATTTGTTAAATAAATGTCATTTAACTTGATAAATATGTTCTGACTTAATCACAGTTATGCATAACGGGGAACGATAACTAGGCCTCGACTCTGTTTCATAAATGACTATGTAGGTATGTGTAGTCAGTAAATGATCCTTGCTCACATAATTGAGTAAGTAAAAGTATGTGTAATAGAAATTGAGTAATTAAAGGGTACACATAACTTGGGTATTTTAATATAAATTCAAAACTAAATTAATGAAGGTAATTAAATCTCATATGAAGTAAATGAAAGTAAAATAGACCACAATGAGATAAATAAGATTACTAAGGAAAAGGCCTTGATGGTGACAAATAGAAGAGTGGTTTTGGCTTTTTCTGATATAGGTTGCTGATACCATTCTTAATTGAGCAAGTATTAAAGGTGTAAGGCCAAGAGAGATATATCTTGGTTCAAAATAGCATAAACTGCAATAACTTGGTCTGATAAATATAGTTTCTGAGTCAAAACTCTCCCGACTTCTCATATTTCATTCACAAGTCCATTTAATACAATTTTTCACCTCAAATAGATTATTGACCCCAATGAAAACTATTAAACTCCCCAAACTTGGTACTTTGTTTGTAATATTCATATATAAGTGATTCAAAACTCACAATTAAGCTCCCAAAATGTATGTTTCTCTTCTTTTCTCTCATAAATCGAGCTGAAAGCCCTTATAAAATTCATGAATATTTATTTCCCCCTCTAATGACCTTACTTGGCCCAAAATACACAAAATGAGAACATGATCAATCTCACTTAATCCTTATTATTGCTCTTTACACAATTACTTAAAAAGCTTCTAAAAATCGTCAACTCAAAATACTCAACCAAAATTCATGAAATCTTATAGAAAATTCAAAGATAATATGGACAATCTACAGTAAAGTTTTCAAAATTGTCCTCCAAGTATACACTGCACAAAAATTGCAATAACAGGCCAATTTACACCAAAGCATGTCAGTTCACTTCAAAAATTCATAACTTTCATTCTAGACCTCCAATAGAGACCTAAAATCCCAATATGAAAAGATTAAGAAGTCCCAAAAAGCTTTTATTTACAATATAGAATATGATTCCCACAATAGGGTTCCCAAAATGGGACTAAAATATAAGTGTGTCAGTTTTTAGTCCATTCTGCACAGTTTCGGTAAAACGAACATAACGTTTTCCACATACCTCAGATTAAAGTGATTCAAGAGGAATTTAAAAGCTAACACACTGAAATATCTATCCACCAAAAATAATAATTTTTCAATGGGCCAATAATTACCAGTTCAATCGTGAACGCTGCCCTGTTTTGCTGAAATTTTCAGCCTCACTGTTTTGACTTTTCCCTCTCTTTTCACACAAATTCTCAAATTAAACCATTCTGTAAAAGCATGTAAGCAAGCTTTGCTCTAGCCCAATAGCATACAAAATCACCACACTCAAATTCACTTCATAATCATATCCAAAAGAGATCATTTTTCAATCAAATACCCGTATGAACCAAGCTTAAGACCAAATTAATCCAAACCATGCATTATTTACCAAAACCCTAGTTTATGGCCAAATTGGACTCTCTCCAAATAATGTGAAATCACGAAAAACATCAATATAAACACCAATAGATTAGAAGGTGACCAAATCAAAGATAAAACAATCAAAATCTAACACTTTAACATTAAGCGTGCATGATGAAAGATTAGTCCTAACCAAGCATGATCCAACCTCAACACCACCATGATCAACATCAAAATAACTCTTATTTCTTATGAAAACAACGTGATCAAAGATCATAAACATCAAAACAAGAATCAAAACTAAAATAAAAGGCAAAACCAACAAAAACAAATTTCAAGATTACTCACTTTGATTGCAAATAAGTTGAGATGGAGATGAGGTTTAGGGGTTTTGATGATGGAGGATGATAGCTTGAGGTACTAGGATGTTGGGGAGGTCGAAAACCACGAGGGCTCGCCGGAAAGATGGCCGGAAAACACCCAAGAAGAGCTGCCAGTGCTGCTGCCGTGGGGTAGGGAGAGGAGAGAGAGAAAGTGGAGTTTGAAGATTAAAATGTGCGTTTTGACTAATCAACTCTGTTGGGTTGAAATTTTATCTAGTAATGCCACCTTTTAAGCTAACCATGGTTAAGTTAACCAGGGTAATTAGGTTAAAAATAATAGGCAACTTATTGGGCTTCAAAACGGCCAAAATAAATTGGGTTCAGGAATAAAACGCTTCGTAACGATAACGTCTTTACGAAACTCAAATTGAAATTTTTGCAAGGTTATAATAATAATAATAATAATAATAATAATAATAATAATAATAATAACAACAACAACAATAATAATAATAATAATAACAATAATAACAATAAGAATAATAATAATAATAATAATAATAATAATAATAATAATAATTTCTTAAACCATAATTATCGAGGCCTACTATCGATTCACCTGATATTTAATTAATCAACAAAACTGGAATTAACAATCAATGAAACTTGAATTGCAAAATGGGACCCAAATGAAATATCCCCTAATCGGGATAATTAAATACGATAAATGAATGCGAAAAATTTAAATGACATAAGGTAATTCGGTAGATATATAAATTGAGTGTAATTGAATTAATAAACATGGTTTGGTTAAACAAATAACCATGAGTTATTAAATCCATAAACATGATAAATTAAATGAATAAATATGATTAAATAAATAAATATGATTTAAATAAATAAATATGGATTAGGATTGGGTCATTACACTCTATTCACCCTCACGTGCAACAGGGCTGCCTAAATAAGTCTTTAGGATACAAAGAGGTCTCCTCTATCTGCGTGCTGCACTCACAAAGATAGGACTCTAAGTGTTCAAGACATGATAGAAATTCTAGGGATTATGGTGGTAGTATAACTCTATTGATCATGCCCATCAAGGCATTACAAATGCATGTCAAGGTCATCTATATTTATAAATTTCATCATTCCTCTTCATGAAATGATAAACAACCTTTCATCAAACACTACTTTAAAAAGGGACATGTCTCTTCATAGATACATCCTTTCATTAAAATGTATAAGTTAGTTAATTATCCAAACTAAATTGTACCTCTTCATAAATAATTAATCAAATTAATTATTTATCAAAAGGTGCATTACAATAATTGATTATCAAGATAATTAATTATTGATTAGGCATAATCAAAAATACATTTCCATAACTATTTTTATGAAAATAATTATTTTATTAAATTTTCATTTTTATGAAAATTACTCCAACCAAAAAAAATTCTTAATTGGATATATTCTTTAGCATAACTTGTCCCACTCACTCACCTATGACGTACCCCATGAAAGTAGTCCAGAAAAAGAGGATTTTGATGAAAAGCCTCCTTGACTTGTTATCACTTCTTGATCACTCTAGCCTTTTGATTTTCTATCTATGGTAAGGAGAATTTCCTTCCTTTCCTTTTGTGACACAAGTTCCATGGGAAAATCCTTCGGGTTATAGTTGAGCATATTCATCCTTTTTTATTATAATAAAGAAAAGAAAGGATGGTAGATTATATACCTATATTTTTGAATTAACTAATGCCCTATTATTGGCAAAAGTTATTCATATGTTATTATAAAAAGGATTTAGCGTTTGTGTCTTATATATCTCTCTTTAAACTAAAACGGTGAAAAGATTGTACATATCTTCTGACTGCTAAGACAATTTGACATATCTTAATTAGAATTCAAAATATATGCGAATCAAGTGCATACTATCAGCCCAAAAATCAAACTCCTACAGTGAGAAGATAAGTAGGAATCTAAATTAGTTGTTAAATAGATTGTTGTCATCAACTTTAACTAATGACATTTTCTTTGAGGAGAATATAGTACTTATCCAAGTAGTAAAGAACACCACATGTGCTGATAAGACTTTTTTTTTGGTGGGGGTGCGGGGGGGGGGGGGGCTATATGGTACATTGATTTGATTCACTCTACACAGTGTTGCTGTATGACATAAAAATAGGGAGGGCTAAATTATCAGAAGTATAATTGTCTAGCATTGTTTTAACTATGAATCAATTCCCACTTTTATTCAAATTTAAAGGAAAAAAGGCAAAAGAAAGTTCAATGATTTTCAAGATAGAAATTTGTTTTAGAAGTAGATATGGCATAAATAAGATAATTATAAAGGATGTTTTAACAGATATAGGCTTTATTTGATAAACAATTATTAGATGTTAGCTGTTTGAATTAATAATTTAAGTTGGCAGTTTGTAGAAAAACTATTTGATAAATTTAGTTGTTTCTAACAATGATGTTTGGTAAAATTCCATTTATATGTCCTTTCTTTAAATTATTTTCCAATAGAACATATTTTATTTTTTTATTGGCTGTCTTATTTTCTTTTTAAATAAGAATTAAATTTGTGTCATATGTATAAATTAAGTTCATCCATGATCACTAAGAAAATATCTTCATTCAGAGGACTTTCTTTCTTACTAATTCTACATAATTTATATTCATCCTTTATCTTATTTCTTTTCAATTTGTATTTATGTAAATGATGTCTACATTTTAAAACATTATTTTGTTATTTGTTATATTTATTTTCAGGTTATATGAGTTGAAATTAAAATTTATATGAATTTCTAATGACTTTATCTTCATGAAATTCAATTCATATAAAACGTAACATCAAATGGTACTATTTACTTGCATCATTTCAAAGCTCATCGCTTATATAATTTGAAGGGGGATTAAAGAATCTAAAGTATAAATATGAAAAGTTCATAAAGATGCACAGTGATAGAACAAAATAAGTTTGACATGACTGAGTAACCAAATTAGAAAATCTACACCAAAAAATACATTGATTGGCTAAAAAAATGTTAACAACGAAAGAGATGATGCAGTTCTAATGACTTGTTTTTATCCGCAAAGGAAAAATAAATAAAGAAAAGACTCTTACTCTTGTTAATCCTCAAAATCCTACTCGGTTCAAATGCTATTGATATAATATAAGTCTTCAAGTAAAACTTTATGATACTTTGTACTCTATTTATTTCATAAAAGTAATATTCTATGAATATAAGTGAATGAAATGTATTGCAATTTTTTGAAACTCTTGGATACATGAGTCATTTCTTTAAAATAAAAAAAAACTCTTTTTAAAAGGCTAATGAAAATACTATTTCAAACAGCTGTTTATCAAACATCTATTTCATTATTATTTGACTTGGTCAAAACAACTAACCCCCCGCCCCCCAAACAACTCTTTCCCCCCCCCCCCCCCAAAAAAAATTATTGCTACCAAATACTCTCATAGTTGTAGGGCTAGATGGTATGTTAGATAATATGAGAATAGTTTAATCTACCAATCATAATAAAGAAGCTGGTTAAATACTAAAGACAAGTTCAGATGCTTTGTAGTTATAATAGATGGCAGTCCTTCCATTAAACTAGTTGAGAATTAAACTTCTTTATAAATTGTTATTGGTGGTGATAATTTTTTTTCCAAAGCCAAACAAAAAATATTAATGAATGCTCAACAAAATTGCAATGCTTAACAAAATTACAAGTCTTTCATGACCACATCATAGACAAAATCTACCCTCCAACCACATCCTCTATTAAAAGTCGATAGGTTGTAAGTGGTCAATTGCATGGACAACTGAATAACCCCCAACCAAAAAAAAATTCGAAGAAACAAATTCAAAAGAAGAAACATTGTCCAAATAGTACAAATAAGCAAAACTAACACATTGTTTGGAATTTTCCTATCTCTTCAGCTTGTTTATCAAAAGTTTACGATCAATTTCAAAGAGCAAATGCTGTAAATCGTACCTTGATCTTTCGCCTTCTG
>JACYFF010031959.1:24103534-24166444 GCA_017589665.1 Selenicereus undatus
TTCAAAGAGCAAATGCTGTAAATCGTACCTTGATCTTTCGCCTTCTGAGCTGCAAAAAGACACGCCCTAACTTCTTCCGTTTTTAACATCTTGAAGATCAAAAGAGCGTCCTAAACTGATGTACACAATTCATCTCCGTTACCCATCAAGACTATCATTCATGCAAAATATGAACCTACTTCTTGCTTTCTATATCTCTCAGAATGCAACACTAAACTCACCCAACTTGTTCGATTCACCACTTTGCATTGCCATGAGTGGTGAGCATGACCTGATACCCACTTGGAATCGGGTCCTAAAATTTGAAGCCGATCTCGAAACCAGTTCAATCTATCCAAAAATTTTGGACCCAACATTGGACCCTGCTGAGACTGGGTCCAATTCTGTATACCCATCCCCCAGTCAAGTTGCTCTTTTTCATTTTCCCCTAAGAAAAAACAGAGAGGGAGGGATTGAGAGAAGTCGAGAACACATATTTGAAGCCAAATTTCTAAAGACCAAATTGTAAGACTAAATCAAATACGCAGTAAGCAGTAAAAAAATATTCATGTGCTTTACATTAATTTAGAGAACTGGAAACAATGTTAATCACAAACCAACAAATCAAGATTATAAAACGAATGAGAAACTTAAAAATTATTTCAATTCACTTGAATTACAGAGAGAGAAAAACAAAGGGAAACTATCAAAATAATATAAAAACAAATACCTAGTAAGCAACAAGGCTCATGAGAAAACAAACCAAGCTTGAAGGAAGAAATGCATGGCGGTCTAGATGCATAAGGAATAACTCAGTGATAAATTGAAAGCAAAAAAAAAAAGTTTAAAATTGGGGTAGTTGGAGGTTGGATCTGGCCACAGAAGATATATTATTTGGGAATAAGGTTTTACTTTTTTTTTTCATCAGAATTCCTTAAATTTTCACTGGATACCGGGTCTGGTTCCGGGTACATAATTTCAAGACCCAATATCGGACCTGGTTGTAACCGGGTCCTAAATTTTGGAACCGACCCTGGAACCAGTTTAAACGGGCCCAAGTGCATTCCCGCCGAGGCCTAACCAGTTCTGATACGGAGCCGAGTACTTGATTTTTTTGCTCACCACTAATTGCCGTAACCAAACAAGATTTGATGGAACATCCGTACCTCATAAAGAAGCATCAAACCCACATCCATCACAAACTTCACCTTCCATAGGACACAAGATAGCACATGAAATCAGATTCTTCTAGGGCACGACAGATTTCACACCTCATTCCAAAGTTAGGCACATGAATTGCAATGCTTACCTTGGTCGGTAGATTAAGAATTGCAACTTTCCACCCAAAAAACAACTGGATGTTGGTGGCCCATTTAGGTTTCAAATTGCTTTTTAAACATCCTTCTTCTTTGAATTGTTGCATGCTGCCATAACCATCTTTTTCATAGACCGACCAATAAGGTACTGAATTCTTCATTGGCGGTGGTGGTGATATGTCTTACCACTGATGACTAAGGTAAAATTATATCCGAATTCGAAGCAAATTCGATCCGATCTGAGGTAAAATTATCCAATTTGAATCCGAAATAAAAAAGTTCGAGTCCAAATCCGGTAAAAATAATCCGAATCCAAGTCGGATTCAGATCGGATTCGGCGAAAGGGTAAAATCCGATCCGACTTTCAATTTGATCCAACTAGACTTTTAAATGTTTCAAATTTAAAATTTAAGTTTAAATTTTTAAATTTTTAGAAATAAAACCGACCCAATATACTCACCATCCCCCCACCCCGAAGGTGCCATCCTAGCCAGTGTTATTTTTTTTAAGCAAGGTTTTTTTTAATATGTTAAAATTAAAATGTTGAAACCCTAATAGTCTCCCCTCTCCCCATTTACTCTCTCTCTCCTCGCCACTTCGCCAATTGCTCTCGCTGGTCACTCTCGGCCTCTTGCTACTCACTAGTCAGACTCTCAGAGTAGTAGCTGCATCCTCAGTCCTTGGCTTCTCACTCCAACTCCCTGCTCTCTCTCTCTCTCTCTCTCTCTCTCTCTGAGCCCCTGCCTTCTCACTGGTTTCTAAAACTCCGACGCCGAGCATTTCATCGTCCCTTTCTGATCTCTCATGAGTTCACATCTCCTCTTTCACCCTAATTTAATAGTTCATACAATAAAATCTAAATATATATTTTTATGACTAGGAGTGTTGTTTAGATTTTTGGGTTATAGAACAAGATAAGTTAGACTTTAAGTTTTGCTATTTTGAAGCTTGGAAAGATTGTTGTTTTTGACAATTTTTTAAGGTTGATCAAAATTATATTCTAACACTTAATTATATATGGAATTACAAATAAGTGATATGATCAAAATTATATTCTAACACTTAATTCTAATGAAAATTTCAGCTCCATACAAATAATAATTATAAATATCATTATATATACCCCTAGTCGGAGACAAAAAGAGAAGAAGGGCTAAATAGTGCAAGTGGACGATTTGTACCCTCAATTGTTTTCTTTTTATGAGTGGGAAATGTTATTTGAGATATTTTCGATATATCTCATAGTTGTTAAGACTTATAATTGTCGAAACATGTTATTGTTTTGTTGAGTTTGAAATATGTTATGTGTTTTATTATTCGTTTAGCTTAAATGTTCAGGATTTGGTTAATACAATATATGAACGCACATCATCGCATCGACCGGTGAATAGAATATAGAAAAATTGCATAAAATTATTGCATTATGAAAGAAATTATTTCGGATCGGATTAAATCTGACTCCGATCCGATCCGACTCTAATCGGATCCGGAGGTTCTCCTTCGATCCGCCAAATCGGATTCGGATTGGATTTTCAGATCCTCCAAATCCGCATCCGAATCCGGTCCATTGACATCCCTGAATAATTTCATCAGAATTCCTTAAATTTTCACTGAATACCGGGTCTGGTTCCGAGTCCATAATTTCAAGACCCAATATCGAACCTGGTTATAACCGGGTCCTAAATTTTGGAACCGGCCCTAGAACCAGTTTAAACGGGCCCAAGTCCATACCCGCCGAGGCCTAACTAGTTCTGATACGGAGCTGAGTAACCGATTTTTTTTTCTTCACCCCTAATTGCCGTAACCAAACAAGATTTGATGGAACATCCGTACCTCATAAAGAAGCATCAAACCCACATCCATCACAAACTTCACCTTCAATAGGACACAAGAGTAGCACATGAAATTAGATTCTTCAAGGCACCACAGATTTCACAGTTCATTCCAAAGTTAGGCACATGAATTGCAATGTTTACCTTGGTCGGTAGATTAAGAATTGCAAATTTCCACCCAAACAACTGGATGTTGGTGGCCCATTTAGGTTTCAAATTGCTTTTTAAACATCCTTCTTCTGTGAATTGTTGCATGCTGCCATAACCATCCTTTTCATAGGCCGACCAATAAGGTACTGAATTCTTCATTGGCGGTGGTGGTGATATGTCTTACCACTGATGACAGATATAATTATTTTTAAAAAATTCAACACCCAATTGAAAAATCAAAATTGGGTGATGTGTTAACAATCCCTTGTCAATTATACATCAAGCATCCTTATCCATCTAGTGCTGGAAGTGGCTTGACTAACAAACACTTTTTGCCGAAATTAAGATAGTGTTTAATGGCCAACTTGTTCAGTTATTCTCAGCCTAGAATACCACAATGTGATAGCACATCAGTTGAAAGAGTCAAAACGCAACTCTTTCACCAGTTTGACACACGAGGCTAAAAGGGTTGGGGGGATTCCAAAGACCATCTTCATCTGAAATTCTCCTTCCCATTTTCCCATTTGCAAGAGCATAATATCACGTATCAATGACCAAAAATGCTCACACTTTCACTTATTCCGCACTTACAGACATGTCAATCTGTGACAAGTCAAAAATCCACATCCAAATCTTTTTAAATACCATATATAGAGTAGAGTATCACAATTATTACAAAGATTAGTGCCTTCATTTTCCTTCGAATCCTCGCTTTGCATTTCACATGGGCAAATAAAATTCTCGCATCCCTATCTAAATCTTTTGAGTTGACATGTACAACTGCTTGCCAACTTTTTTTTCAATATAGTATTGGTATTTCATTATTCGTTAATTGAATTAAATTATTGTTAATTTTGATACTTTTTAACATAATTTTTTTGGATGCGCTTATAGTGGTTGTCACTGTACGACAACCACTATAACTAAGTAAATCTATACCGTATATTTATTATACAATGACCTGAACCGTTAATTTATTTTAGTTTTTTAAATAAAACAAAATTCTTTACAAAAATCATAAAATATTTATAAATTTTGAGGAAACAATATTTTTGTTGGGCTTGTATGGAGTTTGATGTGTATCACTATTAGCATTTAAGTTTTCCGACGATCCTTCATATTTTCCAGTTGCCATTAAAAAATTTCCGACGACATGGTCAAGTTGAGAAACAATAAATTTCCGGCGACCCTTCATTGATTTCTCGCTAGATTTGTATTGCACAACTTGACCATGTTGCTGGATTTTTTTTGAACGGCAACCAAACAATATGAAGGGCCGCCGAAAAATTTGAAGGTTGAGGCATATCAAACTCCAAACAAGCCCTACAAAAATATTTTTTCCTCAAAATTTATAAATATTTCATGATTTTTATAATGCATTTTTGTCAATTTAAATACTAAAATAAATCAACGGTTTAGATCATACTATAATAAATATACAATCTAAATTTACCTAGTTATGGTGGTTGCCATATAGTGACAACCACTATAAGTTTTTGCAATTTTTTTCCGATGAAATATAAAAGTGCAAACCTAATTCAAGTATAATAACTCCTAAATGACTCAACTCATCTTTTGTTGATACCCTTGAGTAAAATACTTTGGATGAAGTATCGATTAAAATTGCTCCGAAAGTACACTTGTTCAATTGGTTTATAAAAAAAAAAAAATGTCAATTTCATCGAAAGTATCGTTTGCGGAGAACCATTTTTTTTCTTTTTTTGTTTTGCTTTTCTTTTAACTGTAATTCTTTAGTGGGACTGTTTTATGTATAATGTGAGTCTAGACCTAGTAAAAACTTATTCAACCCCAACCCACTAAAAAATTTTGGATTTTAAATCCGATTTTCTCGACCTGAACCTGAAATTAACCAAATCTGAGAAACTAGCAAATTGGCAAGTCAAACCAGACCTGAACCTGAACCCACACATTCAGCTCGAATATTATATCTTTGTTTTTTTATTTTTCTTTGATTTATCCCTTTTAACAATAATAGTTTCGCTATATCGGTTCATTTAGAAAAAAGTTATATAATTATCGCATCTCTTCATAAATTAAATAATAGTAGAATTTCTTTTCCAACTTCATTCTCGTATAATAACGTCATACACAACTTATAAATGGGAAAAAAAACTTTGAAACAGTGTGAAATGAGGTAAAATAACCATCTAATATTAAGAAAATCAATTTAGAATAAGGTAAATATTAAAAACATGCAAGTGATACCATTATATTTTTACTGAAATGAATATGTTTCATCATATTTTAAATGATGTTACTTTGTAATAATCTAACATTCTGATGTTATAATTAAAAGATAATTATAAGATCTTGTGTTTCTACAATATCCTTTCATTTGTCTTCTATTCTAATTCGTTTCAAACTATGATGTTGAGTAATGGGCCGACTCATTTTCATTTTAGGATCGACCCACTAATAAAGTATACCTAATTAGTATTGGTAAGTTAGTTAACAAAAATATTGAATTACTAAATGGCTTATTAGCAGGTTGAACCACTCCAACTCATTAACATGCTCAAAATGGGTTGACACATAAATAATGGCACCCATTATTATCTTATTTTAATTCACAAACCGACTCATTGGGCTCGACTCTTCGGCCAATCGTACATGGAGCGCATATATCACAATGAAAAGCTTGAATATCTTTAATATTCTTTTAAGAAATTACAATTACAATATTTTTTCATTAAATACGAACGATTTCAATTTTTTAATATGTCAAGTCTTTAATTTTGACCAAAGGGGAATAGCTCACAAGAAATGTGCTCTAAACCCGTTGGATCGACTCGAATCGGAAATACAACTGCCTGTATTTTACCCGAACCGAAATACACCCGACCAGTATTTTACTCGAACCTGAATACGCTGATACATATCCGTCCGCCCGAATTGACAAGTCTAGGTGTGATAATACACTTTGTAGGGGAAATTATTCCTCTCAGGATACATTATGAGACATAAGTCACACAACTTTATAGTTTTTTTGGGGGGGGGTGATTGATGTGATAATTTAAGCAGGCTTTTAATTTAAAGGATGACTACTTAAGTAAAAAGATAACTTAGGATGACTTCTAACCAAGGGATGATAAGTTAGTAACAAACAAGTTGAGGCCAATTTTAACATGTGCATAGTAGTTGTTTATAAACAAATTATCAGTCAATAAAAAAGTTCTACAAGTAACTATTGAAATAGTCCATGTGACCATAGCATATCTCCTGAATGCTACAATCTCACCCAACACTCGCTATTTGTAAATTTTTGGTTGGATTGACAACAATCAGGTGCAAATGATCTGATGTATTCTGTTGTTTACTTGTTTCATGGTATTCAAATTCCTTGTTAAAAAATATTCAATTTTTCCAAAGGAATTAGAAATACTATGAATCATAACCAAATATGACAATAATCAGAAAGCTAAAATTCTACTATTTTGCTCAACGTTCTTCTTTACATTCCATTTTCTGTGCAAAACTTCAACAGAACTATGTGCTTCTTGACCTTCTCCTTTAAGCATTTGCCCCTATTCTCCACTGTATATCAAAGCTAAAAACAGGGCCAGGGAGAACTAATTTCAACGACAAAGAAACTAGGACTAACATAAACCAGTTTCACCCGACTTAGACTATGATTTGCACAAGTTCAGACAACGACACCCCTTTCTATATCCTTCAAGGGCACCCCAGCCTTCTGGCTCAATAACCGGTTGTGCTCGGCATCGAAGCTAGCATGAACACTATACAACACATACATCACAACAGCAAGCACGGTGAAGACACCAAACCGCATATAAGCTGCCCCATTCAGAAACCCAAGCAAAAATATGTTGAGGAAAATCGAGGCAGAGGGTAGCCATGGCATGAATGGGACACCCCAGAACTCGGGTTTCCATGCCTGAGGAACTAGCCACTGAAACAGCTGCAAAAGGGCGATGCCAATAATCGAGCATATGCCAAGCAAGATGGCCTTGGGTTTACCGGGTGGTGCAAAATGCCAGATCAGGGTGAACAGGATGGATGTCACGGTGAAGCAGCAGAGGAACAGCGCAGTAGGCCAGGGGTTCGTGGTGCCCACATTGACATAACGTCGATAAACTACAGCACTGGCCACCATGTAGAAGACGAACAGTGTGCCAATGGTTACAAGGTCTAGGAGGACGCCCAGATCAGTGAAGAGCGCAATGGCTGCAGTCAGAATTCCTGAAAGGGAAGGACACCACTAGTGAGGGAAAAATTTTTTCCAGTGTAACATTCTGCAGTAAGTATTGAGCAATGAATAATAGACGAATTCCAATATATCACACATGCTTCTGAGCAATACCCTCCGATTTATTTAAGACAGAAGATTTTTGAGTCGGCCTGGTAAAATTGACATGTACACTATCAGCAGATACGAGTGACCTTGAGAACCAACTCAAACCTTAAACAAGGCCCCCAACTAAGCAAAGGCCAAACAGTGACAAATTGAACCAAAATTTTCGAGTTGATATTGATTAAGTCTTAACAAACTTGATTGGAATTTGGAACCCCAGCATTCAAATGGCCAACCAAAGTTGACCAAAGGCAGAGCCAAATAGCCCATTTAGGGCCCTTTTTTCCGTTGGTAAATCATCTTTTACCAACTAAACTAATTTTCAACTAATTTCTACCAACTCTAACAAAAAGAATTTCAATCATTTCCAACTTCAATCAATTTCGACCAACTTCCACTAATTTCTATCAACTATTACCAATCTATTTCAAATTTTCTTACAAAGAAAATTCTATTCATTTACATTTCTCAACCTTAACTGACGCCTACTAATCATTCCAAAAATTACCAACTTTTACTAAATTCTAGCCACTTCTGTCAATTTTTATTAACTTCACCCATTTACCAATTCCTTTTTACCAACGAAAAACTAGGCCCTTGCTACGTCTACTACTAAGACAATCAATAAAGTTTACAAGTTTTCACTTAATACTTTTACACCTACTGAAGAAAATACCTTGCCAAATAGAGCAGTTGACCGATTCTAATTGGAGTAGTTTGTTCCACTTGTCTTTTTCTTCTTTGTGAGAATATTTGAGAAAGGAAAATCACCATCCGATTGGTGTTATGTATACCAATGCCACAGATAACCAAGATACCAAGAGCCATGCTTTTCCTTTATTCTCTTAAAGCGCACTCAATAAAGCAATAACAATAATCACCGAGTCATCAAACATGACGATGTCACAGTTAAAAATAGGTGGTGGAATCATATACAGCACAATACTATCAATAACCCCTTCATCGATTCGAATCATAGAGTTTTCTTTCATTGGTGGTGCAGATTTGATACAGAAAGAAGCTAAGCACTTGAAAAATTGAGCATATGTACAGGAGAAATATATACAAGGTCAACAAGCGATTTCCTCCCAAAGCTACTCTTTAATTATTTGCATTACTAGGACTGCCCTAAAAATATCCGCCACAATTACAATCCTCAAATCATACTAAATTGAAACCATAGAATCTCAATCCAATAGGTTAGGAGTCCCAGAGATGGGGAAGGGGGACCTTCACATTTTACATGTGTGCAACCTTACTCCAGTTATTAAATTGTTGGAACACTAAATTTGCGTCAAAATATAATAACTAATTACATGCCAACTTTTTCTCCCGAATTGAGGTATATATCAAAGTACAACGTATGTCTCTGTAACACCTATGTAATCTTATTATGTAAAGTGACATTACAATGTAAGCCATATAAATCAATCTACAATTGTTTGACATGTTACCTCTCGAATCAATCTCCAGGGTCAACCAAAATCCCCCTGAATCTATTTCTTTTTTCTTTGTTTTTTTAGGGGAGGGGGGTTACACTTGGAGTTGAAGAATCCAAAAATCTTAAAGGATTTTGCTTTGCCTTTGCCGCTTTTTCTGCATGCATGTTTTCCGGGTGTTTTCAAAGGTCATGCATGTCATGTCCTACGGCGATGATATTAAACAAAGCAACTTTTTTCTGCTGAAAATGATCCATAAGCTTTACACAAATAAAAGAGAGCACTTCCTGGCTAAAATCAGGTGGCCTGGGCAACAACAAATCATGTGTGACGTGTCTCCAACAACCTACTCCCCCCCCCCTCCCCCTACTTTTCATGCATGTAATCTCATTATATAATTATATAACTATATATATATAATTAAATAACTTTACACATATTTGTCATTGTCACAATTTTATCGGTGAAGTTATTAATTATTATTAAAATTTATTGTGTGTGTTTTAGCATGCGTACAATTCTTTTTTTATTTTTCTTTTGTACTTCACAAGACCTTTCATCTTCTTCTTAATCAATGAATTAAAAATATCGTTAATAAACATTTACTTGCATATGTAAAAATACCGCATGCGTAAACCTAAAAAATTCAATAGATACAAAGATTACTTAACCAATAAAATAAATCTAAACAACGAAAATAATATTATTGATAAATTAGTTATAATTTTGGACATTGATATATTATTTAACTCAACTCCTATATCGTAAGAGAAATAATTCTAGTATGATTGTGAAAGGGAGGACGCATAACAAGAAAAGGGAAATGAGTGAAAGGAGGAATCTAACGGCGGATGCAAAGATTGCAAAAGTTTGAACAATTAATGATATCCACCCGTTTATGTATTTAGGCAGACATCAATGGATTGTTGTGATATCTACCTTGAATAAAATTCAAACAAGAATGCTCCATAAAGTTTATAGGTGTTTTCAAAAAAATATTGGACTAAACAATTAGGTATTTAGGTATGATAGCGGACAATTAGGTATTTTGGATTGAAACTTGCTTCCTTCTCTAATTCGGACACAATTTTTATCTAATTATGATTCAATCAGGTTTTATTTCGAGTGCACCATTCAGGATCTAATTAGAATCGGATTCAAGAATGAGTTCTGGTTCTCAATCAGATATATCCAATCTTACCGACGGCATGATGGGACACATCCTTAAGATCCTCTTCTCATATATATATAGTTCCTACTGTTGTCTTAAAAAAATATAAAGTTGAGTTTAATATTAAATTCATAAAATCACGAGCTTGATGAATCATTTGATCATGGCCGACAATTACACAAGACGGATGAACCATACCCACCCCTGCTTCCTTTGGCTGCCCCACATGTCTGTCATTCCCGTGCGGCTAAGCTCGTACTGTAGTACTAGTGGCCTCATAATATATACTACTACTACTAAGTGGTAAATGCTAATCATCATTCACCCATATCTTCCTCCCTAATAACTCCAAATGCACCACGTAAAATTGTCCCTTCCCCTCCTAAAATCTCTCATCTTGCATCTATGAAATATAGGTGTTGGATAATTTAATGGAACAGTCTACCTTTTAGTTCCCTCCCCCTTCAGTTAATAGTTTTACAGTACTATTTACAAATTGTGGGGAGTGAAAAGGTAAATAAACTTAGTAATTAAAAATAAATATAATAGATAAAAATAAAGGATTTGTCACAATAATTATACCATAGACTCATATCTGTATATTTGACTCACATGACACATTTTTGTATAGAAAATACTTTCTTATGTAGATAGGGTTAAAAAAAAAAAAGAAAAAAAGAGGCGTTTCAGGAATTTTCAAAAAAAATACTTATAATAACCTGAAATTATATATATATATATATATATATATATATATATATATATATATATATCTTACAATTTGTAGGTTTTTGAGAACAAATGAAACTATAGCACATCTGTCTCAAAGTGCTCTTTGGGACAGAATAGACAAATGTAAGACTAAAGAATAAGGTTTAATTTAGGTGAGGTTTGGCAAAAATCAAGCCAAAATTAAATACTATACAGTTTGAATTAGTTCAACCTTTAATCTACTGCTAGGCTTCTAAAAGACAAATATTTCATAATAGTAGGACTCAAACCAAGTTAATTCTCTTGTCAAAGTCAAGCGGTTTCATTTTAAACATAGGAAAGGATAGTTTTAGTTAATTTCAAGCCTATTATGGGATATTCCACAAGGGGATATCGTTCATTTTACCAAGTGTACTTTGCAATACAGCTTTACATGATGAACAAAGAGCATCATAATCAACACCCAAAGGGCAAAAGCAAAGTGGTGCCAAATGGGGATGCCTTTAGGCCCTTACACAACCGAAACCGTTTAGGTTTTTGGGATTGGGGTGTGGGTGTGGGTCCCCACGGCACAACAGCCCAACTTGAAAAAAGACAGCACAACAAAACCTATGAAAGCCAACAAATAAAGGAAGAAAACGAAAGCAAAACCCATCTATTATCTATAGCAGCAAAATTACAACCAACAATAACAACAAAAACAAAAACAAAAACAGATTAAGATTAGAATAGACAGATGCTGCCAAAACACACTAATGATGAGTAGCTGTACAATTCAATTGGAAAATGTCAATTTCTAAAATTCACATGAAATATATACACGTTTTATTATTTTCGTTCAGAAATAGGTGAAATTAGGTGATTAAAGTAGGTATTTTTTTATTGAAATGGATTAAAATAGATTGAAGTTAGTATATTTTTTACATAAGGGATAAAAGTAGATTAAAATGGATTGAAGTTGATATTTTTTTTATTGAAGTTTGTAAATTCAGTTGAAATGGATTGAAGTTGATAAATTAGGATTTACCAACGGCAAAAAAAGGGCCTTGATATCCGATATTTCAAAGTCAGACAAAAAAGGATAAATACACCGGCATATTATGAGTTTCAATTATATGGTTTGATTTATATTCCTAACATGATGTGATCTTTTCTCACATATTAGACAAATTTAAATAATTGAATCAGGCAAAATTGCTACCACTAAAAATAAAATGCATATAAAAAGAGGATAGGGAAGTGATAGATTCGAAAAAGATGGCTGGGGAAAAAACAAGTAAAATTTACAAATAACAATACGCTAGAAATAAAACATAAATAAATGGATACATACCGAGAAAAGCAGAGGCGTTGACGGGAGTAGACGTCTTAGGATGGACTCTGGCAAACCATGCGGGAACGACACTTGAGCGTCCGATAACGCACATGTAACGCGCCTGTCCCAGCATCGCCACCATCAGCGACGTCAGTATCCCAAAACTCGCCCCTCCTCCGATCACATTCGCCACCCATCCCCACCCTTTCTCTCTCTCGAACGCCGCCGAGAATGGCGCGTCTGGGTTTATCTGATATATATACCAACACCAACCCAGTCCAATTTAGGCTTTTTGTATAACTTCAAATCTAGCCATGATATCGATCAATGTTTGAAATTGAATTGATTAATGCGTGCGTACCGCGTCGTATGGGAGGAGCATGGACATGGAGGTGGCCATGAGGCAGTACAGGACGGTCACAATGGCCACCGAGCCGGAGACGCCGATGGGGATGTCTTTTATGGGATGCTTAACCTCCTCCGCCATTGTCGAAACGGCGTCGTACCCTATGTAGCTCAGGTAAACAATGGCGGCGCCGTTGAACACTCCGCCGATTCCGTACGGCATGAAGCCGCTTGGATGCTGGGTCGGATCCTCCGGCGTCGTGAAGTTTCTGGAGTCTCCTTTGCAGAACCCGATGACGATGATGAATCCGATGAACGTTAAATGTGCTACAGTCAGGAGCATGTTCACCAACGAACTCTCTCTCGTACTGTATAATTCCAAAATAATAAAGGGAAAATTACGGTATATGCATTGATCGTTTGTTTACGAAAATTGAAGAAAGAGATTGGAATAATGAAGAACCTGTAGCAGATGATGAGAGTGATAATGAGGATGACGAGGACGGCAATGACGTCAATTTGATTGAAGCCTTTGGGGAGGAGAGATATAGTCATTCGCCACTTGGATGTGGATACGCCGATTGCTGTTCCCAAGTACGCCGTGAAGCTTCTGGCTATGGCGGCATTCGATAGCACGTAATCCAACACCAAATTTGCCCCCGTCAAAAATGCCGCAAACTCCCCTGCAATTCCCACACCATACACAAATTCAAATTCAAATTCGTTGGATTTTCATCAAACGAATATCATCAAACGGAAAAACAGAGCAGAGCTTCATCATACAAATTGAATCACACGAAACAGAGAAACAGAGGAGAGAGGGGGGGGAACCCGGACCGAAGGTGACGCGGAGGTAGGTGAAGGCGCCGCCGGCGAGGGGGATGTCGACGGCGAACTCGGTATAGCAGAACGCCGAGAGAAGCGCGCAGATTCCGGCGATGGCGTAGGAGACAACGACGGCGGGGCCGGAGTGGTAGAGAGAAGCACTGCCGGCGGTGACGAATACGCCGGAGCCGACCATCCCGCCGACGCCGAGTCCGATGAGGTCGTACCACCGGAGCGACCGCTTCATGTCGGACCCGGACCGGGCCTTCCCCCGGCTCAGCTCCTGGAACGAAGTGGACGCCGACCCGGCCCGCTTGGCTATCCGGGTCGGGGAGTGGGCTAGGGCACTTAGGTAGGCCCGGAAACTGGAGAAAGAGGAGGGATAAACATCCTGATTGTCTTCCATTGTTGGGTTTCGGCTGTTTCCACTCTCTCTCTCTCTCTCCCTCTCTCTCAGTACTACTCAGGACTGGGTGAGATGGGAGATGAGTGAGATTGCTGAGAAGAGAGAAAGAAAAGGGGGACAATTTGTTGATCAAAGGGTGGCCCTGTCCCTATAAAAGTAGATGGGTTCTATCAGTGTGACTATGACAGTGCAAGGGTAAGCGTCTACGCTTTGACGGCTTTACTCTCTTTTTTTTTTTTTTTTGGCTAGTGATAGCACGCTGCGCGTGCGATTACCAGCGACAAACGGAGTGGAAGAGGTGACTACTTATTAGTGATTACCTCATTTATTGCTGTAGTTAATAGTCATAAGTAGGTGGTTCTGGCCTAGATTGAGATTTGCACGCAACATGGATTGGTTCCTCATTCCTGTTCCAACGGTAATGGTTGAGTCACACAACAAAAAATGGAGGAGTTTCATACAAGGCACACTAATTTCAAAGGAGATAGTTTGACAACTGCCAAATTTATTTAACAAAGTGTGTGCTGTTTTAATCTGCTAATTGCTTTATCAATTTCTTTTAAATCGTTTTAACTCGCTTTAATCCGTCAAAATGCTCCAAATCACTCACTTTAAAAAAGGAGAACAAGAAACATCGTCATGTCACAATTTCCATTGAGAAAGATAAAAACAGATATAATTTTTTAAAAATTAATTTTTAAAAGAAAAACTATGAATGAGAAATTACAAAAACAAAAAAGGAGCGGACAAAGATTGTCAACACAATTTTAGCCTTGACCACGATGGTTAATCAGTGAAACATATTTGTTGCAAGTTTGAAATTGGCAATGTTAGTACTCCTCACATTGATGTTATAAAGGTCAATCACTAAGGACGAACTTCTAATTTTATTCATGAAAATCCTAAAGCGTACGTAAATTTTGAATTCTAGAATACCCTTTAACGGAAACCCCAAAAAAAAGTATTGAACATTTGGAAGATATTGAAGGACAAATGTCTGAAGTGAGTAATGAATGAAGATTTGACATAATTATATTGTGCTACATGCTACACAATTTCATCTGGACGCATGAAAAAAGGGATACAAATTTTATTGAGACCAACAAATATTGTAATAATTCCCCACTTTGGGTTGTATGATGAGTAAAATAAATAAGCAATAAATGAAAATCGGATGTCATAGCTGGTATGGTTTCATTATCGACCAAAAACCATTAAACTTTTATATGCAACTTTTTCTTGTAATCAACGAAAAGTATTTACCTCCTCGCAAATCGTTATCGTAAACGAATGTTCAATAAGTTATTACAACAACATTGAACTCCGCTATTGCATAATTTTTGTAGACATAATGTAAACTAAGTGGGTGTTTGGCCTTACTTTTGAAACTGCTTTTAGCATTTTAAAACATAAATTGGGCCAAACATTCATTTTTCCAAAAGTGAGAAATAACTTTTGAAAAGTGATTTTAGGAAGAAGAACTCCCAGAAGATTAGTGGTTAGTTTAGGAGCGTTCATTTTAAACATTTTGAAGGAGCGGTTAGATTATATTCCTTTTCAAGTTTGAAATGTTTAAAATGAACAAGCCCTAAACTATATTGGACACATCATGCACTATTAAAACTGAACAAATTGTATAGTATTTACTCAAATGTTTTGCTATTCTGAGCTTCCCATAATAAATTTAGTACTCATGAAAACCATCATATATAATACGGCTAATGCATATTCCTTTTCAAGTTTGGTTAATTTAGGCATGATCATATTTGGATTACTAGATTTTGGTTTAACTCATATTTGTACTGGATCATTTTTATCTTGAATTGACTTAGGATTGATTGACGTTTTGTTCAAAGGAATTATCCTAGAAATAACTTTTTGTTGAAAATTTGGGTAGCATTTGGTCTGAATCGGGTTAAATTAGATTTGGATTCCAAATTGAGTAGGCTTAATTAGGTGTCAATTTGGGTATATACTCATTTATAAGATTGAAACTGAGACGAACCAAGTCTGAGTCTCACACGCCAGGGTAACTTGTGAATTTACCAAGCTTGAAAATTTGGCTCACCGCCAATAAGCTCATAAGCCTTGCTAGCATCAATATTGAGCCTTTGTTTCTCATTTTCTAGCTATTTTGTATTATTAACATGGACAATTGAGATTCAATTTGATTACTCCAAAGATTAAAGCTCAAATGAGTTCAAATTTAGAGGGGGAAACAATTATCTAAACCATAAAATAAGCAATAATGCCTATAAATCCAGCGACAAATGCGAGACATGATAATATTTTAAAAAACAAATGAAAGAAAATAAAGATATATAGTACATGTGATGGTGGCTGAACGTGTGCATGCACAATAAACAATGGAAAGACTTAGTTATAAAGTAAGTTGATAATGGTGGAGTACAATTTGTTTTTTAAATGGGAATAGAGATTAAAGTATTAAACCCATACATTATTTTCCCTCATCGACGAGTCAACTGAGCTTATCGAGCGGAGCCGAGCTTCACTAGCATTTGTCAGATGGGTTCAAGCCCGCGATTATCTGAGCTTCTCTCTGGCTCTCTTTTTTAGATTCCCCCGAAGCTAAGTCATGAGGCCTCACGAGCTCACTTAGGGCATGAGTCATTTGAACCATCATACCAGAAAGACCATTATTGAATTTAAATATATACAAATTAGTAAAAATTCATTGTATTCATAACAGATGTGCATGATTTGATTCAAATAAGACCAATTTAAATTTAGTCAGACCCTATTGGTTATATTTTAATTTAATTCACTAATTGTCCTCCATTTTTTTTAAGAATTTGAATGGATATATTTTTGTATAAATTATGGTCCTACTGGGTCTTCTTAATAATTGAATCAACAAACAAAATGAAAATGGACGTGCAGTGGCCAGTGGGCAACAACTTTGCAAACAAATGGTTGTGACCTATGTGTCTGAATCATTTGAACCTATAATTCATATAAGTCAAGGAAACCAATGTTGTTGATTATGATATCTCACGAATGGATGAGATTGTAATAAAACTAGCATATTAGAAAGGCCATTATTGAATTTAAACTTATATAAATTACTAAAAATTCATTGTATTCATAAAAGATGTGCATGATTCAATTCAAATAAGACCACCGCTATTACTCAGGAGAACTCCAGCAATTTAAATTTATAATTAGCTAGACTCTATTGGTTATGTTTTAGTTTAGTTCACGCGTTGTCCTCCATTTCTTTTAAGAGTTTGGATGGATATCTTTTGTATAAATTAGAATCCTACGGGATCCTTCTTAATAATTGAATCTGTTAGAATATGAAAGTGGATGTTGCCCCACATTGACAAAATGAAAGAATATGAAAGTGGATGTTGTCTCACATTAATAAAATTAAAAAGGTTTGAGCATGTATATAAGTTTGGGAGTTACCCTACCCACTGCCAATTGGTTTTGGGTTGAAATTAAACCCCATTTGAACTTATATGCATTATTCTTTGTTGAAAGCCAATTGATATAAAAAAAAATTTAACAGAATCAACAAACAAAATGGAAATAAGCATGGGTAAAAACTTTGCGAACAATTGGTTGTGACCTATTGTTTTTGCAAGGCAATGTTGTCACCAGAGTTTATTTTCGTTTTCTTTGCTATAATCTAGAAAAATCACTCTGGAATACACTAAGGTAATCTTCTTTAATTCAATTTGTCATAATTAATAAGTACTTATTATTAGTTTTCAACACAATTCAACATTATTTAACATCATTTAATATCATTCAGCATCATTCAACAACTTTCAGTAGCTTTCAACAATTCTCAACAACTTTCAGTACTATTAATATTGAAAATACTTAATTGTATTCTATTTAACCATTCATCAACTTTAACTTCATGAACTTTCAGCAATAAATATCAAAAGGTACCTCTTGATAAATTGAAAAGAACAAATCCTAACAAAAACTATGCCAATTTGACACTAAGGATATATTCTTTTAAACTTATTATAACTACTTATGATAAGTGTTTGGAACCATTCAGCATCATTCAATGCTTTCAACATTATTTAGTAATTCTCAATAACTTTCAACGCTATCATAATACAAATAAAAATATCTATTTATATTTTCTTTAATCATTCAATAACTTTAAATAACTTTTGGCAACTTTCAATAATTTTCAGTAACTTTCAATCATTTTCAATAGTTTCTAGTAACTTTCAGTACTATTTAAGAACTTTCAATAACTTTCAACAAACCTTCGGGGGCTTTTAGTAATAAGTGTCAATAAATGCCTTTGATAAGTCCAAAAAAGCATACCCTAACAAGATGTAGCACAACAAAATGAAAAAATGACTATAAAGATAAGGGGTTTATGTAACCCATTTTATTTGTAGTATATTTATAGCTTACATTATTGTTATAATCTCAGTCACCTCTCCTCTGATTGCTTTCTCTCTCCTCTGGGCCGAATTGTCAGCGCACCACCTCTTTGCCCAGAACGGTCACCTGGTTGACCTCGGGTAGCGTCCATCAGCAGTAACCGGTGGCTGGCGGTCCTCGACAGTGAGTAACATAGCATAGTCTTCCCTTGGTCCTTCCCTGAGCTCTTGAGAAACAAAGCTTGCCACTGCGCCCTGTGTCTGCAACTCGCACCACCTGCGACCTTAAGTCTACATCTGGCTACGTTCTTGCTGGTTGGCCTCTAGGGTTAGCTACACAGGGGCCTTTGTTGTCGTACTCGACATCACGAGGTTAGTTCCCCCTTGGCGACGCAAATTTGGAACCTCAACCTGAGTTTTGTGGCTCATTCTCGTGGTTGGATTTAGGGTGGCCGTGGCAGAGGTGGAACTTACTCTCTACCTCCGTTATCTCAGGTTTTCTCTCCCTCCCATCTCAGCTTATTGGCTATTCATATAGTGTATCAGATAGAATTTACATTTTTGGTCTTCATCTGGCTATGTGCTTGCTTCGTTTGGTCTTCATCTTGTTCTGTTTTTGCCAGTGTTAGTTTGCTCTATTTTTACAGTTCTTGCTTCCGTTTTTCTGAGTTTTAGAGTTTTTGTTTGGCCTTCATTTTGCTCTATTTGGTCGCTGATGTTGTATTTCTACTTCAATTGGTTCTCCCCATTGTTTTTTTTGCTCCGGGATATCTTCGGGTCCCTAATTCTCTTGGAAATTGGCGTTTTCTAAGTAGTCCATAGCCAGGGTTGCATCTTGCTATTTTGCTCTTTTGGTTATTCTTGTTGCTTGTATTCCCGGGTATCCATAATTCTTGTTGCCTGTCCTGTTGCCAATGATATTTTGCCTTTTGGTTAGTCTCTTGGACATTTTATGTTATTGTTAGCAGTATATTTGTAGGTATTATTAGTATTTTTCCACGGCGGTCATTATTTTTGTCTTTATTTTTGTTGGAACTCTCGGTTATTATCTTTCAATTAGTTTGCTATTGTTTTTACCTGCTTTTTTTTTTATCATTAGTAGTGTTTCAACCCCTTTAAAGTTTACTCCATTTTGTTCGTAGTTACTTTTATTGTTATTATTTTGGTAAGTCTCTTGGCTACTGTACGTGTATTTGGTGATTAGTCTCTTTTTCATTTAGATACCTAAGTCTGCGGTATTAGTTTAATTCTCTAGAGTGTGTTGTTGTGGTGGGTGTTTTGGTTCTATTGTATTGTTTTAGTATTATTAGTCAGTCCTTTTAGATTGTCAAGTGTTGTCTTGCCAAGTAGACTCCTAGACTTGTTTTCAAAGTCTGGGGTTCGGTGTAGCTGGCATCGCTTTTCCCTTTTAGTTTCGGAGACGGGTCTTTTCCTTTTTTGGGGGCCCACCCCGGGTTTTTATTGGGGAGAGTTTTTCGCTTACTCCCCCTTTAGTCAGTCTTTCCTAGCTGTTGTTCTATTAATAGGTTCTTTTTAGTGCTTTGCGGGCAGTGGGTAGTAGCTTAAGCCAGTGGCTAGCCATGTAGTAGCTTCAGCCAATCCTCCGGGGGGTATTAGGGATAGGAGGGGCGTAGGGTTCTGGAAGGTACGCCTAGCGCCGTGAAATATTGGATCTCTTATAGGTAAGTCTATAGAATTAGTTAAGGCTTTGCATAGGCTTAGGATTAGCATAGCTTGTGTTCAAGAGACGAAGTGGGTAGGAGTTAAAGCTACAATAGTTGATAGGAACAAACTTTGGTATTCGGGGTCAACCAAGGCGAGGAATGGGGCTGGCATTTTGGTTGAGAAGGAGTTGGTAGACTTCGTTGTTGAAGTGAAGCGTAGAAGTGACCGAATTATGACTATTAAGGTTTTGGTAGGCTCAGAAATCATCAACATGGTTAGCGTGTATGCCCCTCAAATAGGGTTGTCGAATGATATTAAGAAGCTTTTTGGGGAGGAATTGGATATGGTCATCCAAGATGTTCCTCGGAGCGAGAAGATTTTCATAGGAGGAGACTTTAATGGCCATATTGGTGTTGACACAGAAGGATATGACACAGCCCACGAAGGTTTCGATTTTGGGAAGAGAAACATTGGAGGCATGTCTGTGTTGGACTTTGCAGTGACCTATGATATGCTGGTGGTAAACTCCTTTTTCAAGAAGAAGGAGGACCACTTGGTGACCTTCAAGAGTGGCTCCCTAAAGATCCAAATTGACTACTTTCTGATGATGGCAGATAATCGGAGGTTTTGTAAGGATTGTAAGGTGATTCCTAGTGAGTATCTAGGTACTCAGCATAGGTTGCTAGTGCTAGATGTGGAGTTCAAGTGTTCAAAGTGGAAGAAGATGAGGGTCGGGGAACCGCGAGTAAAGTGGTGGACCCTCACGAAAGAGAACCCTGTATTTTTAGTAGAGAAGATTTCGGAAGAAAGAGCTTGGATGCGGACAAAATGTGGGAGGCGATGGTAGATTGTATTCAAAGATCGGCTGAGGAAATCCTAGGTACTTCTAGAAGAGGTGGTCACAAAATCAAGGGCGCCTGGTGGTGGAACGATGAGGTAAAGGAGAAAGTCAAAGAGAAAAAAAAGACTTACGCTGTTTATATGAACAGTAGATAATATGTAGAGAGAGATATTAGTAGAGCTAAGTATAAGGCAGCTAAGAAGGTAGCCAAGAAAGCTGTTGCGGTAGCTAAGAGTAGGACTTATGACAGGTTATACCATAGACTGGAACCAAAGGAAGGGGAGAAGGAAGTCTTTAAGCTGGCAAGAGCTAGGGAGAGAAGAACGAGAGATTTAGGTGTTGTGAGGTGCATCAAAGATGAAAATAGTAAGGTGTTGTCTGAGGATGCAGCTATCAAGGGGAGATGGCAAAGGTACTTTGCCAAACTCCTCAATGGTGAAGTGATGGAGAATTCAAGAAGTAGGGTTAGTAAGAGTCAAGAGAGGTGTCTTGATCCACAAGTATGTGGTCACATCAGCAAAGATGACATTAAAGAGGCCTTAAAAAAGATGACCAATAGGAAGGCAGAGGGACCTGATCAGATACCAGTGGAAGTGTGGAAGTGTTTGGGTGAAGAGGGATTAGAGTGGCTAACGGAACTTTTCAACATTATTTTCAGGACCGATAAGATGCCCAAGGAATTGAGGTCTAGTACAGTCATCCCTCTATACAAGGACAAATGTGATATTTAAGATTGCAATAATGTTAGAGGTATAAAGTTACTCAGTCACACTATGAAGTTATGAGAGAGGGTGATTGAGAGAAGGTTGCAAACGGATGTTTCGATTTCAGAAAACCAATTTAGCTTTATGTTAGGCAGATCAACCATAGAGGCAATTTACCTCCTCAGAAGGCTCATGGATTTGTACAGAGATAGAAAGGTAGATCGTCATATGGTGTTCATTGACCTGGAAAAAGCATATGATAGAGTTCCGTGTGAAGTGTTATGGAGATGCTTGAAAAAGAAAGGAGTATCACCCATGTATATCCGAGTTATTAAGGATATGTACGAGAGAGGTAGGACGAGTGTTACAACACCAGGAGGAGTCACCAATGACTTCTTCGTTGGTATGGGCCTGCATCAGGGTTCCGCCTTAAGCCATTTTCTTTTCATCCTACTTATGGATGTACTTACAACATGGCTTCAAGATGAGTTACCTTGGTATATGATATTTGCTGATGACATTGTTATTATCGATGAGACCAGATAGGGAGTTAATGTCAAGTTAGAACGATGGAGGCATACACTAGAATCTAGTGGTTTCAGAGTGAGTAGATCGAAAACGGAATACCTTCATTACTGTTTCAGTGGAAGAGAGAATGCGGGGGGAGAAGTCACCCTGGATGGGGGGTCGATACCTAAGGTCGATAAGTTCAAGTATCTAGACTCGATCATTCAGCAGAATGGGGATATCGACGAAGATATTAACCAGCGGATAAAGGTGGGCTGGCAAAAATGGAAGTACTCCTCAAGTGTGCTGTGTGATAAGAGGGTGCCCCTTGGATTGAAGGGCAGAGTCTATTGTATGGTAGTTAGACCGGCTGTTCTTTACGGATCAGAGGTTTGGCCTTTAAAAAAGACGCAGGTTCAAAGGTTGATAGTGGCGGAGATGAGGATGATCAGGTGGATGTGTGGTTATACGAGGATGAATAAAATTAGAAATTGTATTATCAGGAACTTAGTTAGAGTAGCCCCCATCGAAGATAAGATGAGAGAAACAAGATTCCGATGGTTTGGCCATGTGAAAAGGAGGAGTGTGGACGCTCCAGTGAGGAGATGTGAGATGATCAGCATCCCCAGGGGCAAAAGAGGGAGGGGCCGACCTAAGAAGAGTTTAGATGAGGTGATTAGAGAGGACTTGAGAGTTATCGGTCTAACGGAAGACCTGACTCAAGATAAGAAGTTGTGGCGGGATAGGATTAAGATCTTACACCGCATAAAGTCGTCCGCGTAGTTGGCTTTTGGTTGCAGGGGTAAGGCGCTGGTAGGGTTGTTTCGTTTTCATGTTTGTTTGTAGGTATTGCTTTCTATGGGGTAGAGGCACCGTTTGCTTACCTCTGAGTGTTAAGGTATGTTACCTTTATCTGATTCATTGTTCTTATGTTACATTAGCTCCACCAACCCGTCCTTTAATGTTCCCAATAAGTGTTTTTACGAAATGTCTTTTCTTTAAAATCTTTTCACAAATTCCTTTTATGTGGGTCTTCTTAGAAACAACCTCTCTACGGGTAGCAATGCCGGTAGGGGTAAGGTTGCCTACAGCTGGATCTCCCTAAACCCCACATAAGCGGAACTCACACTAGGAGGTGTTGTTGGTGTTGGTGTTGTAAAGATAAGGGGTTTGAAAATAAAAATTAAAACAAACTAATCAAAATGTCTCCTCACACTATTGATGCAGTTTTTTGGTGAATATATGTAATTTTCCTTCAAAAAAGATTCAGATACAGATGTGAATCTAGAGTTCCAAAAATATATTACCCTTAAACTCTTAGTTAAAGGTGTTAAATACCCCCTCAACTTTAAAAATAAGACAAATGCCCCTTGACTTTATTATCCAATCTTATTTCTTTTTAATTAATTAATAATGTGGCAAATTTGAAAAATGATATGACTTGTTAAAATGATGTGGCTTAATTTAATGTATATTGTGTTAAATGTAATTTTTTTATTTCTAGAAACACAATCAAATTAAATATTATTTTTTGTTTTCCTGGTTGGACCCCCAAAAAAATCCATATGATCGAACAATATAATGCATTATATTTTTTCATACATTGTGGTGAACCCAACAATAAATAAAGCAAAATATTTTTTCCTTCCCCTTTTCACATAAAAACCAAGCTAGGTTGATCGAAGTCTTTCATTTAAATTTCATAATCTTATTTAGCTTGATAATTTAACTTACAATTAGAAGTATTTTAACAACTAATATGAAAAAATTACTTTACGTATTGTCAAACCAAATCATGTTGGGGGCATGCATAAAACACAAAATTAATATATATAATTATTTTTATATAGAAGGAGGGGGAACAATCAACTATGTATGAACCTAATTTCTAGAGTATAACGCACGACATTTTTAAATTTTCATATGAAATTTATTTTTAATTAATCTTATAAACACAAGCATTTTTCTAACAAAAAAGCATTTTAGTAATTTTTCAAGAAATGGGGAAAAATTATCAAGAAATAAGATATTATAAAACAAATAGACAACAAAAAGGTGATGTGACAGTGCAATGTGCTCGATTGATAGGAATGAAATCCTCAATTTGTTTCAATAGGAATGAAATCCACAATTTGTTTCAAGCAAGTCTATGAAATAATTATATAGAAAAAAAAGAATAACCCATATATCTTTATGATAATTTAATTATTGTAATATTTTCCTAACTCAAGTATGACAAAATTATGAATTTATCAATTAAATTAAAAAAATTAAAAAGTTATGTTATAAATTGACAGAAGTAGTTGCTTTAATTCTACACTTCGAATACGAATCACTAAAATACAACAATGTTGTCCAGCCTGTATGGTTTTAATTTGTCTTATATTTTATCACTGAATATAATTGTGTAAAGTAGACTATGTAACTTTTCTGGATAAATTATTTAATCTATTTATGTAAAAACATGCTTATGTGACTTTTTTCTTTCCAAATCTTGCCATGTCACGTTTTAGGGAAGCCAAATCATCAATTAACATAAAAAAATAAAATTAATAAAGTAACTCAATTAAGTTAAGGGGTATTTACCTCATTTTTAAAGTTGATGAGCATTTTGTTACACAGACTAAAAGTTCAAAGGCTTTTTATTTTTAGAACTCTGTGAATCTACCTTAGGTTAATCTATGGTGAATTATTTAGGTTTAGAAATGGGAGTCCAAAGGGTCTAAAGAGTTGTTGAGTTATGTTTAGTTCTTGTAATGTGTCAAGTACCTTCATCAATCATGTTTAGAGACATTAATTAGTGGGACGTGCTCCATTGATAACAATCACAATAGGCATTTGCATCCTACCTCATCAATTTAATTTTTATAGTAGTTTGGAAAAAAGAAGTTGGCTAATCAAGTTGCCAAGTTAAGGTAGAATGATCACGTTATGACTATTAAATTTTGGTAGGATAGAAATCCCCAATATGGCTAGTGTTCATGCACCACAAACAGGTTTGGCAGATGACACTAAGAAACAATTTTAGCAGGATTTGGATATGATTATTTAGGGTATACCGCATAATGAGAAACCTTTCACAGGAGGTGACTTTATTGCATATATTGGAGCTAAAGTGCATGTGTATGATACGACTCATGAAGGTTTTAGCTATGGAAAAAGAACAATAGAGGGGTCACAGTTTTGAACTTTGCGGTTGCCTACAAATTGGTGATTGTAAGCTCTAATTTTAACAGAAGGAAAACCACTTGGTGTCCTTTAAGTGTGGCGCCACAAAGACTCAAATTGACTACTTTCTAATTAAGGAAGACAATAGAAGGATGTGTAAAGACTGTAAACTGGTGCCAATGAATATTTGAGGTCATAACACAAGTTATTGCTGATGGATGCAGAGATTAAAAGTTAAAAGAGGAAGGAGAGAAGTGTTGAAGATCTTAAAGTTAGATGGTGTAATCTTCTTAAGGAGAATGCAACAAAACTATTGAAGAAGGTTACAGCAAAAGGTAGTTGGAAACAAGCAGAGGATGATGACCAAATGTGGGAAGCAATACATAGTGTATTAGAAGGTAGGCTAGAGCAGAAATCTTAGGCACATCTAGAGAAGGTGGAAGCAGAATAAAAGGAGCGTAGTGGTGGAATGAGAATGTAAGATACAAACTCAAGGAGAAACAAGAAGCATAAATTACTTCAATCAATAGAAGAACCAATGAAGAACAAGAGGCTAATAAAGATAGGTACAAGTCAA
Organism: Selenicereus undatus; assembly: GCA_017589665.1. Classification (NCBI taxonomy): domain Eukaryota; kingdom Viridiplantae; phylum Streptophyta; class Magnoliopsida; order Caryophyllales; family Cactaceae; genus Selenicereus; species Selenicereus undatus. Next base: position 24,129,195 of record JACYFF010031959.1, read on the forward strand.
CAAAAAAGATAACGAAGAAAGTTCTCGCTATGGCCAAGAAGATAGCCTATGAAAGAATATACCAAAAACTTGAGACTAAAGAAGGTGAGAAGGATGTATTTAAGCGAGCAAGGGTTAGAAAAAAGAGAACAAGAGACTTGGTTAATGTAAGATACATTAAAGATGAAGGCAATGAGGTCGTAATAGCAAAAGCAAAAATAAAGAAAAGATAGCAAAGATAGTTCTTTCCGCTCCTAAATGGTGAAATGATTGAGAATTCTGACAGAAGTGAGCAATACTATTGTGAGAGGCAACAAGACTTTCAAATTCCACAACCTATTAGCAAAGATGAGATTAAAGAAGCCCTAAGAAAGATGTTCAATGGAAAGTTTGTGGGCCCAAACCCAATCCCGGTGAAAGTATAGAAGGGTTTGGGTGAAAATGAGCTAAAGTGGTTAATAGAACTGTCTAATGTTATTTTTAAAACTACAAAGATGCCTCGCAAATGAAGACTCAACACAGTTATCCTTCTCTACAAGAACAAATATGATATTCAAAATTGCAACAACTATAGAGGGATGCAGCTGCTTAGCCACACTATGAAATTTTAAGAAAGGGTGATCAAGAGAAGGTCGAAAAATGATATTTCGATCTCAGAGAACTCCTTTGGTTTAATGTCTGACAAATCGACCACAGAGACAATTCACCTCCTTAGAAGACTCATGGAATTATACAAGGATAGGAAAAAGGACCTTCACATAATGTTTATAGACCTAGAGAAAGTCTGCAATAGAGTACGACATGACGTGTTATGGGGGTGCTTAGAAGAAAGGAATGCTGATTGCATATATCCGAGTCATTAAGTATATGATGAGGGGTAAAGACAAGTGTGAGGATCTTATCATGAGACACAAATGACTTTCTAGTCAATATTGGACTATCTTAGGAATTAGCTTTAAACTCTTTTTTTTTTGGGGGGGGGGGCCTAGTATCATGATGAACTTACTAAAAGGATCCAAGATGAGGTAACATGATGTATGTTATTTATGAATGATATTGTTCTTATTGATGAAGTTAGGAATGTAGTTAATAATAAGTTAGAGCGATCAAGTCATACCCAAGAGTCTAGAGGTTTTAATTAAATGGATCGAAAACTGAATATTTAAGTTGTAGTTTCAATGGAGGTGAAAAGGGTAGTGGAGAAGTTATCATTGAACGGGTAGCAATTTCAAGGGTTGGAAAGTTTAAATATTTAGGGGCTCAATTATTCAAGGGAAATGGGATATTGATGAGGATATTAAGCATTGTATGAAAGTGGTATGACAAACATGAAAGAATGCTTCAAGAGTGCTGTGTGATAATAGGATTCTCGTAGGATTAAAAGGTAAAGTTTATCACACGACAGTTAGACCAGCGTATATGGCTCCAAGCATTGACCAATAAAAAGGACCTAAGTCCAAAGGTTGATGGTAGTAACGATGAGGATGATTCAGTGGATGTGTTGCGATACGAAAATGGATAGGATTAGGAATGGTGTCATTAGAAATAAAGTGAAAGTAACACCCATAAATGATAAGATGAGACAGACTAGACTTAGACGGTTAGGCCATGTGCAGAGGAGTAGTATAGATGCACACGTGAGAAGATATGCGATTATTAACCTGTCGAAATGCATAAGAGGCAGAGGATGACCTAACAAAAGTTGGAACAAGGTGATTAAACACGATGTGAAATTTGCACGACTAACAAAAGATATGGCTTAAGATATAAGTATGTGGAGCTCTAAAATTAAGGTTGTGGACCATAGATAGCTAGCTTCTTGGCATTCCCTTGACTTCTTAATGGTAGGATATGTTGTGTGGTATTAGCTATTATTCTATCTTGCGTTTGCCGTATTTTGGTATGCTAGTAGTATTCTCATCTCAATAGAGTTACTAGTACCCCACGTCCGATTGTTTTAGGTGTAGTACTTACCTTCGCTATTCGGTATTTATGTTTTATGCTATTTTAAGTTGTTCTTTTTATATTACCTTTTGTCTATCCCAAAAAAAATAATTAAATTTGTGTGGGTCTCTTAGAATCGACATCTTTGTGACCAGAGAGATTTACAGAAAAATAAGATTGCCTATATCTGAATCTCCTCATATCTTACAAAAGCGAAACCTACAATAAAAGTAGTAGTTGTTATTACTATAGTATTAGTTTTATATGACATGACTAATTAAATGAGGCATTCTTAAGTGACAACTTTAGTTCTACCAGCTAGATCATACCATCCTAGTTCTAATTTTGTAGTTCAACCGAGTGAGTTCTAGCTAAAGAAGTTGTCAGTCTTTCAGTTGCTTCTCTTCAATAGAAGTTTTATTTTCCCATAATGTATCTTAATTTTTAGCCTAATTTTTCTTTCTGTAATCGATTTAACTTCTGATAGAAAAGACAGCCCTTGGTTCCATCTCCTCCATGGCTAAGGTCTAGGCTGGATGGGATTGGGCAAGAGCTGGCTACACCAAGATAGATAAATGGTCCTTCAAGGCCCCATAAGACCATAACTCAAACAGAGAAGTCATGGGGTGGTGGGTTATCTACTTATATCTCTCCCAAGGAAATGGATAAAATGCCTGCAAATCCCATCAAATGTCGTCAGTCAAAAGCCTAGCTGGGGCAACCTTTAGGCAACGGTATGGGTTACAATGTGCAGTGTCAGCGTCTTTTCTATTTGTCTTGTATTGTCTATTAAAGTAGAAAGAGAGGGGGAGGGGGGTTTAAAGCGTTATTTTCAAGTAAGTGTGCGAATATAGTACAATTGGCGCATGACAGAGTGAACAGTAGCTAAAACATGCCCTTGAATAGGGATGGATGATTTTTAAGCTTAATGATGAGTAATGATATGATCGTTTACGGATCTGTTCTTTTTATTAGTGAATTAAAATAAATAAAAGAATAAAGTGAATTGAAGTAGATTAAAATGGGTTAAATTTTTTCTTATAATAAATTAAACTTAATTAAAATAATAAAAGTAGGTTGAAGTAGGTTGAAATGATTTGAAGTAAGCTGAAAAATTAAAATTTTAAAATTTAGCCACAAAAAGAACAGGCTTTAAGATAGATCAACAAATCAGCAGCTTTCTTACTTTCTTTAAAATTATGATTATATTAGCAATAGCAGCTTTCTTACTTTCTTTAAAATTATGATTATATTAGCAATAACATCATTCTATCAAATGTAATGACACCTTGTTGTCCAAACTCATCTGTTTAGCCATTTTTAACTTCAGCGGCGGACCCATTTGTGAGGCACGATGTCCTTTCAAAATTTTTTAAAAAAAAATCACGAGCAGAGCTCGTTACATTTGTATATGGTCGAAGACTGTGTGAATTCTTATAAATAGTCGGGTTTGAACTCCTAATACTTATATCATGGACGCAAGGGGGCACGGGAACATCCAAGTCAGCGGTGAATTTTTAAAAATCAAAACAAATTACCATGTTTGACATCCATATCTATAAACCTTGAGCAGCTATATAATTCATACTAAGCCCTTAACTTTTCATTCAATAGGTAAGCATTATTGCTGGTGAAAAAACTCATACCCACATAAGACCTGCAAAATTCGCTCCAATGAGTATGGATATGGGTGGTAAAAATGAAAAAAAAAATGAGTATGAGATGGATATTACTAAAAGGGGTATAGGTATGGATATAGGTCCTACCTGCCCCATACTCATTCTATCAATACCCCCCGTACCCACCCCACATTGGCCTCATATAAAATCCGCACCCGTTTGTTGAAAGTTTTAATTTGTTGCTTATACTTGGATATTTTGCTAGTTTCTTTGAGGCGTATGGTATTGAAGAATTTGGTGAGACATTTTATTAGAAGCTATACATAATTGTGAAGTGCTAATTTATTGCTTTGATTGGCAAACTTTTAGTTGTATTCGACATGATACGATATATTGCTAGAAAGTTGATGTTAAGTTGACATATTGGCTATTTGATGTTGAATATAGGTACAAAATGGATTTAACTTTTTTTTATCTACATATACCTAAATAAAATCCGCATACACTCTATACCCAGTGCGTATGGATATGGGTATAGCTTTACAACACCCGATGCGTATGGATATGGATACGAGTATTAATTTTGAAAATGAGTATGGATAAACCTGTCCCGTATCTGCCCCATTGCCGCCCCTGGTAAGCACTCCGTTATTTATCCAATAGTCTTCTCAAAAGAGACCATGCCCTGTACTCCTATATACCCATCAATCAATTTCCTTTTTGTTAAAAAAAATTGTATATTTTATAAAATTTTTTATAAGGGTCCCCTTAAAAATTAATGTAACATCAAACTATCTTAAACTAAGAAATGACGCAAGCGAAAAATTGGGTTCAAATCAATTTGGATTTAGACAAATCGGACACTCGTACAAAAACATTATATCCATACCTTGTCCACATTGCATATTTGGACATACTAAGTAGACTCGAACTCAAAACTGAACTGTTTAATATACCATGCTGAATGTTTGATGTTCAAGTTTAGAATTTGGACTTTAGAAAATTTGATTGAGGTTATGTGTATGACTGAAGTCAAACTCAAAATTTTGATGTCTAAACCTAGTTGTTTGAATTTTTGACTGGCGATTTAAAAGGTTTTAGACCAAAATTCTGCCTAAAGGTTTCTAGACCTGATTGTTCAACTGTCTAAATTTGTTATTGACACAAAATTCGAACAATTGAATTTAAGCAAAATTTCAAGTTGAATGTGACCGATATGATTGTTCGAATTTTAAATATAGACATAAATCTTGTGACCAATGCCCAATTTTTCGAGTCAAACAAATCTGAAATAATTGCATTGGGTGGATTTTTTCCGGTGGTACTAAAAAAAAATGACAACTTTATATCAACCTTTTAAATTCAATACTGTCAAACTTTAGGCACCATTGTTTAGGCTTTTAGAAGCATGAACCATTTAATTTTGAAGGAATAGGTTAAATTCATTAATTGAAAGTCACACGACATCTATAATAAATATCATACTCAAGCAAATACATAACTAAAATAATAAAATAAGTCTTTGGATCAAGAAAACTAATTAATACAATTTTGAACGCTCATATTTCATTCAAAAATTGCTTCTTGATTCAGCTTCTCACAAGAACATCCATAAATCTTGTATAGCCCTCCCATCAGAATGATTTATCTGTCTTGCAATCCACATTTGAAGAGTTGATATCCACTTCAGCCCATCAATTAACACTTCAATTCTAAGCAGACAAAACGATTTAAAATAAACTAGAGAAACCAACCTCAAGAGTAAAAGATAATAACACCCCTCAAAAGAGGTTACATAAATACTCTCACAAATGGAGAGGACATTTATTAGTAGGAAAAAGACATACTATCAAAACAATTAAAAAAAGTAGAGATTGGAGCTTACTATTGGCCAAAAACCAATGACGGCCCTCAAGAAACAAGAAGAGAAATAGGATGTTGGGATTGTGTAGATAGAGGAAAAGAACTTTTAGGGCCTGTTTTTTTCGTGGGTTAATTTTAAAATATTAATTTCAACTCATTTTAACCTATTTCAACCTACTTCAACCCACTTCAATTCACTTCTATCATTTTAACTAAATTCAATTTATCATATAACAAAATTCAATCCACCTCAATCTACTTCAACCTACCTCAATCTACTTCAACCTACCTCAACCTACTTCAACCTACATCAACCTACTTTAACCTATTTCAACCCACTTTACCCTTTTACTCATCTCAATTTACCCACGAAAAGAACAAACCCTTAGTCTGCTTACTATTTGCTAATTGTTCAACTTTGAACATAGGGGTGCTTCATAACAATAGATATTTGGAAAAAAATGACTGTTTGGGAGGGTTTTAACTTTTAATTATTGTAATAGTCAAAAAGTATTTGGTAAATAGCAGTTTGCAGTAGTTGTTTGCTAAAAAAAACTCTTTTTAAAAAAGCTATTTTCATTAGCCATTTGAGAAGAGCTTTTTATGATAATGACATAGTTATCCAAAAGTTGAAAAAACTATACACCATTTAAAATTAATTTATAGGCTATGGCATAAATAAAATTTTACCAACATTTTTTTTAGAATATTGCTAGTTTTATGAAATACTTTTCTTTTGAAAAATGCTAATTTAAATGATTAATACAAACATACAATTCAAACAGTTAATAAGTAATAGTTAATACAATGTCAAACAAAGTATAATTACATCTTTTTATCACTTTTTCACTGCTATTTATTGTTTATTATCACTTACACTTAGCGCTGCCAAAAATTCAAGTTTGGATCAAATTCAGGTTGAATAATCCAGGAAATGTTAAAATTTGAATAAGAAATTGATGATCAATCCCTACTGGTTTCCAAGTCAAACATTTCTAATAAGTCTAAATTCAGGTTAAAATCGTGTTCGGACAATATAAATATAAAAATTATTGTGTCCGAATTTAAAATTTAGACAAAAAATTTATAACAATAGCCAATTTTAATTATGTGGATAAGACAAATTCAAATATTTAGATTAGACAATTTTTACCAGACATGAAAACAGACTTTGTACGTTCCACATCCATCAAACCTTCTTTAATTTATAGATTATGGCATAAATGAATTTTTTTACCATATTTTTTTTTTAGAAACAGCTAGTTTTACCAAATACCTTTTCTTTAAAAAGCTAATTCAAACAATTAATGCAAACATATAATTCAAACAGCTAATAGCTAACAACTAATACAAATAATTAACAACTAACAGTTGTTCATCGAGCATAGTATAATTTTACATATTTTTTTTTATCACTTTTTTACCACTATTTGTTATTTATTATCACTGACGCTTAGCACAGGAAAAAAAATTTAAGTTCGGGTCAAATTTGAGTTGGACAATTTGAAAAATGTCAAAATTCAGACAAAAAATTGATGATCAATACCCATATTTTTTCAGGTCAGACAATTTGAATAAGTTCAAATTTGGGTTAAAATCAAGTTTGCATGATAAAAATATAAAAAATATTGGATCCAAATTTAAAATTCAGAAAAAAAAATTAATCATATCCAATTTTAATTATATAAATCGAACAAATTCAAGTATTCAAATTAGACAAATTTTTACCGGCGCTTCTTGCACTAAAATGAATAAGGAAACATGCTCTTTACGATCTACATGCATCAAACATTCTTTAATAATATGAAACATATGAAATAAAGGTAGAAAATCTTAATGGCCTCTAAATATGACCAAAGAAACCAGGAGTTCTAAAAATAAAAAGCCCTTGAACTTTTAATCAATGTAACAAAATGCCCCTCAGCTTTAAAAATGAGGTAAATGCCCCTTGATTTAATTGAGTTAATTTATTAATTTTATTTTTTTTATGTTAATTGATGATTTGGCTTCCCTAAAATGTGACATGGCAAGATTTGAAAAGAAAAAAGCCACATGAGCATGTTCTTACATAAATAGGTTAAATAATTTTTTCAAAAAAGTTATATTGTCTACTTTACACAATTATATTCAGTAACAAAATATAAGACAAATTAAAATCGTACAGGCTAGATAGCATTATTGTGTTTTAGTGATTCATATTCGAAATGTAGAATTAAGACAACTATTTCCATCAATTTATAACATAACTTTTTAATTTTTTTTAATTTAATAGATAAATTCATAATTTCATCATACTTGAGTTAGAAAAATATTACAGTAATTAAATTATCATAAAGATATATGGATTATTCTTTTTATTTTTTTTCTATAGAATTATTTCATATACTTGCTTGAAACAAATTGAGGATTTCATTCCCATCAATCGAGCACATCGCACTCTCGTATCACCTTTTTGTTGTCTATTTTTTTATACTTTCTTATTTCTTGATAATTTTTCCACCCTTCTTGAAAAATTACTAAAATATTTTTTTTGGTAGAAAAATGCTTGTGTTTATAAGATTAATTAAAAATAAATTTCATATGAAAATTTAAAAATATCGTATGCTACGCTCTAGAAATTAAGTTCATACATAGTTGATTGTTCCCCCTCCTTCTATATAAAAATAATTATATATATTAATTTTGCATTTTATACATGCCCCCAACATGATTTGATTTGACAACACATAAAATAATTGTTGAGCAATTCATATTAGCTATTAAAATGTTTCTAATTGTAAGTTAAATTATCAAGCTAAATAAGATTATGAGATTGAAATGAAAGACTTCGATCTACTTAGATGATCTTTTGAGTTCGTTTTTATATTAAAAGGGGAAGGGAAAAAAATTGTTTTGTTTATTGTTGGCCTCACCACAATGTATGAAAAAAATATGATGCATTATATTGTTCGATCATAAGACTTTTTTTGGGAGTACAATGAGGAAAAACAAAGATAATATTTAATTTGATTGTTTTTTAGAAATAAAAAAAATTACATTTAACACAGCATACATTAAATTAAGCCACATCATTTTAACAGGCCATGTCATTTTTAAAATTTTTTACATCATTAATTAATAAAAAGAAATAAGATTGGATAATAAAATCAAGAAACATGTACCTTATTTTTAATATTGAGGGGATATTTAACACATTTAACAAAGAGTTTAAGGACAATATATTTTTGAAACTCAAACTAATAAAAATCTAGATTTAACTAATACCTAACCCTAAAATCATGCAAGCATCTATCCCAATAAAATAAAAAATAAAAAAATCATGCAAGCACATGTGTCTAAAGATCCAAAGTTACCCAAAATCCATATATATATATAGTACTATAAATGCAATTACATGACATGAAGCGAACGTCACGCTCGAGGAAATCAAAGGGTACAAGTAACCAACAGTATCGTTATGCAGCAATTAATTTGTGAAGATCCTACTTGTTAATTTGCCTAGCCACATCACATGGTTCTCATAACTTCAACAACCCACCACCTTTTCATTCATCCGCATTTAACGTTAACTCCAAACATGCCTACTCATAGAAATGACATGCTAATTAGTCAATTAGTAATAGTTCATGACTAGATAGGTAGATGCTAGAATTTAGGCTTAGCTTTTCAAACTGAGTTTAATTTCATCCTTTTTAGCCGTGTCTTTTTTCTTTCCTGTCTCTTGGATCTTGATTTAGGGCACAAATATGTGAATAAAATAAAGGAAAAGGATATATAAATGTAGCTATAATTAAAAATCATATTTCTTTTTTTGTTTTTTTTTTTATGTAAAAAATTGTATTATATATTCGATGAAGAGGAGATGGTGGGAAGGGATATGGTGAGATTATAAAAATATTTGTTAGATCATAAATTCTTACATATTATTCACTCATGGTAGTTCATGGTGAGACAAATTTATTGGAGTATGACTTGGTTTTTAAAAGCTTGGTGAGACAAACGTCACATTAGTGTTATTGACATTGTTTTGCTTGCATTATCAACATGACTACTTTCACTCACCTAGTTTCCATAATATTTATTTATTTATTTAATATTTGTTGTTACTTGTCATTAATATTTAACGCCTTTACTTTCGAATGAGATTTAAAAGATTTTAATCCAACAAAATATTCATATTTTTTTCTGTGAGACACTTGAAATCGACCTTTTTATTTGCATAAACGCTAACTTGTAAGATAAGGTTGTCTAAATTTGAACCTCCATAAATCTCACAAAAACGGAACTTACATTAAAAGTTATTGTTATTATTATAACTCGATGGCTTCAGTTGTATGATATATTAATTCATGTTAAATAAAGACAAAAAAATAGACATGCGCTAAGTGAAATTTATTAGTGACCTTAGTCTATCATTGCCCCCCCCCCCCAAGTTAACCTATCAGGATGACTGGACCTAATTTTTTTTATTTTTTTTTTTGATATCAGATGGACCTAATGGTAGACCAATCATGTAGGAGTTACAAGATGAGTAGAAACTTCAAACTCGAGGTCTACAAATTAAAATGGCAAGAATTGCCCTAACTAATTAATTAGGGATATTATTGTCTTAGGATTAGAACTTGCATGGGAAGATTGCATGGCAACAACCCCCAACGGCTATAGCTAATATATGCTCTTTTTTTTAGGGGGAAGGGGTGTTTCTAGTGTCCACTAAACGTTTGAAATTAGAATTGATTTGAGGCTTTAATTTTAGTCTTTTATATTTATCCTAGATCTCTTGGATCTTAAATTTACAGATATGCATATAAATTATTTTTTTTTTTTTTAAAACCCTGAACTCATAGTGTACGTATAATGTGATCTAAATACTTAGCTTGTCCTTATCAAGCTTATAATAAGGTCACCTCACTAGGGTAAGTACTAATAATGATGACAAATCCAAGTTTGCTTTGCTAGAAACGGCCATTTAATTAGGGCAGCTTTAGACTTTCAACTTCTAAATTGCATGAAAAGACCCACGTAATGTTTCGTCTGTGTTTTACAAAGCCACATCGTCAATACCCAAATCAAAATTTAAGAAGATTACTAATTTAATTAAAAAGTGGGGTTTGCCGTATTCGCAACTTCCTACTCTTTCCTAGAAAAGGCATGCAGTATGCGTACGTTACGAGGACCACATCCTTGTTTTCTGGTTGCGTGTTTTCGTTTCTCTGGCTGTATCACACTTTGCAATAGTGTGATGTGTGTTTTCAACAACTACCCAACGTTCTTCGCATGAACAATTTTTCAAATAATTTTAAGAATGAATTTATTAGGTTGGTAAATTTTCAACCGTCAACGTAACTGATAGAAGGTCACGCAGTTGGTATTAATAGAACTGGGTAACGGGTCGGTTCGGATTGATCAATTTAATAAACAAGTCTATTTCGTGTCAGCCTTGCAAATAGTTTAGAAATACTCAAGGTTAGAAACACAGTATGTTTTCAAGTTAAATGGTCAAATCGTGTTAAATTCGGGTTGAAATCAGTTCGGTTCGTATCGGGTTTGGGTTTCTTTCGATAATTTCAGGTCATGTTCGGATCGGATTATTGTGTCGGATTAGACTTTCTCAACTCTAATCAGTAAGATACAGGCATGATTTCAAGGAGCGATACGTGTTGTTGTCAACATGGTTGCCCTTTTAGCAACTATTGATAATGAGTTTTCAATTCTGAGCTAGGCTTTTGACATTAGTTTTGGAAATGAATCCGATAAATTTTCAATAACCAACTAATAGGAGTTGACATAGTTCATAAGAAATGCACAGGGTTCCAAAATAGGGATATTATTGTTGTCATCATGGGATCCTATTAGCAACTATATGTGAGATCTCTGCAAGTGATTATTGATCTTTAGGACATGTTATAACCCTAATTTGGTGACAGCTGTTAGAGTAGAAACCTATTCCCGGACTTTCAATCATCAGTTTAAACTTTTGATTGAGTTGCCCTTTGAACATGGCATTCAAATCTTTCTGACCGAGAAGTCTCGAGTTCGAATCTCAGTAGCCCTCACATTTATTTCGTGAGGTATTGAGGAGCACTTGCAACATCCACGCTTCAAGTACAAAAGACATTCACTTGAGGAAGCATATATATTAGAGTATAAAATCAATTCTTGAATTTTCGACCATTAGCTTAAACTTTTGGTTGAGTTGGTATTTGAATATGCTATGAAAACAGCACCTTGCCTTATGAAACTTTTCTAAAAAAGGGGAAAAAAAATTGAAGTCACGGCTATGATAGATTCGCACTAGAACTTGCACTATTAAAGTTTGGCTTGAAATAGTAGCTCTACACCTACTTGGAAACTGAGATATATTAGGACATGCCCATTGGAGGTATGCTTGTATGAGTATTATATTTGAGTGGTATTCATTCATGGCAAGTCCTGAAAAGAAGTCATGGTATGTGGGTGCTAAATAATTTGCTACAAAATGCAATCCCAGATTAGTTTATATGGGGCAAACCTCTACAACTGGAGAAAATAGATGTACTTCGAACTTTTTCCTAAAATAGCAGAGAATCTTTTTCTATTGTTGAACTTAGACCTATATGTAGTAGCTATTGTAATGTCTTGTGCAATTAAAACTATTCCTCGTAAAATGCTTAGAAAGTTACAGCTTTGGTTGTGTCATCCATAAAATGATCAAATGACTTTTGTATGTAAATTAAAGATTCATGTCTCATGTTGTGATTTGTTATTTCTCATTGGTTATTGAACAGTTAATTAGCATCTCTTGTATATGCACATTATCAAGGTTGACTATCTCACTAAAGAATAAACACATTAGGTCTGTGTGTGTTACTATGTAAATATCAAATTTCTATACGACAAAGAGAGTATTTTACATGAAATGCCTTTATAAAATTTATTTCATGAAAGAGTTTTCAAATAATTTTGAACTCTTGCATATATATATTTTTTTCAAAATGGGAAAATAAATAGCAACAGACTGCCATAGATGTAGGTCGACAAGGTAGCTGCTATATATAAAAAAGAAAAGTAAATTTAATTGTAATTGGAGCTTTATAGAACTTAAGATGTTGTTATCTAATAAGCACAAATCTACTAATATTATAGGAGCCACACTATTTAAATAGAAATTGTCAAATTTCAATTGAAGAATGGCCTCATAGTTTAGAGGTAGATTTTTATTCTTCACAATGACAGGGAGGTGCTCACCCGTTACAACTTGTTTAGCTATGTTACATAAATGTGTACCTGGTAGGTGTGCTTCAAATATAGGACCATATAAAAGAAAAAATGTTGACGTACATAATGATAAAATTACAATAATTTAAGAAAGAGATTGGAGATTCAAACATTTTAATTTTTTGAAAGACGCAATTGCACCTAAGTTTTCTATTAATGGCCCAAACTAAAGACCCACAAATGACACTAATTACATGGTACATGGCATTATGCCAAGCTCCACATGTAGTTACTAATAAAATAAACTATGTAAAAATTCACATTTGGAATGGAAGCTTGGCCTTAGGGGTGGGCGGTTCCGAATATCCGTCCAAAAAAATTGAGAACCGGAACCGGAACCAGTTAAGCAGGTTTCTAACTTTTGGAAACTCAGGTTTCGGTTCCAATTTTAGAGTACCTGCTACGCCTAATGCTCAAATTTTAGCACCTAAAAGATTAAATATTCTTATTGATTAGGTGGGGAGAGGAGATGTTTGATTTTTTTCTACTTTCATCATCTATTTTTACACCCAAAAGGAAAGTTATTTTATTAAGTTTGTATTTTTTTATCTTAGTTACGGGAAAAATATAATGAATCATCCTTCAATTAGTAGTAGAAAATTAACTAATCTTGAGTTAAATTTGCTATTTGAAAAGTTAATTTTTGTAAGGACAAAGAATCAAATAGAAATAAAATAGATAAACAAAAGAAAATGCAGTAAAAAAATAAAAAAATTATTCATTTTCATCTCTCTAAACAAGTTCCAAGTTCCGATTTTGGATATTTTTTGAGAACCGGAATCAGAACCGATTAGACCAATTTCTCTTGTTTAAAAATCGGAACCAGAACTATTTAACTAGCTCCAAACAGGTCCTAGAGTACCCGGAAACCTTGGCCCCCCCTATTGGCCCTAGCTTCCATAAATGTAAATGGGAGCATTAGTTTATCTAATGCAATGCACGACTTATATAAAAGAAATAATATGAAGACTTAACCCATTACCAAAAAGGAGCAAGGGTTTTTGGAGCAAGGGGGAAAAATAAATTTAAAAAAGTTGCTTTTGTGAAGCAGTGATTCACGACATGGAAATAATTAACTAATTAACAATTAACAATTAACAATTAACAATTAACAATTAACAAAAGGTGGGTTCTTCTAATGCTTACATTTAGCTGACTTTTCGTGGATTCAAGTGGCAAGTGTCGATTCAAAAATGGGGGGAGGGGGAAGGTAAGGAGTGTGTTGCATGGGGACAAATTTCAAAATGTAGAATGGTTGGGGGCAGTGAAATGCATAAAACTTTCGGGTTAATTATCTTGCTATCTAAAGAGTACATATTTTTACTTAAAGGCTTTGAGATCCAACTTAAGTTTCTTAAGCTTTTGTGCAATATGATACATTGGGGTTCATCATGCCAGCAACTGAATAATTTGCTTACTAATTTTTGTTGCCTCATCGGGTCAACTCATCAACTTTAATAAGTCGTCTCACAAATGCGACTGCACATGATATGCATATTGTTTTCTCAATTTTTAATACACACATCAGGACAACCTCGGTAAATATTGGGATGCCCAATATTCAAGGGGAGACCAAATCTAGAAACATTTTCTGAATTAGTCAATAGAACAGCTTCGAAACTTCAAGCTTGGAAAGAAAATAATATCTCTAAAGCAGGAAGAGTGGCATTCATTCAGGCTAATGTTGAGTCTATGCCGGCACACACAATGCATTGTTTCCAAGTCCCTAACTCTACCAATAAATTTAAAAAAAAAATGAAAATATCTGCCGAGATTTCTTTTGAAAAAATCTGATAATATTAAAGAGTTACCTATGGTTTTCTAGGATAAAATTTTCGCCCTAAAAAATTAGGGGGCTTAGGCGTCAAAAAAATTGAAACAATTAATAATGTTCTCCTAAGCAAACCAGCATCTAGACTCTTTTGTAAGCAAAGTCTTTGGGTGGAACAAATGATTGGCAAATGTCCAATTTACGAAAATTTCTTCATAGCCAAAACCAAACAGTGTGATTCCTGGGCTTGGAAATGCATACTAAGAAATCAAGGGAAATTTCACAAAGGCATACATTGGAGAGTCGGAGATGGCACAAACATTAATTCTTGGCTTGACAATTAGTGCGATAATGAGAACTTAGTCACCATGTTTGGGATTACAAATGCATCTCTATTAGACGCCTCCCTTATTAGGCTCCATTTGGTCTTTAGAAAATTTGGTGGAAAGAACAGTTGATGAAAAAAAATGCGAAGGAAAAAAAAAGTAGGGAGAAAGTGAAGTTTTTTTTTCCTCTTGCATAGATTGAGGAAAAAATCCAAGAATCTCGATGAGAAATTTAAATGTTGATGAATGAATTGAATCATATTAATATTATCTAAGTAGTGCGAGGTTGGAAGAGGTTGTGAATTCTTATAGGAAACTTTCTTCACAATTTTATGAGGAAAATTTTATCACTTGTTTGTAACAATTTTGTCACCTAATTTTCCTCCATATTTTTTTCTTTGTTATTTTCTCTAAACCAAACACAAAAACAAAAGGTACTTCCCTAAATTTTCTAAGGTCCACATGAAACCTTAAGGTTTCGGATGCGCTTACTAGTACCAACGAATGAAATGTTGCTAAATTACATTCGTTGGTTGACAACCCTCGTCTCTAGCATATTCTAGCAATATCTATTCCCTAAAATTCATTCCCAAATTCCATTGGTTAGGGGTCTATCGGGAAGTTGTGATTTCTCTGCTAAAACAACAATTTAGGTTGCCCAATGGGATTAATCTAAACAATTTCCCTCATAGGAATTCAGTTGGATCTGGAAACTTGACATCATGCCTAAGCGAAAGATCTTTATTTGCAGCTTTATCATGCTTCCCTTTCCACAATAGGTACTCTTCTCAAGAGAGTACCACAAATTGACCTGATATGCCCATTTTACAATGTCAAGATTGAGGATGCAGAACACCTCTTTTAGGGGTGCCTCATCACCCAACATGTTTGGAAACCAGCGAGAGACCATAATTGGATCTTTATTAATTTGTCCACAAACCATACTATTCACATCCAAACTAGCTGGCTAGTTTAAGGGGTATTAAACCTCTAATAAAGATGGATAAAATAGTAGCGCTCCTATGGAGCATTTAAAAGAAGTGTTTCACAATGAAAATTCTAATCCAATAATCTCTCTTTTAAGAGCGATCAAAGCAAGCGCCGAATGACGCATACGACATAATCTCACACAAACACTTCATCTACCATACCATAAATTTTCAGCCGCCAACCACAAAAGGAGTCATTGGGTAGCATGGAGGAAATCCTAAGGAGGATTCATTAAAATCAACTCTGATAAGTCCAAAAGATCTCAAGGAGTAGCAAAAGGGTTCATCATTCAAGATTTGTCAGGATAATTCATTCAAGCATCAACTTTCAATATGGGTACAACATCAATTTTAGTAGTAGAAGCAATGACAATGCAAAACGTCAGCAAAGCTTCAGTACGAGTTGGTTTCAAGAATGTACATGTTGAAGGTGCGAACAAAATTATTATCCAAGCAATGCAAGGTCAAATCCAAGCATCATAGGAAATCCAAAGGTTACCATAGGATATCACTACCCTTTTTTCTCGAGTAAAAATCTATATCCGCACTCTATAACCTACCTATAGGCCTTTCGATTGCGCTTGGCTGCTGTACCAAATGGCTTCTTCCAACTCAACACATCCCCCCCCCCCCCCTCCTTCATGATAATCAATGGGCGTTATAGACGAGCGCTTGGGCTCGTAGACTTAATTTTCCATGCTCAAATCATGCAAAGCGTTCAGAACACATGCAGAGTGCAGACCACGTAAATGAGTCATTCAATTTAAACATGAATTGCGCCCAACTGATGAAAGACAACGTTGAAATAAAAACATGGAACCACACATTTCATTAATGAGATATACATATTTGCTTTTGCAAAATTACAAAGTTTCAAGTTGACAACCAACTCTAACATGCCAATTATTACCAGCAAATATGTCAATCAAGACGTCATCTACAAACTGCATCTGTTACGTAGATCCACATCCTAACACTAATTCAACAACCCAAATTATACAAATCTCCTCCGTTGCATCCAGATTATATGTCCAAAAGTACAGCACAGCATTTGAATCTAGCTGCGGCCTTGTTTAGGAGTTCCTGCACTGCTAGTTGTCATGAACGATTCTCCACACCCACATTGCCCTTTTGAGTTTGGGTTGATAAAAATGAACTCTGATCTGAAACAACAGTCATGTTCATATGCATCCAGAAACACCATGACAACCAAAATTTATGATGACTGAAAACATCAAATACCAACAATAGAGTGCCTGTCAGTAATTGACGAGATGTTTCAAAAGAACTAGTGCGACATTTTGGAGCCAGACTTCGAAGCATTTCTGGTTTTGGGAAACTTAAAACTTTTTTCTTTTTTATTTGGGGGGGGGGGGAGTACTTGGGAAAAGTTGAAACAAAGTACATGGCAACTTATAATTGGATCCTATTAATATGACTTGTTTGCTGATTTATTGAGCACAAAGTCAGACAATCAAACACCGTGTTTCATGGTCCATTCCCATTTCTCTCTCCTGCACCAAAAAATGTTTCCCCCTTTCTCTTTTTTCTCGCCTCCCCCATCTTGTATTTTCCCCTGCCCCCTCCACTGTGCACCCAACATTCTCATCTGCAGGATTCCATCCCAAACATGAAGTCAAAATCCTGGTCCTCCGTCCATTTAGCTTTCACCCCTAGTTATTTATTTTCCCCAATTTGCCTCCTGTCCAAATTCATCTGCATGCGAAGATGTTCTTCCCATTTTTACCTTCCTTAGGCATCTTCCTCAACACCTACTATGGCATACCGAGTCCATTATCCACAATCTCAATGCACCAAAAGGAAGGACTCCTGTATTTATCTTTCTTTGTTCTAATCCTACGTGAAATTCAAAAATTATGTCATTGGGTGCTGTGACAGAAAGCAACCTCAAGCCAAATACATCCCCTCTCTTGTTAATAGCATTTGCCATTCCAAATACCCTCCAAATTCTTTTATGTCACTGCGATTTTGGCCTGATCTACTGTCTATTATTTTGTTTGTGACAAACCCTCATAGATGTCTTGTCCTCTGCTCTTTCCCCTTTTGCTCTGCTCAATAATTAAATTTAATCCATCAGCCAACTAAATTTCCAATCCTAGACCCTGCCCCCAAAAAAACCTTTCAATCACTTTTAAACCCTTCTCTCTCCTTCCAATTCTCTTCGAAATTCAGTCATAGACAGAGAATTACAGGGCCAGGCGGCCAGCACAAACTTTGGTCTTGGATACACTACTGTCAATGGTGTACACTTCATCATCCGCGAAGTTTACAGCATTGCTTCTATCCAACAAAAAAAGAAAAAAATTTGCTCATCGTATCCATTCTGCCTGTTCAGATGCAGTGGTTGTCTTCCAGCATATACAATTTCAGCCCCCACTTTGCCTAACATTTATTTCTCACCACTTGAATCTCTTCCCAGGATTGAGCTCTAGATAAATGAGCAAATCTAAGATTCTTAATTCTGAATTTAAATAAGAAAAAGAATTTAAGACATCAAATTTAAAGATTTTGAACATGAACCCAAAAAAGATCCTGTTGTGCGAGTAATTTATTGCCCAGAAAAAGCAAAATAAAAGGAGAAAGCAAGGATTTTTCAGCCTGCATATTCTGTTAGACAACATAAACCAACCCTGACAACGCCCTGAAATCAAACTTTTATAGAGGCTTATTGAAAGGCAATCCAAGGACTATGTAACGGATTAGAATATCCCAGAATACCTATCCTCACTCCCGCCATTGGCGAGAGAGAATTAAGCCAACAATAGATTATGGCGCTATGCTTGGCAATTAGAGATATTTTTTAACAGAATAATAAAAAAACAAAATAACAGGTCTTAGCTAACATCCTTCTTGTCCTAAACCATTTAATGCCATTGGATCATGATAGAAATCAGACATATCCACTACAAACTGAAACTAAGCCCTCCCCCCCCCCCCCCACCCAAAAAAACAACAAAAACCCCCACCCTCGCCACCTAAAGGGGGGAACCCAAAAATATATGGGGAATAGAAAAAAGCAAAAAGAAACTTCACATAAGAAAAGCAGGAAGGGGACAGATGTTTGCAATAGAATGTCGAAAGCAGATGGATGCATGATCCAAGCAGCTCAGTAATGCCAATTTATCCATTTCATTGGGGCTAATTCACAGGACCACATATGATGAGTCCAACACAGACCATGCGAAATAAGTTGAGCGACACAAATTACATACCTGAGCTTGTCATCAACAAAATCCATCTTGGTCCCTATAACATGCATCAGGGCTTTTGGGTCAATGAGTATCTTGACTCCCTTGTCCTCGACTAGCTCATCAAACTTTCCCATCTCATCTGAAAATCAAATACAGAAATCAAAATCAGTCAAGAGAATTCTATATGTTCCCTCCATTCACTGTAATAGACTTATCCAATTTTAGTTGGCTTCAAATGGATAGCCCTAAATACTAAAACAACAAGAAGATTACCACTGTTCCACTACATCTCTTGCATTGAACACAATATGTCTTCTAAAGTCATCTGCTATTGTTGTGTGACTTGTGTCTCAATATTAACTAATTTTAATCCTTGCATTTTTTCAGTCCTAAATTTTAGGGAGGAATTATCAAATGAACACAGCTGAAGCCCTTTGAAATTGTCACATACTTGATGATAGATTTCTATGGCAAAACATGTCAAACCAGTTGGGGGGGGGGGGGGGAAGAGAGCAAAATTCAAAAATCAAGGTTGTTTTAAGGGAGACAAGCATTATATCATGTTTGATGGGCGTGCATTAGATTCACAGGCCTTACATCTAATTGATGGCACCGCCAAAATTCTAATTTCAATATTTCTCATTTTAAAGGGGCAGAAGAGATACGTTGTTGGTTGTTACCATATCAAGCAAAGGCTAATGGAAGAACAGATCTTGAAATCTACCATCATATCATGTTCACAGTCAATCCCCAATAAATTAACAAGAATCTAGGGGAAAGAGGAAAGAGATGAGTATACAATCAATAGACTGAACCTCTAAACTTGAATAGGACCGCTTCACTTGATTCTAATGACTCATAACGGCAATGGAACACTTGCTCTGCTTGTTTTTGCTAGTAGCCTTTGGAAATCTGGCTTCATAGGAATATTGTGGTATTTTGCAATATTAGAGTTTAGTCATAGAGGACCTAGAAGATGGTCAGTAATGAATGCTGTACTGAATGTAGAGGAATGTAAGAGGTATGGTCTCCACAGCAGAAATATTAAGGATCAAGTCTCTTGTGATCTTGCCAAGTAATGATTTTCAAGGGAGCAATCATGGAGGCTGAATTAGTTGTAAGGATTACTATTGATGGAGCCTGTGATAACAAGTCACTGAAGGTGGGGCAGGTTGGCTAGCCTAAACAGGATCCACGATCATGAGTAACATAGTCAGCAGCGAAGCCAGAGTCTGTATTGAAGAGGGTTCATGAACTAGAGTACTAGACTAAATAATTTGGCGGGCCATAATATTAAAAATCAACTCAATTTTACCAAATTTATAATCGCATATGACTAAAAACTAACAAGTGCGTGAAAGACCCCGGGGGGCCTGTGAGTGTGTGACTGCCTTCAAACCACTTAGCGCTTCACCCATGACCATAGTAAGGCACGCATGCAAGTTATGCATAGTCAGCTACACAAGCTGAATTCTTAGCTGTGTACCAACTGATTAAGAAAGGTTAACATTCAGAGTCGAACCAAGTGAAGATATTCACAAATCACAAAATGCTATAAATATCATTAAGATGCAAACAGTACACCGGATAAGGAATCCAGATTCTGTTCAATGCCCAAATCTTTTTCCTGATTTCTAGCTTACTTTTTCTTGTATTCATAAGGTTGATTGAACCCTTGTACAGGAAGCTCATCTCATGGCACTTGGAAGATAGGGCCAAGCGACGAGTAACCTGATGTGAATCTTCCTTTCTCTTTCTGCAGCCAATCAAAAAAAGACACACTTCACTTGATTCAGATTGCATGCACACACATTTTACATAGCCATGTAGAACAGAAAATAAGTACACAAACAATTTTGATAGCAATGAGTTATAATTTATTAAATCAATTCCCATTTATGCTCTCTCTTCCCAACCCCATCCACCCATGCTTGTTCACATGACCAGGCCTCCTCAATCTCCCTATTTCTCCTTTTCTATCTCACAATTGAAATCTAATTCAATAGATGACCAAAATTAATAAAAACTAGATTTGTGCAACATTCTCACCAATGTGGAGATTTGTTGTTGTTTTGGCTTAATTGGGAAGAGAACGGGTAAGGACCACAATCTAGTTGGGGCACCGAAAGAGAAAGAAAAAGAACTAAAATGGTGTCCATACAAATGTGCCCATTTAGAATCTCAGAATCTTTTTCTATTTTATTATTAATTTTAAGTCAATGTCACAAAAGTCAGCCCCAAAGTTACAAACATTACCCAAGGAAGTCATGTGCAATAAGACTGCTTCCCCCCCCCCCCCCAACAAAAAAAAGACTGCTGTTTGTCTTTCTTTTTTTTCAAAAGAATCTTTTATTATTCTTTTTTGGTTAACATATTATTTGCTAATTACTATTGTCACTGCATAAGCTTGGCAAGTCGCCAAGCATGGTCATCTGAAAATATTCCATGGCTTACGTAGAGCAGAATTACATAAAGAGACTCCAGTGTTCATAAATCAATCTCTGAATCGTGGAGTACCTAATAAAAATACTATTTTCCTAAATACTCTCCCAATAGGATATCAAATCAGAAATTTTCTACCTAAAAACCACGGCTTAAGGAAAACAAATCCAAACAGCATACAATCCTAAAGTTACAAACACATTTTGTCACCAGAGACCTGAGTTCAAATCCTGCTTACAACATCCTTTGTGCCTCACTGGCACCCAAAAAAAAAAAAACTCATCATAAAAATTTGGATTTCCATTTTGTATCAATAGCATAATTAATTATGTTACTCAATTGACTACATTACATTGCACCTAACCAAACACCGTGTGGAGGCATCAAAACTCTCAATAATACATCCTTCCACATTAGCATTATTTGGCGGAAGCATCCACCCATAATAAAGATGTCATATTCTATGTTCAATTATGGATATGCAGAACCCAACACTTGCACAGTTGCACTAAATCCCTTTTTAATGAGCACATTCTCCCCTACCTCTTTCAATGTACAACCATATTCACGCATTTCAAATTGTTTCTCCATCTTTATAGGCCATGCCTCACAGCCTCCTTTCACCCTTGCATTTTCAGCCATTTGGATATGCAGTGAAGTTTTGAAATCCTCTTGACATGTCCATGCTCTAAGTAATATTTTCCAACTGATCGTTTATTACTCGTATTAACAAGAAACCCCAAATACATGTATGCTGCAACTTTCCTTGCTTCAGGGTTCAGAGCATCACTTTCTATCTCAAATAACTATAGGCTTGCTTCCCCTACCCAAAAATAAACCTCCGATGTATGCGATATGGCCCTATTTCCCTAGCTCCAACACACATCACTGAGATATTCCATACAGAGAAATAATCGTCAACTATGACAAAACCACAGTAGGCAAAACTGTTCAAGCTAACGGAATATTACTTCATATTCATCAATGCCCAAAGGATTACAGGATCTCATTCTCGCTTTATTTTAGCAAACAGTAGCATACATAGTCACGAACCCGGACAACGCAATGGAACTATGAATACAACATAGCACACAGGTTAGCAGCCTCCTTTTGTTGGATTCTTTCTCTTCAGGTATAATTTCAGCTTTTCCGATCAGTTTGAGCTCTAGCGAATCTCCCAGCTTGACTAACTAGGGCGTCATCTTACCAACCCATGCTTTGGGAGAGTAACTGATCCATGGCTCTAAGCCTGCTAGAAGCTTGACCTAATTCGCCAAATTTACCTTGTTCTAAGCACCACTTCACAAGATATTTAAGCAGATCCCAAATACCATCAAGGGCAATAGAGGAATGATCTGCTTTGTTGTAACAGCAAATATGAAGAAAGCTACATGTCATTTACTTAAGAATTCCGCAACTGAGTCATTCTAAATTCAAAAGAGATCCTTAGAAACTAAATCAAGATGGAAAAAAGTCAGAGGGAAATGCTTGAAATATTAAGAGGAAAG
Source organism: Selenicereus undatus (assembly GCA_017589665.1). Taxonomy (NCBI): domain Eukaryota; kingdom Viridiplantae; phylum Streptophyta; class Magnoliopsida; order Caryophyllales; family Cactaceae; genus Selenicereus; species Selenicereus undatus. Next base: position 24,152,105 of record JACYFF010031959.1, read on the forward strand.
GGGAATGGATAGTCAACTAAATCCAACTCCCCTCAAAATCGCGAAATTAAGCTACGACCTGTGTTTTTTTTTTTTTGATGACCCGTGATGTTTGGGCCAGCCCGCGCACACCTTGACCTTGAGTAAATCCCTGGGGCCTGAAGTTAACGACCAGGAGAAGCCCCAGTGGCCCCAATAGGAGTCAAACTTGTGTGAACATGGGATGCAATCCCAACGCCTCACCAACAGAGCTACCACATCAGGATTGAACTACCACATTAGGTTGATGAAAACTAACTCTCATCCCCAGAACCCAAGCAAGCAAGGAAACGAGGCACTCTAAAGACCTCCATTTCCATCATAGAACATTAGCATTCAACAAAATGCTAAGACCAACCCAACAGATCGTCACTAAAAACAATCAATCAATCAAACATGTAATTCATGAGGACACCAATCATCATAACTCACCCATACATTCGGCTAATCCAACATACAAATTCAACAACAAGAAGAAAATTAGATCCATGAACAAGGAACGATATTAAGAAAAGGAAACGAACCGGCATAGTTAAGGGTGTAGGATAAGCCATTGCATCCGCGAGCCTTGACGCCGAGTTTGAGATACGAGCGTTGGCGCTGCTGAAGGAGCTTCCGGATGCGTTCGGCGGCGGAGTCTGTCAACGTCAGGGCTTGCCGCCGCATGCTCGAACCCGCTTTGTCCGCCGCTTTGGCCAGAAATGACAATGATGCTGCCGCCATCACCGCCTCTCTTTCCTCCTTTCAATCGATTCTTCAATGTAATTCAATTCGATTCAATTGAATGCTCACAACAGATTGTGGTCGACACAAGCCCTAATTCCCGAACTCCCTTCTTCCAGGGTTTCAATTTAAATTTTGATTGATTCCTTAATTCAAGCCAATTGAATTCGATTCAACGAACTCAACAGATAGAACACAAGAGATTGTGATCGCCACAAGCCTCAATTCCACCGAGTGTCTTTATTATTCTCGTCTTGTCAGCACGCTTTCCCTCTCCTCGCCTTACGGTTACGGAGCCGATTACTGGTGTCAAAAAAACTTTTTTCAGGGATTCTGGTGGGGGTGAGCATTGAGCAAGCTTCCTAATACCCTGAAATCTGTTCAGAATCAGTTAAATGATTTCGATTCTAGTTCTTAAAAAACGAAATCTGTCTAATTGATTTCGGTTTCGATTCTAAAAAAAATACTCAGAATCAAAACCTAAAACTTGTTTGGAGAGATAAAACTGAATAATTTTTTGATTTTTAACTACTTTTCTTTCATTTCTCTATTCTTTTTCTATTTGCTTTTTTTCTTTACAAAAATTGACTATTCAAATAGCAACACAATTTCAGTTAATTTTCTATTGATAATTAAAGGATGATTCATAATATTTTTCAAGTAACTAAGATAAAAAAAATACAAACTTAATAAATTAACTTTCTTTTTTGTATAAAGATAGAAAACGAAGGTAAGAAAACATCAAACTTCTTATCTCCCCTCCAAATAAGTAAGAAAATTTAAATTTGTTAGGTCCTAAAATTTGAACACTAGGCGTGGCGGGTATTCTGGAACCAGAACCGAAACCTGAGGTTCTTTTTCCCAATTTTTTGGACAGGTAGCTGGAATTGCTCACCCTAGATTTTGGGCTTGATTCCCCCCCCCCCAAAAAATTTGCTTAATTTGCTTTTACATTATACAGTGGTCTATAAACATAAGCCATACAGTGGCGGATCTAAATATTTTTTTCAACTAGAGCACTCGTAACTTTGTATACGAGAGAATGAGAACTTATGAATCCTTAATAAATTATTGTTGACCACGAACTCATTATCCACCATATAATATCAAATAATAGTAATTGTGCTACCTCAACAATTTTTATAATTACTCGTAGGTTTTGATACTTGAAGTCATCGATATTGTTTTGGATTGTTTCAGGGGAGAACTTGCTTTGTTTTTTAGTGGGGAACACCATATATATAGCCTATAGACTCTGTTTTTTAGTGGGTAACACCAAATGTAAAATGTTAAATCCACTCCTAGGGCCGCATATTAATGAGGAAAATAATGGGAGGATTTAGAGTATTACAAAGAGAAATAAGAAAAAGAAAAAGATTTTAGCTTCCAAATCTAACCTGCTAGTGCCATGTAGCGCCAACTCAATAAACGCTGGCACAGCATATGCATCATTGAGATCAATTCATATGCTAAATCGGAATATCCCATTACCACAGTATTGCATATAAATCTGAAAATGCATTTGCTGTCAATCGACCCAAAAAAGTTGGTCACAGTCGGTAGACATAAATCCTAGTTTATAATGTTAAACCAACATTTTAGAATGCCATTTCTATCAGGGAATTGAGACCAAATTTCGGTCAGAGAGTATGCCTCCTCCAGCCCCTTTGCACATACAAACAAGGCTATCTGCTTTTCTTTCTTTGTTACCCCCCGGGGGCCCCCTCTCTTGGGGGGGAGGGGTGAATTAGACTTATCTCATGTATATGTCTTACCCAATAAAGGCCATGGAAGAAAAGGACTGAAATCTCTCCTGAACTTAAACTTGCCCGAATTTAAGCCACACACCTCTTTGGAAAAAAGGTGGGATGAATCTCTGCTAAGTCATCCGTCTGGTGGTTACTTACAAACACAAGGAATTACCAGGCATTCCAACTAACCAGCATTGACTACTAGGGATATTCTACGAATAGAATGCAAAGGGGCATCATTTCCAAATCAGGCTTGAACAAAGAAGATAGATTGCACAAGAGTATGGCTACACTGGGCTGCATTGAACACAAGAAATAGGCCTATATCTCAGTCTGAGTTACTTCTTCTCTTCTCCTTATCCTTCCGGCGTTCCCTCTTATCATCTGAGGCACGAGAATGCCGCTTTTCATCCTTCCTGCGCTTCTTCTCTTCACGCTTCTCACGCTTCCTCTCATCGTGCTTCCTCTTCTTCTCTCTGCCTTCTTCTTCCGACCCTTCTCTGCTCACTCTCTCAGCAGTCTCAGTCATTGCCTCCTGAGCTGGCTCAGCAGAAGCATCCCCGGTGCTTGGCTCAATAGAAGATGATGCCTCCCAAGGACGAGGTGCCCTAATAAGTTAACAAGATCAAAGAAAGAATTAATAGGGATACACATAGGCAAATGCAGAAAAAGATCAAGCAGGATTCCGGCAAATGCAGAAAAGATCAAGCAGGATTCCAGCAAATGCAGAAAAGATCAAGCAGGATTCCCAAGCAAATGACAAAGTTCATATCAACCTGCCAGCAAAGTCTGGTTTAACGTTCAGAATTGGGGTCTAGATGTCATGGACAGAATTCCAGGACTTGATTTTGGGGCCCGCGCCCGCCGCGTTGGAAAATCATGTCTGGGATGCTTAAATCCCCACCTCCTTTGTCTTTCCTTGAACGCTAGTATTTTCACTTCTATTACCGGTTCGTCACCGATCATCAGCCTCAGATCTGTAATTTCACTCTCATACTTTGAACTCTTGCTCAGCAATTACCAACGACTGAGACACCAATCATTCTCTATCCAATCTTCTTCGAATGTATTTCAAAACATTTCTTCTCAACAATGTTTCAGATTTTTTTTGGGGTCTCGTGGAATCAACCTCTCTTTGTACTAGTGCTTGCGAGCCTACATCGGGATCTGCCCAGAGGCCCAGACCCGCAAAAGGGGGACCCACACTGGAGTTGGTATTGCCGCTGTTCTCTCTCCAATCTTCTCCTTCACCAGTGTCCCCAACACGCATTCCTTGTCATTTACATCAGTTGAAAGTTGAAGCAACTCTAGTCTCATCACAGTAGACCTTAAGATCAGAGCTTCAGCAGAAAGCTTTTCATCAGAAGAAGAAAGTGGCAGATCCCCCGTCCCATTATGGAGAAAATTGGTGATAGGACAGCTTTAACACTCTGAATTAAGAGTAGCTCAACTCCAATAGAAGGATTGACCCAAAAAATGATGGTGCTATACGTAATATGGGCTAAAAAGTATTACGGGCATAATGTTCATGTGTCTCTGCCATAGGCGGCAATTCGGGTTGATGTGACATTTGTTTTTGTTTTATTTTAAAGATTACTATTATGTCCTTTACTTTAATTTTCATTTATTTTTTAGTTTTCAAAAGTAATTTACAGTTTTGACCATTTAGTTCTTTTTGTTTCTTTCTTCGTCTGAATAATAAGTTATTTGCGAGTCATTTATATGCATGTTTCCTTGATACCAAATAGTATATATAAAAGTTAATTCCAATAGTGCAATATTATCTTTTAAGAATTTTCTTTTTCTTGGTTCATAGTTTCTGAAAAAGTTGATAGTTGATCTACTCGAAATTTATAATGATTAAGCATTTGTTGACGGATACTTCTAGTTATACAATCAAAAGTTCTTAAAAGATCAAAAGCTTGTTCTTTCAGTATAATATTCTAAGTTGGGTAGATAACATTTATTTCGACTTATATAATTTCCATATTAATCTATTGCAGCAGTCGATTGAAATTTATAGTTTAAACAGTTTCTAAATGAATTCATTGTGATGTTTAACCTAGGCTATATAGAGAAAGGTATTCTTTTAAAGTTTCATCTAGTTCTTTAGCCGTTTGACTGTTTGTAAGATTTTTGATTGGAGAGATTTAAATTATTTTTAATAGCTTTATATTCTGAAAGGGAAAATTGGAGTAAATTTTGATGTTCATGTTCTATACTAAGTTTATAATAATCATCACTTAAAGACGCAATAAAACTATCTTTACAAAAATGAGAGTTTCTAGGTGAATGATTATGAAAATATGGGTGATTTGGTGGTATATCTACCACAAGAAGTTAATGGATAATATTTTATTTTCTCAAAGATTTTCAGTGTATAGGATTTAAAGACGTAGAAGTTTCACGAGTTTTGTTTTTTCTCAATAGTGAATAGTTTTCTGTCAAAAGTTTGTCGGCCACTTCAACCTTTTACAATGTTGTGTATAGTTATTTAAATAGTAATTGCTATCAGGTAGTGATAATTTTTCATTCGAGTGCTTATAAGTTCTTTTCAATACTTATTAATGTTGAAAAATAGTTTTTGTCGGCTGAATGCTTATTTAATTTCTGAGTTAATAGTGAAACTTTGATTAATTAGTTTCTTTGAATAGTTGTACAGATTCTTAATAATACACACATATTAGAGTTGTGTGAATAGTTACTGTAAATAGGCTTGATGAGTTAAGAAGGCTCTGACATACAAGACTTTTAATGTATATTTTAAGTTCGTTCAACTGAGTTTATCTATGTCTTTCAAGCTTCTTTAAATTTTAAAGATACAGTAGTTTTGGTTCTGAATTCTGCTAAAGGATTATTAATAGCTTGGCTTGCATAATTCTACAATAGTTATTGTAGTTGGGTTGTAAGCTACAGGATTTGGCTAGAATAGTTGAAGAGTTGATACCAATCATTTGAGTTGCTCGGCTTGTCTAGGACTCTGAATACTGCACTGCTTAAGTTTTTTTAAGTTATACATGGTACTATGGTTAAGCAATAGCTCAGCTTGAATAGTTGATAAGAGTTAATGTGTTCTTTGGTTGGTAGGGCTCTTAAATAGTTAGGCTTCAATACTCTCTGCTAATACTCAATGTAGATGCATTTAATAGTTCGGTGTAATAGTTCAGGCTAACTTGGTCGTTAGGGTCTAATACCAATAAGACAGGGGGTTGGAAACTTTTTGTAGAAAAAAGGTTTAAAACTCTTTGATGAGAGATTATAGTTTGAGCAAAGTAAAAAGATTAAAATGAGTTCTAAACATAATGGTACTCTCAGCAAAATAAATCCAACTATCAATAGTTCAAGAAATTATACTTCCTTGATCACACACTCTCGTTGAGATATAAAATCTTCGATCTGCCGTCACGCCCTTCTCCTCAGGGGTCTTACTGGACTTACTTCGATCCTCTAATTCTCTCACTCACTTTGAGAGACTTTAAACAAAGAGATAAACTTTTAAGAAGTTATAAATAGTTCTTTTTATTAAGCTGATTTTCCACAAGAAAATTTAGAACAACATTTTAAGAGTTTCGCTCAAATAGGTTATCAGATTTCTCTCCTTAGTTTTCTCTTTCTAAAAGTTTCCCAAAATCTGTTCTAAAATCTCTTTCTGAATCTTTCTCTTCCGAAATCTCCTTTTCAAATCTGAGTTCTCTAGTTTTAGAGTTACATATTTATAGGGCCTTAAAAGACTTTCTTAACGTAAGTGCTTACATCATAAGAAATACCGTTACAGTTGTAAACGTACAATAATTGAAGAGTTCAACAATGTCTTGATAGCCTTTTTGACAAATCTTCACGCTTGTTGGCTCGCTTCCACTTGCGGGCAACGTAATTAGCAAATAGCTGATGGTGATGTGGCAAATAGTTGATGTTGACCTTAAGCAATAATTTTTGAAATCTTCACGCGTAGTTACAAAAGTCTTCATAACTAATTGCTTGTGGGTCTTCTTAGTCTGTTGTGCTGGTATGTGTTCATTGGTAATTTAAGATTTCAATATATAAGAGTTCAATAAATCAGTAATAGTTGTCAGCAAGATTCTGGCCTTACATCTGGCTGTCATAAGGCAAAATCTTAATTGTTAGTAGTGAAAGTTTCTTTCTGATTTTCTCCATCAAGAGTAAAAGTCTCTTTTCTTCTTCTTCTTGTTTTTTAGTAAACCTTGAGTATTCATGAAGCAGTTTGCAATGAAGATCATTGTCTGTTTGGTTAAGCCAGGAAATATCAAAGCGCATGTTGTAACATAGGGGAATTAAGACATGAGAGTTGTGTTGATCAAAAGGGCATATATGCACATCAAGGATGATTTTTGTCACAAATTGAAAGATGTGTGCTTCAAAAGGAGTCCAGTAGGTAAAATATTTATGGTAATATCTTATCGATTCAACATAACCGAAAGGCATTATAATAAGTACTGAATTATGCATCTTTGTCAAATTCCATACTATTCCACCCAAAAAAGATGATGCAACTGGAAAAATCTATCAAGGTATTAGCCTTATTCAGACTGGATACATATCTGGAAATCATCAGATCAATATTGAAGTGACCAAAAAATTTGATTTTATTTGGTTCAATGAATCCTAGATAAACTATCAAAGGAGCTGTGGCGCTATAGCAGTAAAATGTCATGGAGACCGACTCAATACCGCTAGAATAACATGTCTATTGAGAATAGATAATTATGCTATTGTCGCTAAAGAAGGATTGGAGAAAGATCATTACGATGATGAACTATTAAAGTTCCTTTTTCAACTAGAACCAGAGAATTTTCAAGGATCTCCATCTATCCAAAACAAGTTCTCTGAATTACTCAAAAAAGAAAAAGAAAAGCAACTTTTGCTACAAACGGCTAAGATTTTGCCTTAAAAAGACAGTCAGATGTAAGGCCAGGATCTTGCCGGCAATTATTTCTGAACTATTGAACTCTTATCTATTGAAATCTTGAACTACCATAGAAGAAATGCCAGCACATCAAGCATGAAGACTTTTTCAACTACGCGTGAAGATTTCCGAAATTATTGCTCAGATCACCATCAACTATTTGCCACATCACCATCAACTGTTTGCCAATCAAGCTGCCAACAAGTGGAAACCAACAGTACGTGCATCTGTCAGACTTTTCAAAAAGAAATGGTTGAACTCTTCAATTATTATACTATCATAGCTATAAAATTCTAGTCATTTCTTATGATGTAAGCACTTACGTCAAGAAGGCCATTCAAGGCACTATAAATATGTAACTCTAAAACTAAAAGAACTCGGATTCAGAGCGAGAGATTTTAGAATAGATTTTGGGAAACTTTTAGAAAGAGAAAACTAAGGAGAGAAATCTGATGGACTATTTGAGCGCAACTCTTAAAATGTTGTTCTAAATTTTCCTTTGGGAAATCAGCTTAATAAAGAGAATAATTCATAACTTCTTAAAAGTTTATCTCTTTGTTTAAAGTATCTCAAAGTGAGTGAGGGAATTAGAGAATCGAAGCAGGTCCAATAAGGCCCCTGAGGAGAAGGGCGTGGAGGCAGATCGAAGATTTTATATCTCAACGAGAGTGTATGAGATCAAGGAGGTATAATTTCTTGAACTATTGATAGTTGGATTTATTTTGCTGAGAGTACCATCATGTTTAGAACTCATTTTAATCTTTCCTTTGCTCAAACTATAATCTCTCATCAAAGAGTTTTAAACCTTTTTTCTACAAAAAGTTTCCAATCCCCTGTCGTATTGGTATCAGAGCCTAACGACCAAGTTAGCCTTAACTATTACACCGAACTATTAAATGCATCTACAATGACTATTAACAGAGAGTATTGAAGCCTAACTATTTAAGAGCCCTACCGACCAAAGAACGCATTAACTCCTATCAACTATTCAAGCTAAACTATTGCTTAACCACAGTACCCTGTATAACTTAAAGAAACTTAAGCAGTGCACTACTCAGAGTCCTAGACAAGCCGAGCGACCCGAATGATTGGTATCAATTCTTCAACTATTCTCACCAAATCCTGTAGCTTACAACCCAACTACAGCAACTATTGTAGAATTATGCAAGCCAAGCTATTAATAATCCTTTCGCAGAATTCAGAACCAAAACTACTGTATCTTTAAAATTTAAAGAAGCTTGAAAGACATAGATAAACACTGTTAAACGAACTTAAAATATACATTAAAAATCTTGTATGTCAGAGCCTTCCAAACTCATCAAGCCTATTTACAGTAACTATTCACACAAATCTAATATGTGTGTATTATTAAGAATTTGTACAACTATTCAAAGAAACTAATTAATCAAAGTTCAACTATTAACTCAGAAATTAAATAAGCACTCAGCCAACAAAAACTATTTTTCAACATTAATAAGTATTGAAAAAAACTTATAAGCAATAAAAGTACTCAAATGAAAAATTATCAGTACCTGTTAACAATTACTATTTAAATAACTGTACACAACATTATAAAAGGTTGAAGTGGCCGACAAACTTTTGACAGAAAACCATTCATTATTGACAAAAAACAAAACTCATAAAACTTTTACATTTTTAAATCCTATACACTGAAAATCTTTGAGAAAATAAAATATTATCCATTAATTTCTTATGGCAGATATACCACCAAATCACCCATATTTTCTTAATCACTCACCTAGAAAGTCTCATTTTCCTAAAGCTAGTTTTATTGCGTCTTTAAGAGATGACTATTATAAACTTAGCATAGAATATTAAAACTTACTCCAATTTTCCCTTTCAGAATATAAAGCTATTAAAAATACTTTAAATCTCTCTTATCAAAAATCTTACAAACACTATCACAATCTATTAAATCAACTTATTTGTGAAAACACTCAAACCACTAAAGAACTAGATGAAACTTTAAAAGAATACCTTTCTCTATATAGCCTAGGTTAAACATCACAATGAATTCATCTAGAAACTATTTAAACTATAAATTTCAATCGACGCTAAAATAGATTAATATGAAAATTATATAAGTCGAAATAAATGTTATCTACCCAACTTAGAATATTATACTAAAAGAACAAGCTTTTGATTTCTTAAAAACTTTTGATTGTACAACTAGAAGTATCCATCAACAAAAGCTTAATCATCATAAATTTCGACTAGATCAACTATCTACTTTACCAGACATTATTGAAACAAGAAATAGAAAAATCTTAAAAGATAATATTGCACTATTGGAATTAACTTTTAGGTATACTATTTGGTATCAAGAAAACATGAATATAAATAGCTCTCAAATCACCTATCATTCAGACGAAGAAAGAAACTAAAAGAACTAAAAGGGCAAAACAATAAATTACTTTTTAAAACTAAAAATAAAAAGAAAATTAAAGTAAAGGACATAATAGTAATCTTTCAAATAAAACAAAAACAAATGTCATATCAACCCAAAACTCAACCCGAATTGCCACCTCTAGTCTCTGCCCAACATACTCCAAATATGCATCACCTCATTTCCATTCAAGGTTCGGATTAGTAAGGAATCAATGGAGTACCTCCAAGTTGTATGTGCCTTACGTTTTTGGATGGGTAATTACCCACGCACATAAGCTAGAAAGAATAGAACCTTCGGTCCCCCAAGGGGGCCTGGAGAACCTCCAAGTATTAGCACCACCAATAATTAAAAAGCATATCTTCCCTACTCGATCACATCCTTCACCCGTGCAAAGCATTTATGAAAATATAACCCAAACCAAAGATGCTTCTTGACAAGGAAATAGATCAGAGCCTCATTTATTCACAGCAGATCAACCAATTAGCTATTCAAGATTTTTTTTCCTTAAATAACCTCTCTAGCTATACAACCAAGTTCCTTAATCCTTACTTACACTTGAGATTACCCTATATGTCCCAAACAGAGGGGGTTTGACACTGATCACTCACAAAGAAAGTGCAACTATTCAAATGAACAGCTTTCCTTCATAATTCAATAAAAGCAAACCCAGGATGTGTGCAGATTTCCCAGGGCATAGAGGCCAAGGTAAATCATTTTTTTTTTTTTGATAAGAAAGGCCAAGGTAAATCATTCACAGACAAAAGATACACCCACTTTATTCTAGGGTCGACTGAAAGGCAGAAATGCAAACATTAAGCATCCCTTAAAAGATATAGCATCCCCCGCTAAAGCGGCACCCTTGCAAGGTGATAGTGTTGTTGTTTACAATGTAGCATCTCTAAAGGAAGATGGGGCTTCTTCAATCAGTGATCAACCTTATTTTCATAAATATAAACAAATTATGGCATCATTACGAACCATACGTAGGGGGTGTTTGGCAAACAGTTTTTTGGAGAGATTTTTGGCCAAAACAGCTTTTCGGGCCAAAAATAGTTGTTGATCCAGTCAAAAAGCTAATTTAGGTGTTTGGTGAACTGGCTCTTTGGAATAGCTTTTGGGTCGAAAAAGCTAATCCTATTAGCTTTCTGAAGAACTTTTTTTAGAATTAACTTTTTGTCTCACAATTTTGTCAGAAACAGTCAAACTTATCAAACAGTTTTTCTATAACAGCTAATACAAACAGCTAATCCAAACAACTAACAATTAATACAAACAACTAACAACTGTTTACCAAATAGGACCATAGACAACCTATCTCATTTCTAACTAAACAATCATGCTCAAATCTGAGACTCCCCTAATTTACAATTCTTATAGCCCCCCCCCCCCCCCCAACCAAAACAAAAAGGCCTTATGGAAGTTATGAGAGTGAGCTGACCGTAGAACACTGCCACAATAAAATTCAACACTCCACAAATAATGCTTCGCACCAGAAGTATTTAAAGATCAGCATTTCCCTTCCTCCCTTACCACATTGCAGTTCTTTCAGAGTTTGCTCCGTCTGTCTGCTAAGTTGCACTAACTAACAAGGCTTTGTAGCAACTGGACTAGAATGAGTTGTCATGATCATTCCAAGAATAAATTCCCTCCAAGGCCAAATTGAGAAACAGCAATCACCAATGCCAAAGCCATCAGTTGGTAGAATGTCCACCACATCAAAAGTAAGACTTTCAACTCCGTATTCCCAAGAAAATTGCTTCATTTACTCACCACTGGAACCCAGTCACCCTACAATGAACAATGGACCCTTCCAAACTATAAATATTACCTTGACTTTCAAGGTCGAAAAGATCCATCTATGACTTTCATTACATGCTAGCACCAAGTTAGGAGTAACGTTCTGAATCAATGAGTTTCAGACAAGGAAGCAACTTGAACTCACTAGCTAACTGGAGCAACAATTTAGGGGCCTAGCAAATATCATCTGTACTTGATGAACCCATGACAGCTAATAATTGATATACAACAATAGATTATCAACCAAATATACAAACAGAAAGAATAAAAGATTTTAGTCATCAAAGGGAAATTCAACATCTTCAAGTTCAACCCATACCTGGAAAAACCAAGTCCATCAACTTGTGCTGCTTCAGCATGACCAGCACCCAAGTCTTCTGCAGTTGACCCACGTTTCACAAGTTCTGAGAATTCATGCTTATCAAGACGATTGCCCTGGGAACGATTAGACCGCTTGGGAGCTAGGCCAAGAGCTTCCCTCATTAATTGTTCCTCTTCTTCTTTGACCTTTTGTATCTCTGCCTTCAGGGCATCCTGGTCGGTACCCTGACCATTTTTGTCCCTGGCATACCAGAACAGATCTTTTCCTGTTCAGGTCAAAAAGGACAATCTTACATCAGCATTTCCAGAGCAATGGCCTAACATTTCATAGACATAAATTGGAAGTCAAAGTGTAGATAACAAAAACATACAGGAAGAATTGAATACCTTTCTGCCATCTCCCAACAGGAGCCTTGATACTATGACCCAGGTAATTTTCTCGATGTTTATCAACCTTCACATCATCCCACTTGAATTCTGAAGAAGATAAAAATAAGACGGTGAATAATTATTGTTCGATATGGGTTTTTTTTGGTTGGGGGGGGGGGGGACCGTGAATAACAATTAGATTACAAATTTCAAAGATTTAGGATAAAGGAACAAGAACCAAATAGAGAACAAACAACTACCACGAGACATTTTTCAACATAAAATCACAGTCCCAGCAGAAGGGAGAACTTATGGAACCCTTATGCTTTGGATCACATTCCCTTACAAGAAAAGAGGTAATGTCATCATGGGCTATCTTCAGTTTGCATGTATATTCGAATATCCCCCCACCCCCCCTGAGCGAGCTCTAACACTTCTGGTAAAGCCATGAAAATTTTATAAGAATCCTAAAATTGCAATAGTGATAAGTTTTCATTAGTCATCTGAGACATCTACTAGAGCACTAATAAGTAGACTTAGAAAACATTTCAAATGTGCAAGGGCCATGGTTTGAAACTTTTAGTAAAACTCTGAACTTTTTAGTATGCCTTTAAAAAAAATTTGTATCACTATAAAACTTATAGCAAAGCTCTTAAATGTTCAATCGACTTATAAGATTTTTGATGGAGTTCAAAAAATTAACTTCGAAAATTTCAGGGAAAAAAAATGAAGCTTTCGGAACGAAAAAATGAATATTGAAATTAGGTCATTACTACGCATATGAAATGAGCGTCAACCTAAAATCCTGTTGAATTTTTATATCAATTGGGCTATAAACAAGGGTCATGCATATAAGCTCAAATGAGGTTCCAACCCAAAACCAATTGGCAATTGGTGGAATAACTCACAAGCTTATGTACATGCTCAAGCCCTTTAATTTTCTCAATATGGGACAACACCCACTTTCATATTCTTTGTATTTTAACAATATGGGACAATAGCCACTATCATACTCCAACAAATCCTCATACAACGAACATAAGTTTTTCGAATATGAAGCAACTACACCATCCAAGGAATACCCATGAACACCTTTTTGAATCAATCAATGTATAAAACAAAAAGATGTCATTTTTGCAGTCACAAAACCCAACATGTTCTTATAAACCCAAGGACTACAAGGGACTCACTTTCAATCGGATCCAAATCACAGAAGCAAAATTGTTTGCCATTCCAAGGTCAATCACGAAGTCAACAGGATACCTGCAGTAGTTCCTTCGGAAGCTCACCCATTTGCCCAATGGATGGTCCTTGGTTTCAAGTCATGCTATCATCCATTCATTACTAGGCAATGAACAATTACCTATTCTTCAACCAATATTCGGATTACAGGGTCATTATAAAGTTCTCATACGTCTAGTAATCAACCCCCAAATTACTATTTGTTCCAACTAACAAAACCAAAATAATAAGTTATCTTAAAACATAAAAGTGAAATCATGTAATCAAACCCCGTAATCACAAGGGCTTGACAAATCTACCCACGAAGCGCAACTCAAACCCTAGGACACCTCAAATTTGAGAGAATCAATGGCAACAAATTCCCAAAAAAAGAGGGGAAATCCGGAACAACGAAGCGCTAATTACGGAAGCAAAAGGATTTGAGGGTGCGTGAGAAAAAGGGCAGTAATTGAATCCGAAGTTGCTGAAGAAATCTAGAATTCCCAATTAAGAAAAGCGTGATTGGAACAAAAAAATGGAAGCTGAAATAGGAGGGTTTGAGAGCTTACGATCTCGACCACCACGAACGCCGCCTCTGCTGGGATGATACATCTTCTTGTCTCACTTTGGGGTCTCGGTCTCCCTCTCCCTCTCCCTCTCCCGCTGTTTTGTGTTGGGCGACCGGATCAGATCAGATAGACAGCCGCCCGCCCCTACTGTTTGCGAACGCCCGCTCTAGTCGTGTAGTTGTGCTTCATGTATGAATTTATCTACTTCCTTTTGTATTCCTTAATATATATATATAT
>JACYFF010031959.1:24167743-24178727 GCA_017589665.1 Selenicereus undatus
TTGTGTAATTGTAATTGAATGAAAATGGAATGAGGGTAGTGTGCCATGAGATTGAGACGGAAGACATGCATTCCCAAAAAAAATTGAAATGGCATGGCGAGGTACATAGAGTTTTGTATGACAATAGTAGTGCGAGTGCATAAGTTGTGGGGCAAGCAATAATGTCTTTTGGGGGGCAGGTCAGGATGTTATAAACAAGTAGTCATCTTGTCAAAGGGTGATCATGGTGGTTTGAAGGCAAACATTTGGGTACTTGTAAACATAGGTAACCTTGTCCGTGGAGACATGGTTTAGTAGTTAGGTAAATCCACAACTAGAGTAGTAGGGACAATGTGAGCCACTTGTGTGAAATAAATGTTACGCGCCTATGCACGAACAGAGCTAGGTAATAGGTCAAGTCAAATTGGATTCATGTTCGTGTCGAACTTAAATGGGTTAAGAATTACCTAATCTGAACCTAACTCATTTATTAAACGAGCTGAAAAACTTTGACATGTACGTATTTAATTTTTAAACGGGTTGACCCGCTTAACCTATTTAAGATACATAGGTCGGGTTCAACCGCCTAATTACTTATTTACGCATTTAACATTTTTAACTAATACATAATTACATAGGCTTAAAAATTAAGTTTACATATCACATTAAACAATTACTCTCTTAGACTCCCCGATTCATCATAATTCACATTTTTTTTAATAAAAAGGTAAACGGATAAATGACAAATGGAAAAATAAGTTGACTTGTTTAACTAATTTAATTAAATGGATTAAATAGGTATTTTTTGTGCAGAGAATCTCAACATGAATCTAACTCATTTAATTAAATGGGTTCAATGTGTCAAGCCGTTTAATTAAACGGGTAGAAAATTTGTACCCAAACCAACTTAACTTCGTCTCGGTTTTGAATCAACAATCATGTCGGCTCAGTTTTGCCCAACTCTATGCACGAATGTTTGAGCTGACAAAATGTTGTTAACGTATCACATGCAGGGCAAATGCAAAGGTAGTAGGGAGGTTGAAGGTAGTGAGTGATTCGGGAAGGGATAGAAGGTGGTGGTTGTTGGGACAATCACATATAATGGATGTACATGATGTCGTTGAAGGAGCCGCTGGTGGGGGAGAAAAATAGTTATGTATGTGTTATGGGAGGAATGTTGGAGCAAACTGCAGATGGGAAAGTACCGTATGAGGAAGGGTTAAGGAAATGTATTAGGGGTGTTCATGGGTCGGGTACCCGAACCAAAAGAGCTTTCGGTTCGGGTACCCAAAATTTCGGGTCGGACGGATGGCGAACCGTATCCGAACCGAAAATTATCGGGTACCCAATTTCGGGTACCCAATAATTTCGGTTCGGGTTTTTGGTTACCCAATTACCCAATTTTTGTAAACCTTCTTTTTTTGGCAAACAATTGTGTTGTATTTTATCCAAGCTTTTTGGTCCCCTTTTTTTTATAATTATTGTCATGTTGTTAAAATGGCAACTCCTTGTTTATGCCCTAAACAACCACAAGCATACATCATAATTACCCATTCTAGTTTATACCCTAAAACCAAAATACCATACAACATCACATAACAATCAAATTTCAATTACTTCCCACCATCAAAAGACCGTTAATATCGTACCTTAGCATCAATGCATCATACCATTCTCACCAATCGCCATCCAAATGATTAAAACTCAAGCGATGCCACACATCAAAGTAATTACCTCTTTGGGGATTGGGGAAGGTTTGAAGGGAGAGGAAATAAATTACAAACAAAGTCCATGGGAAAGGGGCAACAAATTACATTCATACAACAAGTTCACAAAGACAAAGTACATAAAACATTAAAACATTAGGAAATCCTTGAGGCAAATTGCTCTTGGCTCATAAGTCATCCGCCATAGTCTCATCAATAGTAATAGTTGGGTGCTCCTTGGCCAAGGTGTTCATATCTGCAATTTAAATACAACAAGTTTGAGTAAGATATAGAATTATAAAATAATTAACTAAACAATGCCTAAAAGTTATACTAAATGAACTCAAAAGAAAACTAACCTTCAAATACTTCCAAGTCAAGCAAGTTCTCTTCTATGACAAGAGGCTCATGAGAAGTGCGTAGCCAATCTTGTGCACATATAAGAGCTTCTACCATTTTAGGAGTTAATGAAGTGCGGAAAGAGTCAAGTACACGTCCACCCGTGCTAAAGGCGGACTCGGAAGCGACCGTAGAAACAGGAATGGCAAGCACATCTCTAGCCATCTTAGCAAGAATAGGGTACCTCTTTTTTTGATCTTTCCACCACATTAAGAGATCAAAAGATGGATCATTAAGAGATTCATATGCATCACCTAAATACTTATCCAACTCACTTTTTTCTTCATAACTTTCCAAATTTCCACTTTCCATCCTAAACCTTTGACTCATTATTTCTCCAAAATTTATTACTTCTTCATTGTCAATTCCCGTTGATTTTGTGAACTTGTCACCAACACTACCAGAAGAAGAAGTACCATGATCCACTTTCTTTGGTTTAGGTTGGGAAGAACCATAGAAATTAACCAAGTCACGCAAAGCCACTCTAATTTTTGAAATCAACAAGGCGGCATCTTCAGAATCATATGAAGATCTAACAAGCCATTCAACATATTTCATCTTGTACCTTGGGTCAAGAGCCACGGCAATGAACAACAAAACATTAATGTTGTTAACATTAGACCAATATTTATCACGTTTCAACTTCATTCTCTCAGCCATGTTTCTAATCCCTTCATCCTCATGAGTAAGAAAAGAAGATATGGTCCACCCTATACCATATATCTCAGGAACATAGGAACTGCCGGTCACATAGTGTGACCCCGACAATTTTAATGTGGCATCATAGAAAATTTTAAGAAATGGCAAGAAAGTACCAATTTTCTTCCAATCCTCCTCAATAGGTACACCACCCGACTTTTCAAGCTCTTTAATGCAAGAAACATCTTTAGAATGCAAATTTTGGAATGCCTTCTTAAACATTACAGCAGTTTTAAGCATCAAGAAGGTGGAATTCCACCTTGTTTCAACATCCAAGCAAACAAGACTCTTAGTTTGTATCATTTCCTCTTCCACACATTCTTTAAACTTCTGAAGCCTAGAAGGAGAAGACCTTACATACTTCACGGCACCACGAATCTTCACAATGGACACATCAAGATCTTTTAAACCATCTTTGACTATCAAATTCAAGATATGAGCAGCACATCTCATATGCAAATAATCACCACGCAAGACACTACCATTCCAATGGTTGATTCTTCTTCGAAGATATTGAATAGCAAGGTCATTAGAGCTAGCATTATCAACAGTTATGGTCATCACATTCTTGATACCCCAACTAATCAAGCATTTTTCAACAGCCCTACCAATAAGTTGCCCACTATGACCGGCAATAGGACAAAAGTTAATGATTCTCTTATGCAAGGTCCAATTGTCATCAATAAAATGGGCTGTAAGACACATATAGCTCAAATTTTGACCAGATGTCCAAGTATCTGTGGTGAGACAAACTCTTGATGTCATGTTACCAAAAAAATCAAGTAATTTCTTCCTTTCATCAATATAAAGAAGATAACAATCTCTAGTTACCGTAGGACGCGATGGAGGTAAGAACTTAGGATTCAATACCTTGCAAAAATAACGAAAGCCTTCACGTTCAACGTAACTAAAGGGTATCTCATCCACAATAAGCATCCTAGCAAGAGCTTTTCTACAAAGTTCTTGGTTGAATTCCCAACAAGATAACTCAGACAAAGTCTCAGTTGTACCATCTTCAGAAGTGCTAGTCTTACTTTGAAAATCTAGCAACTTTTGTTTAATATCCATATTTCCAGGATATTTCTTACACCTCTTAGTATGATTTAGCATAGCACTTGTCCCATTTTTAGTCGCACAAGTAATAGGCTTTTCGCAATACTTACATTTGGCAACTGTTGGATCGGGAGTCTCATCATAATGATCCCAAATTTCAGATCTCTTCTTTCGCTTGCCAAATTGAGATCCACCTAAGTTGGTTGGAGGAGGTGGAGGCCTCTTTTGGTTGCCCTTTCCCTTGTTTGTGGCCCTCTTAGATGCTTGTTTCTTCACCTTCACATGACTCTCCAAGTCCACTTCCACATCATTTCCATCTCCATTATCTCCAGATGACTCTGATATATCCATGAATTTAGGGACATGATCTTGAACGGGGTCATCATTATAGCTTTCCATTTAAACCTAATCATGAACAATTGAACATAAGCATTAAACAAGTAAGCAACACAATTAATATAGCTTGCCATTTAAACCTAATCACGAACATAAATAAGTCAAATAACACCCATTCTAGCTCAAAATAAATATCTTGTTTAAGAAAACTAATTGGTTCTACATGTATCCAGTAAGAGTTCAATGGAGGACAGCAAGGTCTCCTACATGTATCTGAGTTATCGCATGATCCAGTAAGTGATTTTCTGCCTCTAGTTTTCAACTGTCATAATGCTCCTCCTCCCTCTTAGCCCCCCCCCCCAAAAAAAATCCAATGGCATAATCCCCTCCCTCCAGAAAAAAAGAGAAATCCAAAGATAAAGCTGATCTAAGGTGTAGACTTGAAGCAAAAATCCTGGTACAGGTAGATAATGGCACGTACATCCCAAAAAAAAAAAAGAGGAAGAAGCTCAAAGTGCTCCTTCTCTGGAAAATAGATTTCCTGAACTCTACTGTTGAGTGCAATATTAATTTGCTTTAAGTGAGGGAGTGGGAAAAAAACCAAGGGGTAGAAGGCATAGGTGATACTGGTTGAGGAATGAGGTAATAGCGTAATGGGCTACTGCAGTCTGCTATCCTTGTGGGTTACAGCAAAACGACGTTCCATTCCATTGGTGGGTTTCCTTGGTATAATTTGACTTTTAAAGTTATTCTGGCAACATGAATGATATCTAGAGCACAGTCCGCCAAAGAAAGTTTTGGGAGATTTAAATGTATGCAAGATTTAAAAGTTTTAGAATGCATTTGAAGAATTGGGACATTTCGAAAGGAAAATGAAATAGATGGACAAGTGTCTGGGTATTTGACAGTAGCACGTCAGATAGATCAAATGCCTGTAGGGATACTTCCACTTTGGGATAACCATAGAGTAAGCGTTTAAGGGTTTAAACAAATCCAGAAATCCTCCTTGGACAGTTGATTTTTGGCCCTCGTTTTCTGTTAACATTTGAACTAGTGTGTAGGATCTGTTCTACTAGGGGTCAGGGGACTAGGGGAGAGTCGAAAGCTAAGACTGAGAGACACAGAGTGGGGCATTGACTGACCTGATTCGCTGGCGAATTGGCGATCCACTCCTCGTCAAGGGGCTTGAGGTTGGAGGCTCGGGCTGGGAGCAGTCGACTCGTCTTCGTCAAGCAGTAGGCAACACCACAGCAGCGCAGCAGAGGCCGGTGAGTCGGTGACGAACTGACGATGAGGCTGCCGGCTGGCTAGTGTCTGGTGAGAATGAAATTAGGGTTTACGCTTTGAGGGAGAAAGAGTGGAGAGACTGGTTAGTGGTTTGGATTCTGGAATTGCCGAATTGGAGTCTAGAGATTGGAGTGTGAGTGTCGAGTGAGTTTGAGAGGAGGGCAGGGCAGGAGGCTCTTTAGGCTTTGCGAGTTTGCGTTTGGTTTGGGCCGTTTGGCCTTTGTTTTACAAAAAAAAAATTTAAAAATATATATATATATATATATATCGGGTTTTTGGGTACCCGAAATTGTAAAATGGTCGACCCGTACCCGAACCAATTATCCAAAAAAATTAATGGTTCGGGTACCCGAACTGATTTTTTTGAATTTTTCGGTTCGGATACCCGAAATTTCGGATCGGGTATCGGATTTTTGGTTCGGATTTTTGGTTTTGGATATTTTTGAACACCCCTAAAATGTATGGTGGCGAAGGAAGACATGGGGCTGGAGGAGTTTCTAAGAGTGGTAAAGGAGATTACAGAAAGTAATTTATCGGAGCGCAAACTATGGTATAGTTTGAAGTACGATGGGCAAATGTTAATGGCGATTGAGGGGGATGAGAATGTGAGGATGATTTTTAAGGGAAATGATGTGCATTGCTATTTGTATGTAGGAGGCAATGATGACCCAAGGAGGCGAGCACAGAAGGGTGTTGTAGCATGCAAAGGATGAATGCACATTTGTGATGATGACGGGGTATACGGCACAAGTGGGAGAAATGACCATGTTGTTGTAAAAGAGGGTCAAGAGGGAGATGGCAAGTAAGTAGGAGTGAAAAAGGTAGATCATTTATAAAGATCTATCTAACGAAGTACATTACTTAATAAAGTTTATAAAAATAAGTGACTTATTTGTTTTTGTGATTGAAATTGCAGATGGTTTATCATTAAAAGAGGTAGATGTGGAGGTGGCAGCCGCAAACTAGGCTGAGCCTAGGAGGGGATGTCAAATGATGATGAGATCTCTGTGGCGTTAGATGATACAGGTGATGAGGAGACTACAAAAAGGTGTGATGAAGGGACTAACGAAAGAGGGCGTGATGAAGGGAATAATGAAAGTCACAATTTTTGGCCATGATTTGGTTAGCAAGCCCAAAGTTACTATCGTAAACTAAGCAAATAGAAGAAATTAATCAGGGGGGAGGAATATATTTCAATCGACATAAGCTTTTCGACAAATGATCTGCACGTATGCAATTGCGAACTAGTTTAGTTATCGATTCAAAAGGAACTACAAGCAAAGAATTGTAGTGAGATGTGATATCACTGACTGTCCATTCTACATATGTGTCAGAGGTGGGAAGAACACGTAGGTGATGTCTTTGAAAAATTTTAGATGTCAGCATAAATACAAAGCTTGAAAGCAGTGTTAGATGGGTGTATGAGGAAGATGACATGTTAGAACCAAACTTTTTACGCGCCTCATTAAGGATAAAGTGTGATTATGTCTTGATTATTATACCAGAGACATTATACAAGATCTGGAATTAGAGTTGGGGATTCGGCTTACATACATGCACTCATGGAGGACAAGAGAATTCATGTGCAAGATGGTGCTTGGTAAACGAGTTCACCATTACAAACTACTCCCTTGGATTTGTATTGCCATCGTCAGAGCAAACCTGGGATCTTTGGCATTTTGTAAGGTTGATGGATCGAGGTTTAACCGAATGTTTGCTGTGTATGCTGCTAATGTGAATGACTTCAAACTTGGATGTGGGGTGATACTTTTTTATGGATGACACTCATTTGAACATACCATATAAGGGGACTATGCTTACGGCTTGTGCCTTGGATGTAGACCACCACCTATTCAATTCTGCCTACGGTGTAGTGTTACGTGTGAAAATTAAAGAGTAGGTGTGGTTCTTGCAAATGGTTGCTGAATGCTTGGGGGTTTTGAAACCCATGATAATGTCGAGCAGGAACCCTGCAATTATCAATACAATTGCACAAGTGTAATGCCTCTACAATTCAGTAAGAAAGATGCTCGTGTAATGCCTCTACAATTCCAAATGACAATGCAAATGTTGCTCGGGCAACAGTCATTCACCCATGGAGGGATGCCAATATGTGACTTGGTGGCGAGCTTGTTTATATTATACTTAATGCCATTGTCCTCGGCGGGGGGTGTGGAGATTGTGTCCACTTATGCTTCAACCTAACCCTTCTGTAGGATATGCATGTACGTGTCATCACTCCAACCATATAATTCATATGTCAGTATGGACTAGAATATCGCAAACGTCCTAAGTAGGGAGATTGATGGTGTATGGATGAGTTCTATACCAAACACCTCCAACATGTCTTTTTCTATACTAACCTGTTATACTCGTAAGAGAGAACTACCATCAAGCCAAGCTGAACGTCATTGTTCTTCGATCCAATTAGAACTGAACCCACTTACGATTGGAATTTGTACCGGAACATGTATTAATGAGGGAGGCATGCACCTTAGGTTACACAATCTTTGACAAGTCACAACATGGAAGTTGTCCCATTACCATAATGGGAAGTCCATAAAAGAGTGTAATGTTAGGTTATCAATGGGGATGGAATTTGGACCTTCATCCAACCAATATTAGGCAAAGGGGTCAATGGAGGATTTGGTTCCTCATTAGCGACGTCAATGGATAACGGAGGGAACGAAAAATTTGATTGCCTCGAGTTTGTGGCTCACCGTAGAATATAATACCCAGTCGGAAAGGAAAAATGAGTGCTACATTGATATAGTGTACTCCCAGGATGGGTATTTAATGAAATGTGTATGTAAGCATTGCTTGTTTGGGAAACGTAGTCCTATTTTTCATTACAAATGAATCAAACTACCAACTATATATTTGAAATTTGTTTACACAATTATTAAGTACAACATCTACTCCAACCACACATCTAACACCTACTCTAGTACTGCAGCGATGGAGTGGGTGACAGTGAATTTAACTTCTTATAGATGTCCTCTATTACATTATAGTTATTGCAATGTCCCTTTTAGTATACAAGACAAGCACTTGAGGCTTGATGAATGCACGCAACTTTGTTTTTCAATGACCTATGTAAAGGTGTGGGTTAATGGCTATGCAATTGAACACTATTGGTAATAATAAATGGACATGATTGTCAAACACTTCAATTTAGGTTTACCGCATTCAATGTTGTAGTCTACTTGGGTATTACAAAATATAAAATAAGGTACATCTACTTTTTAGCACAAATACTGAAAGGGAGTTATTTTTTTGTCATAGTAGGGTTATTGGCAATCCTTCATGAAATTGTCAACTACAAGTTTACCATATATGATTTCTTAGTATACCTTGGTGACATGCAACACAATACAAGGTAAACTACGTGGTCACACAATACGAGAGGATTCCAGCCTTAGTAAATTTCCAAGTACGACTGTAATATGGTTTGTGCAATTTTTGCCATAAGAAGGGACAACCATATTAAGTCAGGGTAATGGATACCAAACAGGCCACAACTACCCCCACTTATGTTTGTAGTGGAGAAGTGGGTTGCGAATCATTTATATGTAATTAGTGACACATCATTTAATTGGGCACCAGGGAAGGTCCCCATTAGGATTTAAAAAAGAAGGCATGAACTACCTATTACTCCGTTCCAAAATTGCCTTTTGCTCAACTACAACCACCATCACTAGGTCACATGGCAAGTTCTTCAAGGAGAAGGACATACAGCCAAGCTTCTACCGGTCGTGACCACTCTAAGGTATTTGAAAAATGGTGAAAAGTATTACTATTGCTACTGTGGGTTGGAAGTTGTTGTGGTTAAAACTGACGATAACTACTCGCATTGTTTTGTGGCGTGTCCTCATGAGAGAATGTCATATGTAGATGGTTGGCACTATGTGTTGCTAGTTGGGATTACTCTTGTAATAGCCCGAACCTAATACACACTTTAATGACCTCGATTTATCTTAATTACAAATTAATCAAGTTGGGCGCTGCATTTCTATTTAACATTTTTAAATAAAGTTATATATTTGTATCTGTGCAATGCAGGTTGAAACGACGATGTGACCTCAAATAAGGTAATATTAAACTCTTAATAACTCTCTAAATAAATATTTATTTGAATAATCACCGGTCTAAAATGGACTGCAAGAAAAAGAGTAATGTCCGCGTAAAATTTCGTTATAATCATAATAATAAGAATACTAATAATCATGATAATAATACTAATAATCATAATAATAATTATTCTCCCTCTCTCTCTCTCTCTCACACACACACACACACACACACAAAAAGAGAAAGAGAGATTAAACCGACATAACCACGACCAAAATTAACACAAATGAAATTAAAACCCAAACCCCTTGTTTTCTCTCTCTCTGCCTACCAAACACTCCCGCCCCCTGTTTCCCTTCCTCTGTCAACCACCCATTCCTCTGTCAATCGCAGCTCCACCGTCGACGAATAGCCACTCGCCGGCCACTAGCGACCCCAACCAAGGGTGCCGTCGACACCATACCTCGCAACGCACCTCCTTCGCCCGAAGTCGTGCCGACCGACCACCCGAATCTCCCCTGCCCTGCCTCGGTTGCCACCGATTCCTCCCTGTTGACTTCCGCTGGTCGCCGTCGAGCCCAGATACTGCCGGCCAGAACCCGATCGACGACACGCCAGCCACCACCTCCCATTTCCTTCCCCGTTCAGCCCATATATTAGCCTACAGTTGAAGGTGAAACCCTAAACCTTGCCTGACTAGTTTGATTTAGGTGTCTGGAATTGGATTTGTTGTTGAATGCCTGAATGCTGTAATTAGTATTTTTACTTAGTTGTTTGCAAATTTTTGAAATTGTTTGGATGTTGGCATTGAATTGGCAACTTGAGGAATTTGGGTTGTTGTAAGAACGAAGGGGGGTGGCAGCTTTGTTGGATGTTAATCGGTTGTAATTGGCATTGCTATGCATTTTATTTGCAAGTTTTGGAATTGTTGTGGACATTTGTGTTGGATTGTGATTTGGAAAGCAGTTGACAGGGAGTAGAGAGTGGGAAATTGAGGTCGTGTTAGTTTCAATTTGCTTGTGCTTACGACACTTTAATTCGGTTATATCGTGAAATAATGGATTGATTTGGAGAATTATTGGATTAGTGGTATAGCTTGAACGGAAGGTTGCGAGTTGGATGCGTTGAAATAGTAAACGATTAAAGGAGAAATTGATACAAGTGTATTATGCTTGACATGAGTTTTGTGCAAATTTTATATCGTCCATAGATCGTTGTCGTTATTTTATTGAGTTAATGTGAATCATCAAGGTCGAAAATGAGCTGGTTATCTTGCAAGTCATGGCCTGATGTGAACGTTATGGGTGGCGGAGAGAAGTACAAGTTAGCTAGCTATTTCAAATGAACCGTTAGTTGTAAATAAACGAGAGCCTATTGTTCATATAATGAAATTTCGTAAACCAACTGTGGGGCGTCTCCTTAGGGTAATAAATAAAAATATATGTATATATATA
>JACYFF010031959.1:24178737-24207973 GCA_017589665.1 Selenicereus undatus
CGTTTCAAGATGTACATCGACCAAGGGGTTCACTTTCAGATAATAATCAGCAAATCATCTTATTTATGCATTCTCTCTCTCCTGTTTGCAAAATCAAATATTTTGAAATGCGAGCGCCTAGCTCTTTATGTATTATATTGATTTCACTGCATGGGAATGTACGTGCTGAGTTTCGGCTCATTATTCGAATGTTTTATGTTTTGGTTTTAGGAAAGGGATCAGTGAACAGCCCAATCTCTGGAAAACTCGAGGGTCGTACAAAGTGAAAGAAATACTGATGGTCTTTTGCAGAGGAATCGCTAGACACGGGCTCACAGTGACCCTTAAGCTTGGCATCCAAAGAATCAGTTAGCTGTATATCATTTTGGACCTTATGGTATTAATATGCAATACTGTACCAACGAATGTATCCCATATTTTGGATTGTATAAGTAACGGCATGCGGAATTCTTTTCAATAACTGGATATCCTGATATGGATTAGTAAGTACGTGGTTACAGGTAGACCCAAAAGCCTTGTTCAGTTAGGGAACGACGGTAGCGCTCCCAATTCAAGAAAGACTTCCACTGTTTATAAATAGTAACTCATAAGATCATTAGACTAATCAATCAATTAGGATTGAGGCGTTACAGCTCTGATGCTTCACCACCTTCCTTCCATTTGCATTGACTTGCCCTTATTTTCTTAAAATCCGTTTTGGTTGCGTTGGACATTTTGAGAGTTCGCATAACACTTCTTTGACTTTAGGGTGTCAACCTTACTACAACCTCCCTTATCATGTAAGTTTTTTGACCGTAGCTCCATGATGACCACATCACCTTTGTCCTTCGGCTTTTGGTTATCAGGATTACTACTGCCTCCCTTATCATGTAACTTGTTTGATCGTAGCTCAGGCACAAGTACATCCTTGTTATTGTCACTCGCCTCATCCTCTAATGACACTGATGGGCTACTGGTGGAATTATTCCCATCCTTTGCCAAAGCATCAAAGGAACTGCTATCGTCATCGCTGCTAGAACTTCCTTCATATGTTACTTCATTTTGAAGGCTTTTACTACATTTACGCAACTCCGTTGTTCAAACTTACAAATAACAAAAGACAAAAAATATCGTCACACACCAAATACAACACCTAATACCAGAACTATTCCTCTAGAAATAAAAACGACTTCCACAACTTGGGTTTTGCATTTGTTTACCAATTAATCACAAAATGTACAACGATGTATACCTCTATTGAAACTAGGTAAATAGAATGTGGTTTCTAAACATCCACATATCTAATCCACCCTAATTGCAATTAATACTGCGAGTTAGATGTCAAGATTAATTTTTACACATATATTCTTTGTATCTATTTACCAACTAATCACAAGATGTACAGTTGGCTATATCTCTATTAAAACTATGGTAAACACAATGCGGTTTCCAAACATCCAAATATCTAGTCTATTCCCCAGTCTTAACACCGCAAGTTAGATGCCAAGATTAAATTTGACACCTACATTCTTTATATCCGTTTACCAATTAATCACAAGATATTCAGTTGGGTATATCTCTATTAAAACTATGGTAAATACAGTGTGGTTTTTAAATATCCACATATTTAGTCCATTCTCTGATCTCCCTTGGCACAACACCACCCCAAATAGCTCAATTCAAAGCAAAACATTCCATTCCCACAAATTTTATATAGACCCCACAAGCATCAACAAATCCACTAACATTAATGTACCCGAATAAGATTTTGAAAATTTTTAGTAAATTCATGGCTTGATAACCACTTACCTAGAAATCAATTTTGATGGACCCATTTAGAGGTTAAATGATGCGTTTTTTGGAGGTGCTCTACAATCTACTTCTTCTCTTCCTGTGGCTTGCCTGTTTGTCTTCACCAGCACTGGGTCCTCCTCTTATTCTACCTTGCTTTTGCTGCTCTTCTTCTTTCTCCTCCTCCTTTCACTGCCGCTCTTTTTCTTCCTCACTCTATCTCTCCACTATGCCCGATTCTCTCTCTAGATAGTGCGAGTTGTCAACGAGAATGAAAAGCCTGGGTTCCGAATTGAAGGTGTTCCCTACTGTCTCTCCACAGTGTCACATTAACTGCCCCTTCATTTTGGGAATTTTGGTTTGCATTGAAAATTTACACTTATTTGTCCCTCCAAAACCAACACTCACTTGTTGCAAAAAAGAAAAAAGAAAAAAAAGAGTTTATTGCACTTCATTTAATGAGTAACCTCGTTATAATTTTCCCAAACCTCTGAGTATGCCTTTAAAAAAAAATTGTACACATTTTTCCTTTTTTAAAAAAAAGTGTTATTATAAAGCAATGTTCCATTGAGCTAACAGATGAAAGCTACTCCAAGGACAAATTGTAAATCCATTTACACAAGCTTAAATATTAGTAATTTTAATTATGTAAAGGCACATATCAAAGTCAAAAGCTGTGGACTATTGTAGGTCGCCTTTATGTTAACTAACGAGAAGATAACTTTTGTTTCTCTTTTTGGCGTATTGGCTCCAAAGTTAAATATTTCACGTGACACACTTCTAAAAATGTCCACACCAATTTTAATGAGTTTGGAAGATCAAAATAGACAAAAATGGGCAAATCAGGGCCTATTAGAATTTAACCCCACCTAGGGGTGAGCAAGACCGGGTACCCGGTCCAATTTCTTGGAACCGGTCCCAGTCTCGGTCCCGGTTGGACCGGGTCTAATAATTTTGGAACCGGTCCCGGTCTCGGTTGAACCGGTTTCAAAATTTCTGGACCCGGTCCCAGAACCGGTCGGGACCGGTTCCGGAACCGGGTACCCGGTGCCTTTTTTGACTTTTTAATTTTTTTTTAAAATTAACTTTTATCAGAATTTAAGCTATTAAGTACACCACCAACCCAACAACTACTAAGCACTAAAGAGATTTGTACTTCTATTTCTAAGCAAACATCACAAAAAGTAAGAAAAAGACTCCAACATTAACTAATAACTATGCATGCAAAAGATCATTGGGTAACTAGACCGGGTAACCGAGTACCGGGACCGGTACCGGTTTCAAACTTTCAGGAACCAGACCTGGAACCGGTTGCCACCGGATCCTGAATTTTGGAACCGGTCCCGGTCCCGGTTGGACCGGGTCCGGATCCGGACCCGCCGGGTCCAAACCGGTTCCGGGTCTGGGTCCGGGTACCCGGTTTTTTTGCTCAGCCCCCACCCAATATTGTTCTCCATCAAAAACCACATTTAAGATTAATGTATTTGCATAATTGATTCCCTTATAGATGTTAACATATAATAAATACAGAAGATTAGTTCTAGATTCGATGTTAGATAACAAAGTTAGTTCCGTTTTCTAATTTGGATATATTTAAGCCTAACCCACTAACCTGAATACTTGACTATTATGGTGCCCTAATGGAACTGGACCACTCCTGAGTTCTAACCAAACATGACCTCGCCATGACGAACTATGCATCGAAGTATACACTTAAGTAGTCTAATAAAGTAGGACTCACCATAAGACACTCTAAAATCGCCAAGAAATGTGTAGTTCAAACCAATGTTCTAATTTGGACTTGCAATGGCAAACAAGGAGTTAACATGTGACAAGTTAGGGATCTCAACAGACTAGATTCAGATCTGATGTAGGAACATCTGAATTCGAATCTAATTAAGCCTCAGATACAAAAATTCGATTTGAAGGATAAGAGACAAACTCCGAATCCAATCCCCGTCAGATCATATCAGAGTCAGATTCAATCCGATTCGAATTGATTTCCTTTTCCCCGAACAAGTTTGTTTTATTTTTTGTCTATTCAAACTTGTTATGTCGATTTATCGATACGACAATATGCACATTCACATTATGCCAACCAATTGAACATATAATGATGAATTTGGGGAGACTGACAAATGGGAAAGAGGCAAGTAATGTCGGGGAGAAGCAGCAGGGAGCCAAACCGCTCGTCGGCTCTAGAATGAGACTAAGACTGAGAGACAGAAAGGGGGAGGGGGGGGGAAGTTGACTAAGACTAATAGGGGATGAGTATTAGAGACTTAGGATTAAGTTTGCGAAGTAGACTTTAGATTTGTAAAATAAAAAAATTCAAAAATCAAAAATCAAAATTAGGAAAGGGGATCAGAAGCACGGGTTGAGGTTAGATAGTAGACTTCAAATTTGTAGTATTTTATATTTGAATTTTGATCATTTAACAAAGTAGTCAAATCGGATTGCAAATTAGTTCGAATGTTACCTTCCGAATTTGATCCGAATCCTACTCAAATTCGGATTATTTTTAGCAAGCTTGGACTAGGATACCTCTTTCTCGAGTTGGAACTGGATTATTTTGCCTAACCAAATCAGATGTGCCTCAAACTGTAATGTAATTGTCATCCGTCATGAAACTTGATCATCTTTATCTTCGTTTGGCTTTTCACAACATTAAGCTTGTTCTTGACTTGTTGAGCTTTATAAGGTGCCTCACTCATCAAAATGTATTTGACATAACACTAACTTATTTATTTGTGCCAACTCGTGCAGTAGGGAACAATTTGGGCAATGATTCAATGAAGTAGTTTGCTGTGTACTGCTTCCAAGTGATGTCAAAAATGTTTCCGAAGGCTGTAACAGTAGTATTTGGCAGGCCAGCACTGTCAAAACTGGGTATCATTCATATTTAACGAGAAGCACACCGTAATTTACATACGTGGATTCAAAATTCTAGTAAAAAACCAAGGCTCGCAGGCCTGAAGCAAGCACTGCCACTGACATCTAGGCAAAATAGGTGAAAAAATATTTGCGAGTAAGAGCATTTTCAATGGTGAGTCATTTTTTTGGCTCATCGATAGGGACCTACCTTTGCCACATCAGCTTATGATCCAACTTTTTCGCTCACAATCCCCTCTCTCCAACAAAAGGCTGATGCCACTCTATTACAAATAAACTTATTTATAAAATTAAAAAAAAAGAGAAATTAATCAAAAAATATTTAAAAAATCCAAAAGCAGCCACAGGCCCTTGGGAGCTCGCTCTCGCCCATGAGCCTCCCCGTGAGGCAGCTGCCGCAAGCTAACCAGCGGAACACATCTCTCTGCCTCACCCCTTTCTGTCTCCTCCGCTTTGGCTAGAGAGGCAGCCATTGGAGGGACTCTTATGATGATTTTTTTCTACCGTCGACCTTGGGGGTGGCCGGTGGGTATTGGGTGGGTATACACGGGGTATACCCATATCCACATTTTACCCAAAACTATTATTATCCAACCATATCCAACCTGTAGCTCTTGCTATTCATATGGATTCTACCCATATAGGTAATACTCTCCATATGGCTAATACTCACATGGGTTATCATCCTTGGATATTCATAAGTTTATATATTTACAACATAGAGCCTGTTCTTTCTGTTGGTCTTTTTCAATTTATCAACTTCAACTTACTTTAACCCACTTCAACTAATGTCAACCCACTTAAATAAAAAATACTAACTTCAACCAATCTTAACCTACTTCAACCAACTTCAACTCACTTCAACAAAAAATACCAATTTCAACATACCTCAACCAATTTCACTATTTTACCAACCCCAATTTATCAACGAAAAGAACAGGCCTCTAATACTCATAACTACAAGTGTGGAAGAAATAATGTTACCCGTTAAAAGTTAAGGGAAAAATTCAACTTCAATGGTTTGAATTAAGATTTGAATATTCGATAAAAAATATTAACAGAAGTTTAAATCTAAATTGAGCTCTGAATTACTTTTATTAACATTTATCTCCACTACCGCAATTCAATTAATATTTTTCGTCGCTAAAACAATTCAATTGACATTTTTAGCAATTAAAATAATTTCAAAGGTTTGAATTGAAATTTGATCATCTGGTGGAAAAGATTAAAAGAAACTCAACTATGAATTTTTTAAGCTCAAAATTCTTTCATTTGATTCACACTTATCTCTACTATGACAATTATCGTAAATATCAACTGAATTATCGTAACGGAAATAAATATCGACCAAATGAAAGAATGTTAAACTCAAAAATTCGATTTGACATTCTTTTAATCTTTCAAATCAGATAGACAAGTTTTGATTCGAACTATTAAAGTTGAATTTTACTCCTAAATTTTAAACGACCTTATCATCAAGGAAGAGATTAAAAAAGTAGTTCATTATAATTTTAATTATTGTACAAGATTATGATTGTCTTTTTGATCATCAATATTGGATATGTGGACACTCTATTATCCATCGAATACTCACTAGCTTTAAGTATAGATAATTTATTCATCTCATACCCGTTATTCATTCTTAATGGATATTACCCACCCCATTTAGACGTGTAAGGAAGGGTATCCATTCAATGGGTACAAATTCCCACCCCTACCCTCCCCAAAATAAAAACACAAAAGAAAAGAAAAGAAATTTCAAACGCAAGAAGTTCTACTGAAAGGATCTCCATTTAGTATAGTGTATCTGAAAGAATGGACTGAACGTGACCTTTCATTTGAACGTCAGAATTATGAAGAAAGAAGCACAGTGACACTTTGATTACTTCCTTGCGGACCCATCGATGACGGAGCTCACGTCTGTTTCCACACTCCTTTTCATCGGAGACAATCGATGTTTTGACCATTCCTCCAACACCTTCCTCTGGAGAGCGTTCATTCTGATGTAAGGTCGTTTACTTTTGATCAGCTTCTCTGCGTCCTTCCAGTTGTCCACCACTCCCAAAGCTACTAGCAATGCGCACATAACTGCGACACTTCTTCCATGACCTGGAAAAGCATAAGATGATAAGAAAGTCTAAAGTGAATCTTCACTCAGAAAGAATGGTCATTTTCTTGTCGAATAGTCAGTAATCCATTCCTCTTCAACGTCCACATACACTTCCAGGATTAGGTGACTAAACTGCCAACAGGAATTCACATCAGAAGTTTTAGTCTCAACTGGGATCACAAAATCATTTGAAATGACAATAAAGAACAAACATTGTTGACATGCAGAACCACAGAGGGCATTTGGAATGACAATGAATCACCAACCCAGGGGTTGGAAGCGAGAACATGCAAAACACAATATTTTGTGTGGTAAAGACTACTTTGAAGCAACTTTTAATTAGATGCTCATGGCCTTTAGGCTTAGGGCATGCTTGCAGAGGTATTGATGTTCTAGGAAAATAGTTTCACAATTAATTATAAATGTCTGGTTTTTTTAGCGGGTTGTTTTGTTTTTTTGGGCCGGGGGGGGGGGGGGGTCTTCTATTGAATTCATTTTTACCTCTGTAGTTGAAAATTACCTCTGTCAAAGAGAGATGGGAATTGGTTTTACTTTTTTCGCTATACAATCTAGTTTATATTGACAAGGGTTGGAGGCGGTGGCTTCTTTTTATCTTTTGTTTTCCTTTTTCACTTCTTTTTCATTTTTCTACCAAGAATTAGAAAATCCCTTCCATAATCCATTTTCCGCAGGAGATAATTTCGAAATATGTTGTTCATCCTACCAAACACTCCACAGTGAAGAATCTAAGTTCTGAAACTAACATCGATCATGCGTGGCTTTGATTCCAGTCATTCTACCTGATTTTGATCTAAAGAACTCGTTGAATTATCCTTTGAAAATATCTGTCCGCTAATGCCATGGTATTCAATCCTCCCTATACTCGAAATGAATCGTTCTTGGAATAGAATCCTCTTTTAAATAGCTTAGACGGTCTACGAGTTGAAATGGGTTTCATCCTCGTCAAAGGAGAGAGGTAACAAGAAGTTGCAGCTTACTACACAGTCACAGGCTAGTCTCACAAAAAAGTGACAATGACAGGCCATCTGCTGTTCTACCATACATTTTCAGCCCATGTATGGGTGAACTCCCTAGATGAGTGGGTGAAATAAAAAATGACTAGATTGAGAATTTGCACAAGAGATTCTGCAAAGAACAAGCTGCAAACAAGTTCCTGCCTTACCATCCACCACTATCTACAGCTTGTAGTAGGAGAGAAGCAAAAACTTCAAAAATAAACAAAGGACTATAGGTTGATTAAAGGAAACCCAACAGCATGATCAATCGTAAAGGAAGTTCATTAAGTAAGATATTTGGTAAGTTCTACTGATCTACTCAACCCCTCCTTACAAGATACATTTGCTTACTTAAACCACCCCCCCCCCCCCCAAAAACCAAAGTTTAAAAAAAAAAATCTGTGTAATTTTGCATATGTGTGGGTTACCAGGTAAGAGTGTATGACTCCACAAACATGATTGCGTGTGTGCACATACATAACTAAAGGGGGGGGGGGGTGCGTGTCTGCGTTATGTACATACAAGCCATCCCGAAGAAGCATATTTAAAATAAACATAGAAATACTTATTTGTACAAGGCCCAAATCTTACATATTTGAAGGGCAAGGCAATCAGAAGCCAGATGCAACAAATGTAAGAAAGAAAAGCATACCCCCTCCTGAAAAGATAAATAATATCAGTTCAAGGTGATGGAATTCAGAAGACCATTAAAGGGTAGTCATCAGCTAGGAACACAACAGAGGTTGCCAATACAAGACCGGAAACACTATCTCCTACCTTTGCAGCAAGTGACTTACACAGGGTAGAAGTTGTGAACGATGGGAGTTTGTCAGCTCAGTCAATTTAAACAAATCCAGAATCCATGATACAGATTACAGAATCAACTGAACATTAAGAATTGAAGAGGTCTGGAAGGCTATCTCAACCGTGACATGGAACCAGACAAGAAGGAAAGAGAAGAAAGAGGGGAAGAAGAGAAGCACAGGGACATGCAGATGAAGGAAAGGGGATGAATTCTTAAGAAAAAGCAGCTGCCAGAGGGTAATGTCAATATCAAAAATAAATCAAACCTGCGGTAACACTGCAACAACTGCCATATGTAGAATCCTAGATCTAACTAGGCAACCCAAAAGGCTCAAGTTACTCTTATTTTTGTCGTAAATTTTACATTTCTAAACCATACTGGCAGTCTGGCACTATATAAACAAAAGGATACCTCAAACTCCCCACCTATGAGTGTGGAACTCCAGCTCCAGCCCAGGGGGGAGGGGGCTTACGTTGAAATGTAGAGAGTTTTTGCTGGAGCCTAGATTTAAAATGCTTAACTGCCTATTACTCTGTAAAACAATACCAACGAGGACAGCAGCAAAAAGTCAATGACCTATGTCATCATCAAAAATAAAGAGAAATACAACACTTTAGCAAAGAGAAGAGCACTATTTCACCTTCTACCATACTTTCTTTCTTTTCTGCAGCGTCTTTCTGGCTGCCACTTTCCATACAAGTAAGAGTCACTAGTGGGAAAATTTTTCAAATTTAGATTTAGTGGACTAAAGCAACGTGCTTAAACAAACTGTCCACTTGGAATATCCTCCCAGAATTGACATTATGGTTAATCTTGCATAAACATGGCCTCACCTCCATCTAACAACCCGCTCTAGGCGGCCAACACCAAATTTATTTGATTGGCTCAACATCTGTTACTTAAGTTCCTAGCCATAAGTTAAAATGTTATAGTGGTGAAAGAAAAACAGAACATCAGAGTGATACAGATAAGAAAAAAAGAGCAATTTCAAATGACAAGACTATGGTCACATTTTATTGTAGCACACTGATCCTGAAAGGAATAAGGGAAACGAAGGGCAGGATAGCACTATGGAGCCAAGAAAATCAAAGGTTAAAGTGCCCTCATACAGTGCTTATACCAATGTGTCCAAATAGTCACGTTCAGTTATTTTAGATATTTTTCTTGTTTGTTTCCAGGAGTCAAATCTCACCCCAGTATGGCAGTATCAAAAGGCTTGACATTGATGCTTACAAGTTGAATGTAGACTCCAATTAGTACACATCTCAACAAGTCATGAAGACATCAAACAACTTAAATTTCCCCGTTCAGTTCTGTAACTCGAAGACAACACACTCAAGCAATATTTCTTTAATGCGTTTATCACTAGTTTAATCTAACATCAGACATGCTTGCTTGGCTAATTGGCTATAGAGATGACATAAAAAGTAATTGAAATCAACATCCTAAACAAACACTTTATATTGCTAGTGACATGTACTTCTGTGGTGAACTCCAAAGGGCAGTTACCGGACTAATTGTAAAGCAAGTTCCATTGTATATGCATTTCAATCACAAAAGAGGCATGAAAATATTAGTAAGTGCTAACTTGCGAGTCATACCATAGGCACAATGGATGAAGACAGGCACTCCTTGAGCTCTCTTTCTGCAAGCCCACTTAACAGCAGACTCGATCTCAGATGGTTGAGGCGCCCTCGTATCCCACGTAGGTATACACATATAAGCATTCTTCAAGAACTTCGACTTTCGAGGAAATTCACAAGTGCAGTCAATAATGGCAGGATTACCAGGAGGCAATCTTTCAGGGGAAGAAGGCCAACCCCCAACATACACACCCTCACATATCTCAGTATAAGGCTCTTCCCCACTGATGAATCTTCGAATCATTGAAAAGGTTCGAACAAAATACAAGAATGGGCTGAACATAATGAGTGCCCATATGGGAAAACTCCCATCTGTATTTTTTCCCAACAGCATTGGAAGATTGATAAGAGGGTGTGAAGCAAGTGACACCAACACGCATACAAGTGATGCATATAAGAATGGAATTGCCAGCAATCTGAATCCAATGCTTCTCAACAACATAAATAACATGAAATGAAAGGTTGCTTTAAAAAGTATGAGCTTTGAGATACCCCAACGCATTGTGTTGAGACCCCCCAAAAAAGTGTGATTTTCAGTTTGGGGTTGGGGTTGGGGGGTAATCAGATAAGAGATTCCCAGTACTAATATGCAAAAATCTTGAATTGGGTTTTCATGGATTTCCGTATACCACAAGCAGGAGAAAGAATGAGAGTGAATTTCACCAAGTTCAGATGCCGAAGGTCAAGGAGGCGATAAAGAAATATGGCAAAGATTGTACCTCTTCTATTGAGGAAGGCAATGAAAAGCAACAGCAAATTCAGTGTGAACTCTGCATTGAACACCAAAAAATCCAAGAAAGATTGGAGAAAGAGCAGATTCAGTGAGAAGGGGGCTAGGGATGTCGTGCACTGGTGAGCATTCCCAGTGGTGACTTGAAATTTTGGCTCATCAGTGAACTTTACCTCGGTCTTATCAACTTGTCAGTCGATTTTTTGACTTATAATCTTCTCTTGTTTTAGTGAAAGACTCATAATTTTGACTCACCAACTATTAATTTACTTTACTACACACAATTTTTTTTAAATTAAAAAATAAA
Source organism: Selenicereus undatus (assembly GCA_017589665.1). Taxonomy (NCBI): domain Eukaryota; kingdom Viridiplantae; phylum Streptophyta; class Magnoliopsida; order Caryophyllales; family Cactaceae; genus Selenicereus; species Selenicereus undatus. The sequence continues at coordinate 24,190,011 of JACYFF010031959.1, forward strand.
AAACCAATAAAAATTACAAAAAACATTAAGAGAAAAGCTCACGAGCTGGCTCAGGGGCACAAGCCTTCTCCCAAGGCACAAGCCACGAGGCGTTCGTTGCAATCAATTCCTCGCCTCGCCATTTTTCCCTCTCTTCCTTTTTGCCTCGCTAGTCAACCGCTGCAGGGGCTCTTAGAGCACCTACAATGCAATGCTCGCGAGTTAAAAATTTGACTCACAGTCCAAAAAAACACCATGCGTTAGTGATCCGTTTCGCCCGCCACACGGTCCAACTCACGGCCGTGAACCGCCCCCCACATATTTTCTCTCTTTTTTTTTCAGCAAAGCCCTTAAGTCTAAAACCCAATAATATGTTAGTGGTAGGGTTCATAAAATATTATTTTATTTGGTGATCTGAGTTGGTGATCCATAGGATGTAGAGAAGAGAGAAAAAGTTAGCTTGTGGGATGATTTGGAGGGTGTGGGCCCCACTTGTGATCCAAAATTATGGATCATCATTGCATAAGCTCTTAGGTTTTGTTTTTCCGTATTTATTATCACTGTGATAAATAATACCAAAATAATACCAACTAGATACATCATGAGTTGAGAAGATCAGTCTATTAAAAATAGGTCAATAAAGGATGGGGTCAATTATAACTTCATCGACTCATATAAAACATGTTAGTGGAGCGAGCTTTTAAGGTTATGATGCTCTTATCAACTTACTTGTGATACCAACTTACATAATACACTTGCTCAAGCTTAGTACTAATAATTTGTATATGATGATGCTTATCATATAGAGGCATTTTATACAAGTTTGCTTTTGAGGTACCTTATCTTTTGAGGTAACTAATAGAAAGGACCCTCAAATTTTTATTTGAGCTATTTTCTAGACCCAGGTACTATTCTAGTTTGCTAAGCACGTCCAAGAACTTTTCATATTTGCAAATCTACTCTCAATCCTTAAAAACTTATTTTTGAAAAATCTAAAACTGTGTTTGTGATATTTTGAGTATTAGTATTACTTGAGGATCTCGTTCAACTGGTATCAGAGCCGCGTGACAAAAAATAATTAAAACAATTAAGATAATTAAGCTAATTAACTGTGATTAATTGTGATTAATGCTTGAGTCATCACCTGCTTGCCCTGGTCCTAATTATTCACACATTGTTCACTCACCTGAAGGTATTATCTCACTAGCACCTCAGTTAAACTATATCACTGATATAGTTTTAGAATTGAAGGCAGAATTAGCTAAAATTAAGACAGAGTTCAAGGAGCTGAAGAATCAGCTAACTATTGTTTAATGAGTTCTCATGTTCGAGAAAAATGGTTCAATGAGTGGTATGCAGTTTGCATCGACTTTTATAATCATTATTCCTATGATGTTTGGGAGTCTTGGGGTACAATGATCTATTTTCCCGATAGATATTGAGTTGGTGGTGTTAGTTTTTCAGCAAATTCATTATCTCCAAATAATCCAATTTTTAAAGATTGGGAATACGGGATGGTACTTTACTTCTTAGAAATCCCAGATCCAAAGTTCTCATTTTTCTCAAAACTAACAAAATTTCGGCAATGCATGTTCAGAAGGATCTATTGGATTCTTACATCTCCTGATGGTCTAACGAAACTCCCAGTTCGCAGATGCCTAAATTTGGAAGTGTATAGCGCATTAATCGAATATGAAAATAGAAAAGCTAAGCCAGCCCATTATCTTATTCAGATCGTTGATTATGACGATCTTAATGATCAACGACGAGAATGGGTTTCTCAACTACCAATGCATCTAGTTACTAATCCTGCTTTAGAAAGAGCCATTGGATTTTTTAATATTTATCATCAAAGTTGGGCATTAATTGAACAGGGAAAAAATGTTAATACATTGTGAAAATACTACTTTCGCCTATGACAATGAGTTTAAAGAGTATATGAAGGTGAAATGAGCAGTATTAGAAGATATCTTTGATTATCTCTTTGAAGTTGGAGCTAAAAAATTTCTATCAGCAAAAGGAAAGAAATATCTTCTTGAATTATTTGAGAAGTGGGATCTAGAATATCTTAAGCAACTTGATGAAGATTTTGATAATTATCTAGATAATGATGGTTTAGAAAATATAATTGAAGACGAAGGCATGCAAAATCTCAATAATGATGACTAGTCTTGTTATCATTAAAAGTTCTGAAAAGTGGCTACCCCATCATTGTATTATCTTGACAAGTGTCTGGTTTGTAAAATAAAGCAGTGTACTTTAGCCGTCAGTATGTACTGTAGTCGTCAGTGTGTACTATAGCCATGTGAAAAAATTAGTAGGTAATGTAGTCGTTAGGCTATCCTATGTACCCTCATCCCCTCTATAAATAGAGAGGTCAAGTGTTGAGAAGGGGCACGATCATTGGAGCATTCTTGATCATAAGAGAAGTAGGGATTCTCCATTTCTCTATGAGCAAGCATCTCTAATGATCTTATCTTAAGTCCCTCTTTAAAGCTTTCCATTGTAATATTTCCACTTTCAAGCTTTTAATAAAATAAGTTTCCCAGTAGGGAACGTTATCCAATTGAACCTTATGTCTTAAATATTATAATTTTTTGATTAAAGTTTCACTATCCTTGAAAAAGATTAAAAACCTAATTAGTGGCTACGTTTTGAGGTAGAAAACGAAACAGATATGCGTTGTGCCTGTTGTAAGGAAGGTGGGGTTGAGATTAGCAATCTTTGTAAACCGGAAGCTAGAAGAACGTCGGAGTCCAACACCGACTAAGTTCAGGTAACGGTAAAAACTCTCAAATTAAGGTTTAATTATTTTTGCTAAGCATAGTGGGCCTATAACCACAGAAAATATAATATATAAGATATAAGCACCGGAAGCTAGAGAAACGCCCGAGTCCAGCGCCGACTAAGTTCAAGTAACGGTCAAAACTCTCTAATTAAGTTTTAATTATTTTTGCTAAGCATAGTGGGCCTATAACCACAGAAAATGTAATATATAAGATATAAGTAGTATATTGTGATAACTAGTACCAGAAAAGTCATTATAAGAAGTTTAATTAGTTAAAACAAGCATATTTTCTAGAAAACCCCCTAAGAACAGCTTATTTACACGTTTTTCCTATTCCACGGACTATTATGCAATTTCTAAAAGTTCAAGGACTAAAATAATAAGAAAAAGGACCTAAAAATTAGTTTTCTAAAAATATAGAGTATCCCAGAATTAGTTTTGAAAAGGCAGGGGTCCAAAAATAGTTATCATCAAACTTAGAGACTTAAGTGTCAGTAATTCTTTCGCTAAGGAGGACCGCTCTATAGTAACGTTTTTATTATTAAAAAAAAAACATAATTTTAGGCCTTACATTCAACTTCCCGATCCAACATAACTACCTTTTTTGCACTAGATTTCACATCAATTTGCTATATCATTCCTAGAGATGATTATGTAGAGAATTGATTTTACTTCATTTTTTTTTTTAAAAGGTATCATGCACTGTTAGGAGAAAAAACAAGGGGTGACCATATGTTGTCTATTGTAAATCGATCTTAATATTTAAGAATCTAACTTAAAACCCAAATGACCATAATGACCTAGTAGGTTACCTTCCTAGAAGGGATAAGTGATAGGTTAAAAACTGTCATTGAATTAATGGCACACATTTTAGAGCACTGGCAGCAAGGGACACGCGAGGCGTGGGTGGGGCCCGCGTGCCACACGCGTGTCCAGGCATGTCTGGCAGCAACGGGAATAGGGCACCGAAACGCGTGGCAGACCGGTCTGTCGGGTGCCCCGCGTTCCCCTTTTTTTGGCGTTTTGCAGTCCAAAACGCGGCGTTTTGGGGGGTCTTGTAACACGGGACGGTGCGTTTTGGGGGAAGGAGGAAAAAAAAAGAAAAACGATGAACAGTGCCTGGGGGTGGGGAACTGGGCCGAATTCGACCGTTGGGCGTGGCAGCCGAGCCCAATGGCTCTTTCAATTTTTTTATTTTTTTTTTGCTAAAATTTTTTTCTATAAAGTGGGCGAAATTAGTTTGCAAAATTTGTGAAAATTTTATCTAGCTTTCCCACATTCTCTCTCAAATTAGATGTTATACTTGTTTTAGTGATTTTGAGTTTGATTAAATTTGGAAGAAATTCAAGTTTGGGTAAGTAATAATATTTGTTATGTAATTCGTTTTAATTTTGTATAAATAATTATTGTTTCATATTGTAACTAATATATTTTGTTTTTTGGGTTTTTGTAGACATATTTTGGAGGTCAAGTGGAACACTAAAGTGAAGTAAAGGCAATTGTAAGTAATTCAAACTTTTTGTTAATGTTGTGTTGAAATTGTTAGGAATTTTGTTTTTTGTATGTAAAAATATGTGAGAATAAAAATTTGTGTTAGTTATAATTTAATTGCATGGTTAGAAATTTAATATTTTTTTTAGAAATTTAATATTTGTTGTTAGAAATTAATGTTATCATTGTTGTTACAATATGAAATTTGTATTAGTTACAATTAAAAATTTGTATTAGTGACAATACGTTAGAAATTAATTTTGTTGTTGTTAGAAAATGAATGCATGAATGTATTTGTTTTAATAAAGGTAGGGTGAGAATACGTAACATTAGTATTCGAATATTGACATTAAGTTGGAATTTTTGATGGTTACTATTTATTAATTGCTTGAATTTAAGAAATAAATTTGTTGTCGTTAGAAATTGAATGTCGAAATGTATTTTTTACATGAAAGAAACAAAAAGTGGTTTCGTAAGCATGTTTGGAATAAGTGGAGATGTTTAGAAATTAGAGTTGAAATGTTTAGAAAATAGAAATTTGGTATTTTTTTGTAACATTTTGAAGTGCTTGATTGTAAAGAGTTGAAATGTTAACAAAATAGAATTTATGTAATTGTTAGATATTAAATGTGTGATTGTATTTTTCTAAATAAAGAAACAAAAATTGCTTGGGTAAGAATCTTTATTATTTTTTGTTATTTTTGGGAATAAATAATGGTTGGGAAATTAGTGTATGAATTGTTTGTTTTGTTGTGAACAAATAATGGTAGGGTAATAATTGAAATATTTGTTACTTACAACTTAGTAAATGGTTGATTTGAGAAATTAATTTCGTTGTTGTTAACCTAATGTTAGAAGTTGAATGTGTGAATGCTTGATTATAATTTTTAGATATATTTGTTACTTACAATTTACTAAATGCTTGATCCAAATGTTAACTTCCTAATATGGTTTGTTAGTTTTGAAAATGTGTATGTAATTATGTGGCCAATTGGAAATGTAATAAAGTTAGCATGTTTAGATATTGGAGTTGAAATGTTTCCAAATTGGAATTGAAAATATTTAATATCGTTTCGTAAAATATGTGAGAAATTAAATGTGTGAATGTAATTTTTTTTTATCTAAATTGGTAGGTGTTCACTATCAAATGGATCCCAATCACCCACAATCTTTCATGAACTTACTAATTGGGGATAATTCACAACGGGATGCCGCAAACAACATGAATATTGTCCCAAACCCTCATTGGCAAAACCATCCACAGTACCCTCCATAATACCCATATATGCAATATCCTCAACTACTTCTGAACTTTCCCGTCCAAGGCCAGAATGTCTCCCCAATTCCAAATTTCAACTACGGTTCTTTGCCCCCTCCCTATCAGCTACCCCCACCAACTAATACGACCTCGTCAACACCCCGTCCTCCATCCAACCCCACCCAGAGTGAGAGTGTGAGTGTGACTTCCAAGTGGACATTGGAAGAAAATCGTCGTTTGGTTAGATCGTGGATCAACGTGAGCACCAACCCCCTTGTTGGGGCTGACCAGAAGAAGATGGGTTTTTGGACGAAGATTGCTAGCACCTACAACCAGGATGCTCCTGATGGAGCTGCGAAGCGAGGAGCGAAAGTCTGCAACGCCCGTTGGAACCAGGCAGCTCCACTGGTGTCCAAGTGGACTGCTTGTGTGGGCCAGGCTTATCGGACAAACCTAAGTGGAGCGAATGAGGATGATATTATGCAGAAAGCCCAAGATCTATACGTTGATATGGTGGGCAAACCGTTCGACTTGATGCATTGGTGGGTGCTACTGAAGGACCAACCGAAATGGGAGGTCAATTGCGATTAATCTGTAGATGTGGCCACTAAATGCTTGCGGATCAATGAGGTGGGCGGGTACTCTGAGAGTGAGACATCTGGCTCACCCAGCACCCCCGACACACCAACAACGGATGTTAGTGAAGATACAACAATAGAGCAAGTTGGTAGACTTATCCGCCCAATTGGAAGAAAAGCCGCCAAAAGAAAGGCGAAAGAGAGAGCGCATGACTCAGTGCTTGATGTTGTGACCAAGTAGCTATCCACCTTGGGGACAACAAATATGAAGAATAGCATCATGTTCGAAAGATATGTCATCGCCCAAGAGAAGAAGGCGGAGGCAGCTAAGGTGAAGGCGGAGGCCGCTAAGAAAGCGGTTGAACTAATAGAATCTCATCAACAGTTCCAACGGATGAAGTATGAGGACAAGATTTTGAGAATGGACATTGCTAAGATGTGTCCGGATGATCAAGCGTGATATGGTCCACTTCAAGAAGAAATTAGGAGCCGATACCGCCAAACATCGTCTTCGTCCAATGCTAGCCCTTTGCTAGATTGAGACCCTTGTCTTATGAATAATATGTTGTTTACCTTGAGCTTTTGTTGTTCTTTATTTTCCCAATAGTTTGTTGTAATTGAACTCCTTCATGTTGTGCAATGAAATGTGTAATTTTGTTTGATTTAGTTCCATTTTAATTTCACATCAAATCGAGCAAAGTTTTTTATATGTTGCATTGTAGCTGAGATGTTTAATTTCATTTGAACGAGTGCAATTTTAATATTTCACTTACAACTAAGATGCTCTCTTAATTTACTTGCTTAATTCGCCAAAATTTGTCCTAACATTTGGACACTTCTGTCACAGGTACAACAAAATGAGTGACACATCCTCTTCTAGTGATGACTCATCCACAGAATTAATAGATCATCTCAAAGTCGTACTGGACTCATGCTCTTCTAGTGATGACTCATCGATTCTTGAGACCGTACTCAACAGTCAATCTCACGTGGAGTCATTTCAGTTAGCTATAAAACATGGACAAGGGGGACAACCTTCATCATCCCGACGACCAAGAAACCAAAAAAAAGTCATTCGAAGGGATCGAGAAGATGTAGACGATCGCCTCCACAAAGACTACTTTGCAGATAATTTCATCTACAACGAAACCCACTTTCGCCGTAGATTTCGGATGCAGAAACACATGTTCCTCCGCATTGTTGACGCCCTCAGTAGTCGATTTGAGTACTTCCAGTTGAGGCACGTTTGTGCTGGCCGGTGTGGGTTGTCGCCGCTCACCAAGTGCACCGCAGCGATGCGTATGCTCGCCTATGGGATATCAGTAGATTGTGTGGATGAGTACTTGAAGATTAGAGGAAGCACGACTATGGAGTGTATGAAAAACTTTGCAACTGGTGTACTCCAAGTGTTTGGGGACGAGTATTTGAGAAAACCAACACAAGCTGATGTTGATCGATTGTTGCAAGTTGCCGAGGCACGTGATTTTCCTGGCATGTTAGGGAGTATAGATTGTATGCATTGGGAATGGAAGAACTGTCCATCGGCTTGGAAAGGGATGTTCGCAAAAGGGCTTTACAGAGTCCCCACCTTGATTCTTGAAGTCGTTGCTTCATATGACCTTTGGATATGACACGCCTTCTTTGGGTGCCCGGGTAGCTTGAATGACTTAAATGTTCTTCACCGGTCATATGTTTTCAAAGAGTTGTATGAGGGTCGGGCTCCGAAATGTGAGTACGTCGTGAACGGTCGCCAATACAATATGAGGTACTTTTTGTCCGACGGTATTTATCCAAGATGGGCAACATTTGTTAAAACTATCTCCCTTCCCCAAGGACCCAAGGCAAGATTGTTCGCCGAACGTCAAGAGTCTGTTAGGAATGATGTGGAAAGAGCATTTGAGGTTCTACAAGCCCGACTTGCTATAATTTGAGGTCCAGCTCAAAATATGGACAAAGGTGAGTTGGGTATGATAATGAAGGCATGTGTCATACTCCATAACATGATTGTCGAGGACGAACGAGATTCGTATGACCTTACTTTCGACTACGATGATATCGACGACAACACCCCGAGCAGCCCAAATGTCCAATCGGGCCATCATCCGTGGTATGCTGTCTACCTTCGTAGAGTAGCGAAAATTCATGACCCCGCTCTACATGCACGTCTCCAATCAGACCTAATAGAGAAAATATGGAATCAACATAGGGCGCGCTAAAGCTCACAACCATAGATGTGAAGGGTTATTCGTCATTTACTTGTATTGTATTTTTTCTATTGTATTGTATTTTTTGGATTTGTATTGTATTGTATTGTATTTTATTTGTATTGTATTGTATTGTAATTTTTTTCGTCATCTAAATTAGTGTTTTCAATATCGAACACTCAGATTATAATTTTCTTCAATGTCAATCCTCATATTTGCATTTGTATTAATTGCATTATACGTTCTATTCCGTATGTTTTCAATCGTTCAACCGATAAAACTTAACTCATCAATTTTTATATACTACAAAATGAATTAATACATTCTTCGGAAACATAAATTACATATTTTTTCATACGAAAAATAAAATTTATTTTCAACTTATACAAAACCCAATATGCAAAAACAAATTGTCCAACATAAAAGAAAGAAAATATGTTCAGTGGTGGGCTCCATCAACAAATATTAAATCATTTGTGCTGAAATGAGTTTCATTTGCTGGAAAAATGAAGGAATGCAAGTTTCAGAACTGTGGAACTAATGCTGACGTGGCATGCTAGAGTTCCACAAAATGGAACTCCATTGGGAATGCTCTTATAGCCCTCATCGACTAGTTCCACAAATGATAAGCAACCTAAAACCATATTGGAAAACAAGGAGTAGAATAAACGGTGACTAGCTTTGGTATATTTTGCAGGAGTTTCATGTTAAGAACAAAAATGCACTCAAACAATAGAATTTAAAAATTCATTTTAAATTCAAACAAAAAATCAAAAGAAGCATGCCTTGAAAGTGGTGAAAAGAATATTCGGTTCAGGGTATCGAAAAAAATGATCCAATTAAAGGTTTCACTTACTTGGAATTTGGTTACCTGAACCAAAATTCGTTTTGGTTTGGGTACTCAAATAACGAACGTCCCTACTATCCGATCCCTATGATTTAAATGCTAAACCTCCATGTCAAGAACAAATTAGCAACTAATCACCAACAATTTGCTACTCTGGGGAACCTTGATTCTATGGAAATAATTTTTAAGGGTCAATTTTTTTTAGAATGTATTCCCAAGTATCCACTACTTTGGGTAAACTATTAACAGTGGTCAATATTTTACGAAATAGTTATTGGTCGAAGTTTTTCTTTGTAACTTAGTCCTTGAACTTTCTGAATTTACTATTTTTGCCCAAAATGAGGTTTAAAGTGCAAATACTCAACTTTTTGGGACTTTTTAATAAAACAAAGATTATATTTTTGTTTGGACTTCTTACAACGATTTTACTGGTACTAGTTATCACAATCTACTACTTATATCATAAATATTATATTTTCTGTGATTAACAGCCCACCATGCATAGCAAAATAATTAAAACTTAATTAGAGAGTTTCGATCATTACTTGAATTTAGTCGACGCTGGAGTCCGACGTTCCTCTAACTTCCAATTTACATAGATTGCTAATCTCAACCCACTTTCCTTATATCAGACACAACACAAATCCGTTTCGTTGCCTTCCTCGGACCGTAGTCACTAATCAAGTTTTGTATATTTTCAAAGGATAGTGAAACTTTAATCAAGAAATTATAATATTTAAGACATAAGGTTCAATTGAATAACGTTTCCTATTGGGAAACTTCTTTTATTGAAAGTTTGAAAGTGTAAATATTACAATGAAAAGCTTGAAGAGAGACTTAAGCTAAGATCATTAAAGATCTTTGTGCATAGAAAAATGGAGAATCCCAATTAACTTCTCTTTTACTTAAGAATGCTTAAATGACCGTGTCCTTCTCAGCACCCGACCTTCCCTTTTATAGAGGGAATGAGGGTACAAAGGATGCCCTATTGGCTTTAGTACACACTGATTTTTCACATGGCTACAGTACATTCACATGGCTACAGTAAACTGCTTTATTTTACAGACCCGACACTTGTCAAAATAGTACAATAATGGAGCAATCACTTTTCAGAGCTTTTAATGCTGACAAGACTAGTTATCATTGTTGAGATTCTGCATGCCTTCATCTCCAATTATATCTTCCAAACTATTATTATTTGGATAATCATCAAAATCTTCATCAAATTGAAGATGCTCTGGATATCATTTCTCGAATCATTCAAGAAGATATTTCTTTCCTTTTTCTGAAAAGAATTTTCCAATTGCAACATCAAAGAGATAATCAAAAATATCTTCTGAAACTGCTCCTTGCACCTTCATGTATTCTTTGAACTCATTGTCATAAGCGAAGGTAATGTTTCCACAATGCATTAACGTTTTTCCTTGTTCAATTAATGCTCTACTTTGATGATAAATGTTGAAAAATCCAATGGTTCTTGCTAAAGTAGGATCAGTAACTAATTCTCGACGTTTTGGATTCCGTTCTTGTCGTCGATCTTCGGGGCCGTCGAAATCAACTATCTGAATAAAACAATGAGCCGGTTTGATTTTTTTTATTTTCATACTCGATTAATGCATAATGTACTTCCCCATATAGACATCTGTTATTTGGAATTTTTGTTGGACTATCAGGAGATGTAAAAATCCAATAGATCTTCTTAAACATGCACTGTTGGAATTTAGCTAATGTTGAGAAAAAAGGAAATTCGAATCTAGCAACTCCATAAAGTAAACTACCATCCCGTACTCCCAGGCTTTCATGGCGGGGTCGTTTGGAGAGATTGAATTTGTTGGGAAACTAACACCACTAACTCTAGACCTATCAGGAAAGTAGATTCTAGTACTCCAAGACTCCCCAATATCATAGGAATAATGATGATGATAGTCGATGCAGACTTCATACTATTTATTGAACCATTTTTCTTGGACATAGGAACTTATTTTTTCTTGAATGTCATAAGGATACCATAGGTAATTAACTTGTAACTCTAGAAGAAAAAATCTTTGAGCTATTAGGTAGGCCGAAGATAATAGACCAAAACATGATTTACTTTTTGTTATGGAATTTCAGATTATCAATAAGGGCTTTACTAGAAGGAGAAACCCGTTCTAGTAGTAATGACATTTCATTATGGATTTTCTCCTTTTTCTGGCAGGAGTTCTGCTCTGATGATCACCATTGGTGAGTTCTCAAGTTACACTGTCTGCCAGAGAGTTATTCAATCCCTGTATATGTTTAATAGAAAAGAAAAATTGGTCAAGCTATAATTACCAACGCAGGAGTCATCCTTGCGCTTACATATTTGATAAATTCTTTTTCACAAAACCAAGTATTCATTTGTAATAAGTTCGAATAAGAAAAGGTTTTGAGGCTAAAAAGATTAAGAACTTTTCAATTCCCCTTATGACTGCAAGGATTTCTTTTTCCATCGTGGAATAGTTGCATTCTTCCTAATTAAAACTTCCACTACAATATTTGCAGAGTTTTTTGCCTTATTTGATTTTGAGTACTGCGCTCCAGTGCTCATTGCTGACATTTGTCTCGAGAACTAAATCATCTTCTTCATTAGGTAAATTAAGAACAGAAAGATTTTTACACATTTTTTTGAAGTTTTGAACAATCTTTGTATCATTAGTGGTTCATGTCCAACTAAATTCTTTCTTGAGTTTTTGCTGTAATTACCTTTTTAGTTTAGCTAAATCTTTAATGAAATCTGAAGCATAGGTAAGGCATCCCATAAACCTTTCTAGCTATTTTCTATCTTCAATCTTTTTAGGAAAATCTTCTATTTTTTTCTAGAATATGCTTTTGCAGGATGATTTGTCCAACTTTTATTTCTAAGCCTAAGAACGCAATTTCTTATTCAACATAGAGGCATTTGTTCTTACCAAGTATAATATCATGGTCAATGAAGCTTTGGGTGACAGCTAAGACATCATCTTTGTACTGTTCTATGATTTTGGAAGAGACAAGGATATCATCAATGTAAACTAGGCAACAGTGATTAAGATCTTTAAAGATGTTATCCATTCTTATTTGGAATATTTGAGGTGCATTTTTAAGACCAAATAGCATTACTATCCATTCATAATGTCCTTGTGAGGCACTAAATACAATTTAAGGAATACTTTCCTCATTTTTTTTATCTGCCAATAACCACTTTTGCAGTCCATTTTTGAGAACCAAGATGCGCCTTGAATTCTATTGAAAAGGACTATTTTGTTAGGAATGTAATAACCATCAAAGACAATATTATCATTAAAGTTTTTGTTAATTGATTACCATTCTTGCTTTTTCTCTCTTTTCTTCAGTATGATTTCTTATCATGAAAGCGGGACTGGTGTGAGGATTTTTGCTATTCCTGATTAATCTCTTATCCAAATTTTTTTGATTTGTTTATCAAATTCTTGAATGTCACGGTGTGTATACACTATTTGTTTGACTCGAATAATAGTGTTGGGATTTAATAAAGTGATTTTAGTAAATGTCTTATCTTTATCCCAAAATTTTAGAAGATTATCAGAGTAGAGCTCTTTGCATAATTGCTCTTGTTGTTCAGCAATTTGTTCTTTAATAGATAACTCAAGTAGTGGGATTGTCAGTGCTATCTCACGTTGTGTAGGCATTACCTTCTCACCATGTTGGCTGTATGTAAACTCAATTTTTTTTATGAGTGTAAGCTTTACGTAATGTTTCAGTAGGAATTGAGTGACCATTTATTGTTAATATTATCTAGTTTATGGTCTGTGTAAATGGAGAATATAATATCTGAAAATTATTTTCAATAATCATATCATGTAAGGGTTGATTAGTAGCCCATAGAGCTGATATAATGTATTGAACTCCTCATAATTCTATGGATAACCCTTCTATAGCTCCATTATGGCTCATAATATTATTGTCAGCTATCCTTACTTGTAGAGGATTTTTAGTCTTTTTCACATGAATTTTGAAAATAATGATCTTTTTTCAAAACATACAGCACAACCCCTATTGATGTAGGCACACAACTCATATTTATTATATCCCTTTAAACATACCTTTATTGGGATATAGATACTATTAGGATTTGTAGTGGTGGCCTCATAGCTAATCCCCATAGGCATATTTTTGACTGATTCATCTTTATAGATTGGTTCACTAACAGTTCTTGTTTTGTACCCAACAACCTTTCTATCTAGACTCATACTTTGGTCTACACTGTGTCTTGCTAGTTCAAAACTCATTCTACTCATTTCACTGGTCATATTCATTGTATCATCTTCTTTAAACTCTTCTTTAACTAATGAAGATCTTTCTCTCTCCTCTGATCTTACGCTCATGCTTCTTAATAATTGGGGTTTAATGGTAATTTTACAATTTTCATTAATTTTTATCACATTTTTGTTATTGATTTTAGTGGGGTTGGCAAACATGAACGGTCAATCTTTATCTCCTGTGGATTAGATTTAATCCTTTGGATTTTCTGCATAAGGGAATGACTTTCAAATTTTGCTGCCTTTATCATTATGACCTTAGTTTTTGGGTCTATAGTACTATCTAATTTATAGATAATTTTTCAAAATATCCTTAGTGGGTATCTCCCTCTTTTCATGTCCATTCCAACTGTTTTTGTCTTAAGGGGTAGGAAGTTTTTAGCAAACTTATCCTTTAGACTCACATAATATTCAGGTCGACAATTGAATCCTGCAGGTCCATTATGTAAATTAGTCTTAATCCCTGTGATAATTTGATTATTGAATTTGGTATGCCTAATATCACAGGGAAAAGCACAAAGATCAATATCTTTGCCATAATATTGTAATAGAGCGATTTGAACTTGGACACTTCTAACATGGATGTACCTATACTTTCTATCTTTATTATGCTTAAGGATATTTTTTCAATTAATGAGATTAACTTCTCTCACATCATACTCATAGTATTTTATCTCTAAGTCCCCTTCCATCATCTTGCATACATACTTTTTAATTGAAAGATGAATTTTTTATAGACCACATATTTTTGAATTATGGGAAAGAACCAATCTCCTTTGACTTCTTCATTATCATTATCTATCACAAACTCTTCTCCTTAAAGATCACCATGACTAACTGAGCTACTTTCCATCATATGACTTGTTTCTTCATAATCACTTTCTTCATATTCATTATCCAATATAAGTTCAACAATTCCTTTGCTATTGTTCTGGGCTAGGTCTAGTGCCTTATCCTTACTAAGCTCGACATAATCTAGGCTTCCTAGAGTTTCAATTAGCTTGTTATTCTTCCTAGTTTTGAATTCATTAGCATAATGTCGTATTTCTCCGCAGGCCCAGTATTTGCAGTTGTTTTTCCCTGTAGGACAATGAACTACTTTCCTAAAAAATCTTCATTTTTTAGGACTCGATTTGTTATAATATTTTCTTCTATATTTTTCTCTTCTTTGTTTGTTAAAACTCTTTTCTTATAAAATTTTCCTTTTCTTCTCTTTTCAGATTCTTTTCCCTATTGGTGAGGCGAATCCTAATAAATTAGGAGTTGTTTCTTAATTTTCTTTTGCTTTTGGAGATCAAGACATTGAACATTAACCTATTTTCTCAAGTTACAGATTCTCGAACTAAGGGTATCAATGACATCAACACATTCAAGTCATGCAATGTATTTTTCATTAACTATGGAATTTATCGGATATGACAATTTGTCATAGAACATACCAAGATTAGTTTCATTATGCCTAATTTAGTAATACATTGACTAAATTCAGCTATATAATTTTTCAGATATCTCATATCTCATATCCCATAATTTCATATTATTAATCTTTCTTTGCCATTCTCTTGCTTTTTCTTCATAATCGAGTTTAGCTTTGATAAACTCAGTTTCAATTTCCTTGCATAAATTTTTGAACATAGCAGCTGGGGCTTCTATCATTCTTAATGTATTTTTACCATCGTCATTTAATAAATCATACCAGTCAGCTATAGTGCCAGAAAAACTATGTTCGATGTAATTGAGAAAATTTACAGCAATCCCTATAGTTTTAGGTTTAAAATACTATTCATGCCTATTTTCCAATGTTCAAATACTTCTCTATTACGAGCTCCATTTATATTTAAAATGTATCATGCCTGACTAATTAGAGTCAGGCTAATTTCTTCAAAGGTTGTAGTTTTCCTTGGGACAAACCCAAAGGAGGAATTAGTTGTACGGCCTATTGGAACGTACCTAGGCCTTATGAAATGAGTATTTCTTCTAGAAGGTTTACCAAATTCTTCAGGTTTAGGAACAACATTGTTAACCAGATTGGTCTCTGTCTCACCTAAGTTGAGTTCTTCTCCAATTTCATTAATCTCATATTCAACAGTCATTTTTCCATATTGTTTATCCAATTTTCTTTTAATTCCTTCTAAGGGTACAACATTAAGATCTTCTAGCTTGATTAGGTTTATCTGCTGGTATATTTTTTCTTCTAATTGGACTTTGTTAGTCTCTTCATTATCATCAGATATTACATCATTTTTATCACTAATTGCACCCATTATCTTGTTTAATTATTTTGGATTTTGTTCCTTCTCAAACATATTCTATAGTTTTTCAAGAATATATTGCTTATACTCCATCCTCTTCTTCTTTTTTCGCTTTTTTAGCTGATTTTCACCTGATTTTTCTCCTAATTCTTTTTGAATTTTTATATCATGCAAAGAAAATGAATTTTTGTTTTTTGGATTTTGGAAATGATATTTATGCTGAAATGAAGTACTAATAATAGAAGTAGCTTTTCCGCTACTTACTTCGTTAACTAGAGAAAGGTGAATTACAGATAATTGCTTATTAAGCTGTTTGACTTCGATCTTAATTTTAACTAATTCTGCTTTTAATTCTAAAACTATATAAGTGATATAGTTTAATTGAGGTGCTATTGGAGAAAGTTCTTCCGGTGAATGAGCAACATGTGAATAATTTGGTCCATGGCAAGTAGGTGATGATTCTAGCATTAATCACAGTTAATTAGCTTAATTATCTTAATTATTTTTGATCACATGGCTCTGATACCATTTGAAAGGGGGCTTCGAGTAGTACTTATAAGAAAAATTACACATGTACAATTTTTAGATTTTCGAAAGTATGTTTTTAAGGATTTGAGCTAAAAATACAAATATGAACAATTTTAAGGGTTAAAATGAAAACAAAACCAGTGAACCATCCCCTTAAAATAGTTTCCACAAAATATTGATCCTTTTAAATATATTCTAATAACATGATCCCCTAGTTATAATTTTCACACAAAGTATGGTATCTGGCAATGATATTTCCAATCACCAATCTTGTTTTGTCGCTTTTATGTGTGGTTATTGCTAATCTTTTGACTATGATGTTAATTCTTGTTCTTATTATAATATCTTTGAGGTTTTTCATGCTAATGGAACGTGGACAATGAATTAGCAGCTTACCTAATTTGTTGATGAGAAGAAAGGAAATGATCAGATGCATGAGACCAAACTTAGTCTAAATTCTCTTAAACATTAAGTTAGTCTCTGTGATGATCATGAGTCTTCCCTTCCTTTAGGGTTCATCCTTCTAGTTGACACAACCGTACTTGACCTAGAGGAAGAGAATTAACGCATTGTGACTCTATTCTATTACCTTTCGTTGCTCCATTATTACCTAGCACACCTGGGGACAATACTAAGATTGTTAAGATCTTCCTTGACCTACCCCTTCCTTTAGTTCAAATGATGAGGTTCGATGAAGATGACCCTCATAGGGTTGATGCTAGTTTTATTAATAAGGATTGTAAATTTGTTGAGTCATTAGATATTTTATTAAGGAACACTCTTTTTAGGAGACTTCGATGGAAAAGTCATGTGTTGATAATTTGGCTCAGGGTGTCCCATCTAGCTTTGAGCTTATGGATTCCTTTTTAACTTGGTCACTTGACTTAGTCCCTATTTGATCTCCATTAATCCCCTCTACCCGCTTAGTAGCTGACCTTCTCGTGAAAAGTCTAACTTTTTAGAGGCTAACGATAACCACGTGATTGATGCTGATGTTTCATACTCGATTCTTAAGCAAATTGGGACCAAGAGATTTGAGAACTACACATAGGATAAGGGTGAAAGTTTGGGCCACCTTATGGGTTTGACTTCTTTTACTTGCTTTGATGGGTTTTGCTTAGTTTCCCTATCCCATGAGCATTATTTTGTGAGGCCCTAAACTTGTGTTTAGTCCTTGTGGTTCAATTGCTTGATATGGTTAAGGGGAATATAGGTGTGTTTGAAGAGTCCCTAGGTGACTTTAAGAATACAATTCCTCCGTGGACCCCTTTTTTATACTAAGAGGATGCCCAGGTAAATTGTGTAGACGACCTTACTTCATCACTCTCCTAATAAGTTTAAGAAAAACACTAGCCATCATTATCATATTTATATTTGTGTTCTCTCGCTTACATTCATGTAAGTTATTCTAAAGAGTTTGGGATACTATCGACAGCTTTTCCAGCATCTGTAGAGTGGCTTCAAATCATAAGGGATAAAAGTAGCTGA
The DNA here is from genome assembly GCA_017589665.1 of Selenicereus undatus. Classification (NCBI taxonomy): domain Eukaryota; kingdom Viridiplantae; phylum Streptophyta; class Magnoliopsida; order Caryophyllales; family Cactaceae; genus Selenicereus; species Selenicereus undatus. The sequence continues at coordinate 24,207,722 of JACYFF010031959.1, forward strand.
TGTTCCCCACACTTCACATACGATTTGCTCACAAAGAGGCTGAGGGCCTGTTCTTTTCGTGGGTCAATCCATTTTTACTCACTTCAATCTATTTCAACCTACTTCAACCTACTTCAACCTACTTCAACCCACTTGAAAAAAAAAATACCAACTTCAACCCACTTCAACCTATCTCAACCTACTTCAACCAATTTCAACCCACCCCCTTCATAATTTTAATAATTTGTAAAGTATCATGTGAGATTTAGGGTC
>JACYFF010031959.1:24219308-24232543 GCA_017589665.1 Selenicereus undatus
AGTGGGTGAAAGAGGCATGTAAAATGGGTGAATTTATCGTTCATCACTCACCAAGGATAATTTACTTGCTGTGACTTTTGCATAATGGTTATTGTTTGAAACTGAAGATCTTGAACGGGCTAGGAATCATTTTCGAACTTTTTGAATGTTCCCTCTCACCCCTAAATGTTTGAAATGAATTTAAGTAGGTGTTTTATGGTTTGGGGTGGACATTATTGAGGCCCATCTCACTGTTCAAAATGCTTTGTTTTTAGGTACTGATGTGCTGCATGGGAATGGCATATGAGCACGTAGATGTTTATATTAAATTTTTTTTATTTGCATTGAATGATATTGACGTTGTAGTTGACACTAGATCTTAACCTTGGCTTTGGTTTATACTTTTGTTTAAACTAATTAATTAGCTTTTGCCTTATATTTCATTGTGGAGTACGACAATGATGCCTACTAGGATATTTCTGCTGCATTAAATAGGCTATGTATTAGCCATAAAATTGAATTAGAATTTTTGGGGGCATCACAGATGTAAATGACATGTATTAACCTCAAGCCGCCAATTTAGGGATGTCAGTTACATCCGAATTCGAAGCAGATTCGATCTGATCCAAAGCAAAATTATTCGATTTGAATCCGAGACAGAAAAATTTGAGTCCAAATCTGATAAAAATAATCCGAATTCGAATCGGATTCGGAGGAAGGATAAAATCCGATACGACTTTCAATCTAATCCGACTAGTTTTTTAAATATTTTAAATTTTAAATTTAAGTTAAATTAGTTTTAGAAATAAAACCTACCTAGTACACCTACCCTCCCTCCCCCCACCCCCAAGCTGCCACCCTAGCCCATTGTTATTTTTTTTGGTTAGTAGGTTTTTTTTAATATGTAAAAATTAAAATGTTGAAACCCTAATATTTCTCCAGTTACTCTCTCTCTCTCTTCGCCACTTCTCCAGTTGCCCTCACTAGTAGCTCTCGGATCTCGGCTTCTCGCTAGTCGCTGCTCGCTAGTCCTCTCGGCCTCTCGCTACTCGCCAGTCATGGTGTTGGAGTAGTCCCTCCTTAATGCTCGACTCCTCACTCCAACTCCTTGCTCTCTGCCTTTATCTTATCACCTGTTTCTACAACGTCGATGCTGAGCATTTCATCATCCCTCTCTGACCTCTCGTCAGTGCACATCTCCTCTTTCTCTGTAATTCAATAGTTCATACAATAAAATCTAAATATATATTTTTATGACTTGGAGTTTTGTTTTGATTTTTGGAGCTAAGAATAAGAGAAGTTAGACTGAGTTTTTCAATTTTGGGGTTTGGGAAGACTGTTAATTTTGATCATTTTTTGGGGTATATCTGAATTGATGATTTTGTTGATATATTAACTTTTAATGAGTGTTCAGTTTCTAAAACCTCTACAATAAAGCCTTCAACCTTCAGTTTTAGCAACCTCAGTTTGTCATTGAAAGAGGTTAATGAGTGGGGATGGCAATAAACCCATACCCATTTAAAACCCGTAAAATCCGCCCCATTTAAAACCTAAATGGGCGGCGAAAATGGGTTTTAAATGGGTATGGGGCAGGTATTAAAAAACGGGTATGGGTATGGGTACGGGTATGGGTATAGCCCTCACCCGCCCCATACCCGTACTCTATCCGTACCCATTTTTATAATAAGAAAAAAAATTATTTTTGATTAATATTTTTCCGATTTAAGTCTAATCCAAACCGTTCTAACAAAAAAATTAGTCAATAATGTATTTGATTTCACATTTCTAAACAATATATTCCCAAAATATCACAACTTTGCAATCTTATAATGACAAAAACATATATCGTACTTAGATATGGGTTTCATATGGGTATTAATTTTCATTTTCTATGTGAACCCGAATAAAACCCGCAAACCCGCAAAACCCGATGGGTATGGGTATGGGTTTTATTTTTTAATACCCGATTGGTACGGGTACGGGTATGGGTATGATTTTCGAAAACGGGTATGGGTAAGGGTACGGCTCAACCCACCTCGTACCCGCTCCATTGTCATCCCTATTGATGAGGCTCCAATTGGGTAATATGTGGTGATATTACTATGGTTGTGTTGAAGATGCAAATGGAACATATATGATGAGATAAAGAGACAATAGTATATGGATAAGTGGTATGATCAAAATTATATTCTAACTTAAATCTAATGAAAATCTCAGCTCCATACAAATGATACTTATGGATATCATTATATATCTACCCCTAATCGGAGATCAATAGTGAAGAAAGACTAAATGAAGCAAGTGGAGGATTTGTACTCTAATTTTTTTTCTTTTTATGAGTTGGACATGTAATTTGTGATATTTCAGATGTATCTCGTAGTTGTCAAGACTTATAATTGTTAGAACATGTTGTTATTTTGTTGAACTTGAAATATATTCCTTCTTTTATTGTTCATTTAGCTTAAATGTTCAGGATTCAGTTAATACGATATACGAACGTACATCATCGCATCGATAGATTGGTAGAATATAGAAAAATTTTATAAAATTATTGCCGGGCAAAATGAATTATTTTCGATCGGATTAAATCAGACTTCGATCCGATCTGACTCGGATCGGAACAGAAGGTTCCCCATCGATCCGTCCGATCAAATTCGGATCGGATTTTCGAATCCGAATATAATCGGATGCGGATTCGGATGTTCCAATATCCAGTCCAAATCCGATCCGTTGACATCACTACCAATTTCCTCTGGCTCCTTAATTCGAAAATTATACTATAATTGTACAATTAAACAAAACAAGATAGATTTCATAATTACATTGGAAAAAAAAATCCATATCTTTTACTCATGAACTCCAATTTAGGAATGCACCCCAATTCCGAAAGTTCTGAATGTGCTCTACAACTTACATTCAGATCACCAAGCTCAACAACCACACCAACATCTTTAGACTATTACATAAATAGAATAGCATACACATTTCATATGCTTACTATATAGTTTTACCAAAAATGTCATAATTTGACCTATGCCCATTGGAATCAAGTGTTTTCAAAGCCACTTTAAAGATAACACATTAAAGTATTATCCCTTAAAAATTCATTATTTTTTGATTCCTAATTAATATGGGCTTATTTACAAAGTAGCCTATATGTGTGGCTTCTTATATCGATTATGTTTGGCTACCTAATCTATAATTTCTAAGACTGACCATTGCGAACCGTCATCCTTGTCAAGTAATCATTTCTTCTAATCCATCACTTTAACTTTATATTTCATAAAACATGATTGTTCTTCCAGTTCTCACACCTTTGAACATCGACAATGTATACAACCTACACATTTATTCAATTCGACACATAAATTCAGCATGTACTCTTCAAACTCAAATCATTTTGATATACTTCAAAATTTTAAACAAGGTATGAGGTTTCTACTTACCTTCTCTATAATTTGATAGTTGTTGAGGTAACCTGAACGCTGGTGAAGTTAACACATATTCTATTCATATTTGGAGAAAGGAAACATAGGGAGGTAGAGCAGTACTGGTGAAATAGCTATTGGGAGCAACATGGGTGGCGAGCTGGTATGTGCTTTGGCAATCAAAGAAAGCAGCTAGCAGTGTTTTTTGGTGACATGAAAAGGCTCGGGGAGCTATTGTAATCCCTCCCTTGTTCGATGCGTGTGGCTGAGAGGGTAGGGGGAGAGAGTGGTAGTATTGAGATTTTTTTTAAATTTTGTAAAATTTGAACTAAATGCCCCCTTTCCTTGTTTATATGTTGCATCGAATTACCAATTTCTATTTTTAATTTGTTATTGGGAAATTTACAAGCAGGCTAAACATTAACATGGGTACAACAAACTAGTTTTTTTGCAACAATTTAGTGTTGGTTTTGGAGGGAAAGACAACTGGTTGAAAAGGCAAAAGATAGTTGAATTACCATATTACCCTTAATGATATATTCCTCCCTCTCTCTTCACTTGTTGGGTTGTCAATCTCTCTCTCTCTACAAAAAGCTTGAACCAAAATCCGGAGTCATCTAGCAGACGTAAAAAATTGAGGGTTTGTGTGAACTTCAAAAAGCTCTCTCTCTCTCTCTCTATCTCTATCTTTATCTATCTATCTATCTGTCTCTCTCTCTCTCTCCATACTTGAATGTACTCTTGAAACTATATGGTAGTGAGGAATTTTGCTTCAAATTAAGGGAAATCTGGCCTCAATTTCAACAACAATGTGTGATTACGGGGAGAAGAACTGGGTCGACTAAGGTGTGTTGTTGTTAGGCCAATAAAGTGCAGGGGAGGCTGGATCGGAGGTTGGAATGTTTGCCGATAGTGGGTACGTGACGATGAAGGTGAGCTGCAAACTTGAAGGAGGAAGTGTTGGACCATCTAACGTGGGTAGACGATTGCAAGCATCTTGGTAAACAAGTATGTGAAAATTAGTTGTAACTTTAAGAGTTTAGTATGTGGAATAACGTTTTGGTGACTGCTTTTAGCTGCATGAAGGGTAAATGTCTAGGGTTAAATGTATGTCATGTTATTGGTCAACGTTTACAAGGGTAGCATAGTAGTAATTGTTCGTTGAACCCAATTGTATGACTCAAGGGGGAGATGCAACAGGATAGAAAATGGGGATGTTTCCTAAGGAAGATCATGTTACATGCACCAACATTGACCGGGAACATAGTAGTGGTAAACCTGGGGAACATGTAGTGTTTACCATGTTAGATATAGCATGTTGAATAGGTACGGCTAGAACAGTGGTGTTGGGAACAATGTCATGTACTTCTGTGTAGTAAATGATGCAGTGCTGTTAGTGATGATAAAAATCTATTATTGTATGACATGCAAGATAATTGGAAAGATAATGGGCGGAGTGACTAGTATGATACTAGTTATTATGATGTTTAGTAGAAATGGATGTAAACAGTGTTGTTGTGAGAGATAATCGTTTAGGGGGGGAGAGCTAGTTGTTTATGTGTTATGGGGGGAGAGTTGATGGAAGATGGAGATGGAAAAGTAACATGCGTGGGAGGGTCAAGGAAATTTATTGTGGTGAAGGGGGGATAGGGGTGGAGGAGGTGCGAAGAATGACAACGGAGATTACAAGCAATGAGCTATGGTACAATTTGAACTACAATTGGCAAACGATAATGGCAGTTGAGGGGAATGTGGATGTGAGTAGGGATGACAATGAGGCGGGCACGGGGCGGGTTGACCCGCACCCTTACCCATACCCGTTTTCAAAAATCGTACCCGTACCTGTACCCGTACCCATCGGGTATTAAAAAATAAAACACATATCTATACCCATCGGGTTTTGGGGGTTTTATTCGGGTTCACATAGAAAATGAAAACTAATACCCATATGAAACCCATATCCAATTACGATATATGTTTTTGTCATTATAAGATGCAAAGTTGTGATATTTTGGGAATATATTGATTAGAAATGTGAAATCAAATACATTATTGACTAATTTTTTTGTTAGAACGGTTTGGATTAGACTTAAACCGAAAAAAAAATAATCAAAAATAATTTTTTATTATAAAAACGGATACGGGTAGGGTACAGGTATAGGGCGGGTGAGGGCTATACCCATACTTGTTCCCATACCCATACCTGTTTTCTAATACCCACCCCATACCCATTTAAAACCTATTTTCACCACCCATTTGGGTTTTAAATGGGGCGAATTTTATGGGTTTTAAATGGGTACGGATTTTATTACCATCCCTAAATGTGAGGATGGTTTTCAAGGGAAATGATGAGAATAAGTATTCATATACAACCAACTTGTCCACCCGATAGAAACACATAACATAGGGAAAGTTGATGAGCAGACTGGCCAGATGGTTGGTGGAGAAGAGCCTGATAACGAGTATAACCGATGCATATTACCCCCGAACAATGGGCGACAACCTAGTAGGCCTTCGTCTAAGCGCAGGAAGTCACAAGCGTAAGACAGAAAATCTCGTATGTGCTTAAAATGCGGGGAAGTAGGACATACGAGGTGCACTTGTCATAATCCCCATGCTGATTTTGATGTAAGTTACGAAGGTGATATTGTGCAGGTTAGATTTGTTGGATGGTTCATATGTTGCTGGCACAAGTAAACATGATGTGGTGTAGTACAATTTAGTTCATACACACACTGACAATTTGCAGGTTGATTGGCTGCATGTAACCATACATGCTAACCTAACATTAGCTACATGTTTACCGTGGTGAACCGTAAATATAAACTGGTATACCAAATGTTATTTTAGCAGCGCGTGGATGATATGCAGGTGATTTCAAAGCAGTGGGTACCATTGGTGTCTAATGATGTGGAGACACGTGAATTGTGTATGTCATTGTTTTAACGTTCCCAATGAAGCCACAAAAAGGGGGGGTGGTTCTTAAATGTATGTGGTTGCTAACCGGTATACGCCCAACCCGTGGTTTGCCCTTGCCTAGGGAACGGTTTACCAAGGTAAACTTCAACTGAAAATTAGAACACAAGCGCACTGCATCCAGAGTTTGTGTGTCGATGAATGATATGTAGGTAGCACTGTTGGGTGAAGGTGTATAGGGTCGTCCATTGTGCACACAATGGGTTTAACCAGATTTTCATGCGGTTCTTACCATGGTAAACGGAGGACAACCTAGCGATAAACATAAACATCTCTATAATCATGGACAACATATTATAATTGTGGACATAAATAAAGCGAATTTTAAGTGGAATAGTGTTAGGATTGCTAGCAAGTGTGAGACAACTGCGCACACAAATAAAGAAGAATATTCCAATGTACATAATATAGATGGCAAGAACATTGTATGATTAAATGAGATGCAGACCGAATGCGACACCCCCATCCCGTCCACATTCTTAACCACGGAAATCAATCTCATGCGACACCCCCGACACACCGAGGGAAGAACAACCCACTCACAACCAACAAAGTGTACAATTTTCTAAACAAACGAACGATCTCCACTGTATTATGCGTCCTGTACGGTTCAAGTAAGATTGACGCATAATTCCTATAAATGTGCATGTCCATGTATACTGTCCTTCGCCTTTGCCTCTCCTGAGACACACACTCCTTCATTGCTTCTTTCAACACCTCATCCACCTCACTGGTACCCTCACTCCTCTTGAATGCAACATACTTCTCAATGGCTGGGAGCCCTACCGGCAAAGCCACATCAAAATATGAGAATGGTACCTTTCTCCGCCCTTGGTTGAAGTACTTCGTTTCTGGGTTCCACGCTTCTATCAGGGCATGCACCATGTGTCGGTACATTGTAAAAGTCTTGTACTCTAACAACGGACTCCACACAATTCCCCTAATAGTTTCCTTATGGATGTCCGACAAATTATCGTTGAGTGCAAACACTGTTTCGAGTGCACAACGATTCCTAATTATGACATCAACTCCTTCCACTACCTGTTTTGGGCCTCCGTCTTCCCCTTCATCATTTGTACTTCTCTTCTGAACTTCCTCCACCTTCCCTTTACCCTTAACTTTCACCCCCTTCCCTTGCCCGTGCCTCTTCTCTGAGCGCATCTCCCCCTTAAGGTGCTCGCTACTACTTGTAGTGAACTCATTATCTCCAGACGACTCTGAACTACTATGCGTACTTCCACCTTCTTCACTGTGATATTCAGGTTCGTTTTCTTCTCTCGTCCTCCCTAATATTTCTGGAGTCACAAGTGACTGGAGTCATTTCTGCCCACTTCACAACTCCATTTCAGATACCTGCAAAGCACACAACAATTGAACCGATTACACAAGTCTGATAATGTACTTCTCATGACCTTCACCTTCTCCTACCCCACACTCACTTCTTACAGGAAAGGATTTGCCCCAAACACTGCATCTATTGGCTTACCATAAAAGTATATAAGGTTTACTATGGTCAGCAGATGCTGAAATTAAGGTAAACTTATCATTCACACCATCATTTCCATTCACCCCTATGATCTATGGGAAAGGTGTTGCTACATACAAAGCATTCATTTGTTTCCCATACCACATACGTATGTATACCACGGTAAATATAGAATCCAATTCAGGTTTACTGTTCAATCACTAACAGTTACATTGTCCAACAACCAATATTCAGTACTGGTAGTCAATGACACTTCAATTGTCGGTCCTTAATGTACCATTCTCTTCTCTAAGGGAATAAGTCGCCACAAACAAAGCTTCCACTTGGTTAACACACAAATCAGCATTGTTAACCATGGTCACCAATACTACAACTTAGGTTAACTTTTAAATGATTAAGCTTTGCTACCTTCAATAGCTAACATTCAATGGTTCCACTGAATGACAACAAAATTAGTTGTTACAACTACACCTATATCCTTTTCAAGGTAATAGGTTGCATACACAACGCCTCCAAAAGTTTCCCGAAGTGCTCCAATATGTCCACCACAATGTACCAAGGTTTTCATTTAGGTTATCAATTCAATAACTAACAATTACTATATTGATTACGGTTGAGTCAATTGTTGTACGAATTCAAGCTTCAATTCTGAATACCCGTGCTTGTCATTCCTCTTCAAAAACAAAAACATGTCCACCATGATCACACCTCCGTGTTTCCCCTTCCTATGATGCACATGTCTTTTGTACTTGGCTCTTCAGCCCATCATTGTCACCCACATAAAAATACCTGTGCTTATCATTCTCCTTCAAAAACATCCTCACATCAGCATCCCAATGACTGCCATTACTATTCCCCAGCCGTACTTCAAACTATACCACAATTTCTACTCACTCAAATCATTGCCAGTAATCTCAGTCACCATTCTTCGCACCTCCTCCATCCATATCCCCTCTTTCAACACAATACACTTTGTCGAACCCCCCACATATGTTACTTTTCCATCTCCACCATCCTCCAACTTGTCCCCCATAACACATAAACAACTAACTCTCTCTCACCACCACTGTCTCCCACAACAGCACCGTCTCCATCCATTTGTACCGGATATCACAACAACAGCTAACGTACCACTCTATCGATCAACTACTTCCTCGATTACCCTGTGCGTCAAACAATAATAGTTTGTTGTTAGTGCAACCAATAATCCATCAACTACTACACAAAAGTACATAATGAGAGTCCCCAACACCACTGCTCTCTGTTTACCTATTTAGTACACTATGTCTACCGTGACGAACACCTCATTTCCCATAGTTTAACAGTGCTCCGTTCTCAGTCAATGTCGGTTTTAACAATATCATCTTCCTTGGAAGAGAATAACACAAAGTTATAAATATCGTACCGGTCGTCGTACCATTTTTCATTGGAACGAGACATATCGAACTTATGTACCATTATATCGGACTCGTATTGTTTTTGAATTTCAAAAAAAGTAAAGAATTAAATTACAAAAAAATTGAAATTTTAGTATACTTGATGGTATTTGACCGAAAATATCGGTACCGCTCGGTATTTGATGGTACAGAGTGGTATTGACTGGTACAATGCCGGACAACAGCTTATACCATTTTTTAATTGTTACAGTACACTTCGGCCGATACCGGGCGGTACAGTACGGTATTTATAACACTGGAATAACACCTTATCCCACCCTCCTACATCCCCCCGGCCATCTATGCAATTGGGTTCATGAAACAACTCTGATGATAGCCTGGTAAACTGTAACACCCCCAACCCTAAAGCCAGGAGTGTTACCATTTTGTTCTTAAATCTTGGGGCAAAACGGACAGAGTTTTTCCTAAAACTTGACCATTTTCCCAGGCTTACAGCCTTACAATAAATCCCCTACACTGAAAAACAATAAAAACTAACTCAACGGCCACCCGCCGGAGTTCACAGCTCTACGGGCCACCCGCCCGGAGCACTATAACCAATGCAGTTCAATGTTAACCAAATAAACAACGAAAAATACAGCCCTAGCAACTTAGATGGTGGCTCATACGGCCATACAGAGCGACTCTAAATGATATGCAACTAAACACACAAAAACTCCATTTACAAGCACTCACTACAAAACACCTGGCAGTTCACAGTAGCAGTGACTCCCTTTCGGCTTACTTGGGCCGACCCTTTCCTGCTATGTCAAAACAAAAACCCTGGAAAGGGAACAAAATAGAAGGGAGTGAGCAATTATTGCACAGTGGATAGCCCCCTCCCCTAAAAGATGCAATAATAACTTACGACCGTCGTTCATTCTTTTTTTTTTTGGAAGAATTCACCTATCGTTCATTCCAAGCACAAGACAAGAGAAATGGCATTATAGTTACAGAAAGTAAGTAATTGATAGCTGAAAAGTATGAAAGGTATAACATCCTTTGCAGAATAAGAGCAATAGAATGCATATATTAACCTCTGAACTTTACATGCTTGTTTATTCAATTGACCATGTTTCTCGTGACTCTACTGCATACTAACAGAGTTATGAAACATGTAACGGCAACACTACTGGCAGATAAATGAAATACTATGCTTTGTCTCTGCCTTCTAGCAGAGAAGTGAAATTCTGATTTTTGAATTATCTGCCAAATAATGAGCCTTGAAACATATAAGTTGAAGTTACGTGCAAACTTCTAGGAAGGTACTGGGTTGGTTAAGTTATAGATGCAAATAACCTTTAAAAATGCCTTGTTCCTCGACCTATTTACTAGTCACCTGACTCGCTCGGTTGCTCAATCCGATGGTTTTAGGTTATTTCGTTACCAATGACTTGTCGATGCAAACAGGCGATTTATAAACAATTAGGAGCACTTAGTGATCATGTAATAAAGCATTTATGGACCTTGAGTATAATTTACAATTGACAAACGTCATGTAATCACCATACGCTATGAATAGATTCTTCACATAATCCATGGATACGATACGATGAATTATGCAGTCGATAAACTATATAATGGATACGGTGTACACAATCGATAAACATATAGAGACAATAGACTTAAAAATGTCGACCGATAAACTATGTAATGTCAATCGATAAACTAATGTCTATCGACTAGACATGAAGCTATTTTGGGTACGGACATTAACAGTTGGTTACAATTGCCTATTTTCTACCTAACATGTCTCGAAGTATGGGCCGAAACTCAGACGTACATCCCTATGCAGTAAAACAGACTTGGAGGTTAAATGGTTGGGCGCCCGCATTTCAAAATATTTTGTTTTACAAACAGGAGAGAGAGAATGTATAAGTAAAATTGATTTCTCGATTCTTATCTGAAAGTGAACCCCTTGGTCGATGTACATCTTGAAACGATCGTACTTTAGGTGCTCACACCCCCAGGCCGATCGAGAAGCCTGAGTTGACGCCGCGCGCGGGTGTATTGGTCGGCATAAGCCTTCATAATTGATGAGCATAAGCCCTGACGCCGCGCGCGGGTGTATTGGTCGGCATAAGCCTTGATAATTGATGGGCATAAGCCCTGACGATAATTGGCGGGGCCACTTGTTTATGTGACAAAACATTGAGAACTTGGTTCATTAAATGAATCTTGTTTTGATTTTTCATTGCTGAGAATACTGTGAGTTTGTGAAGAACATAGAGTTTTTGAAGAACATAGGCAATGTACATACCGAGATGGCCTCACTTCTGCTCCAATTTAAGGTGGAACTATTTTCTACCTAAAATGTCTATCATATAATCCTTGAAGTCACCTTATGGATCATGGTTTCTATGTCTATTATATAATCCAGGAATTCACCTTATAGATCAAGATCTATTGGTAATCGCTAATATAATCATGCATATAATCGATACTATAATCTTGCATAATCGGCGAGCGTTATATAATCAATGAACTGTAAGTGAGCAGACATATTCAATGAACGTTATATATAGCAATATATATACGATGAGCGTTATATGAGCAATGAACTTTCAGTGAGCATTCTCAATGAACATTATATATATGATGAGCGTTATATAGTCGATAAACTTATATAATCGACGAACACTATAGTCGAACACTATATATAATTCGATAAATATACATAATCAATGAACGTTTATATTTAATAAGAGATGAACGTTCTATATAATTGATAAAATGCATAATTAATGAACGATAAATATACATAATCAATGAATGTTATTTATTTAATAAGAGATGAACATTACATATGATCGATAAAATGCATAATCAGTGATCAATTAATTGCAATGATCAATAAAATGCAATTAATAAACATTATATAATCAATGATCAATAAAATGCCATGAATAAACGTTATATAATCAATAACGATGAGCATTATATATAATTCGATAAAATGCATAATTAATGAACGTTATATATATATATATATATATATATATATATATATATAATTGATAAAATGCATAACTAATGAACGTATATAATTAATACTTTTTATAGGAACAGTGACCCTGTATAACCGATGAGTGTTTTATATTCAATGAACTTAACGTTATAAACCGGCGATGAACATTATATATTCAATGAACTTTATAAACCGAAGCCTTCATATAATCAGTAATTTCCTAGCATTGATAATTTATCCATGTATATATATATATTCGATAAACCTACGTATAAATTTCATATAATCGATAAACTTGACGTATTCAATAAATTCATATAATTACCAAATGACATATAGTCAATAAACTATATATATACATAAACGATAGACTTTAGTCGTCAATAAACTTTTGTTCAGTACAACTAACATGTATATACATGGAGTATCATTAAATTTACGCTAAAATTTCCTCATATTACTGATAATCAATAACTATTGAATACTACCTGAACGAACTATAATCAATAACTATTGAATTCAACCTGAACGAACTATAATCAATAATCAATAAGATTTATCGAAATTAACAATTTAACCATAAATAGGAGGATGAGGAAACCCACCTCGAATCCAAACTAAGGGACCCATTTTAGGGTTCGATTTGGGTCGTTTTGGTGCGGGCTCGGGTAGCCGGTTGGCTACCCCCACTGAACTCATCGGTGCCTCCCCCTCCTCCGCCGTTCTTGCTCGTCGCCAACGGCCCTGGTGGCGCCGCCGTGGCCTAGTACGGCCGGTACCGCCCCCCCCCCCTTGTTGTCGCTGACCCACTCTCTCTCTCTCTCTCTGTGGCTTGCTCGAACGGGGGCCGGTTGGGGCGTGGGATGGCCAGGCGTCGTCGGCCGGTGGCCTCCCCAACCCCACCGCTCTCTCTTTCCCTGCGCTGGCTGGGCGGCGACGGGGCAGAGGTCAACCACCCCCCC
>JACYFF010031959.1:24237543-24333763 GCA_017589665.1 Selenicereus undatus
GTGAGCGATCCCACCAAAGGGTCTCATGGCCTTCCGCCGAATAACCATATGGGTTACCAGAACCCATCTTGGCATACGTCCATCTATAATGGTATGTAACCGAAAACTGCATGCTATAACTCGGGGAGACTAACTTGTCTCTATATCAAGATAAAGCTATCCTGATTTCAGGAGGCACCCTCCCACAAACTCACCTTAGTCTTTCGCTTTAGGATTAGTATATTATGAATAATCTATTTGGCTTCCCGAAAGCCCAACTCATGTCAAAATCTTTTAATAACAAACACTTAAGACATGAACTGCTCAACAAAATATTCAATCACAACACGATGTTCCACATTTATAAAATCATAGAATTGCTAGTTGCAGTTTACGGTTTACATATAAGGTCCCCTTGGCATATAACGTCACATAGCGATTCATAAACATCCAAAATGATTTCAAAAGAGCAACCAAGGGTAGTTAGGACATAGAAATTACCTCGAAGAACTGTAAGAACCTAGCTTGAGCTGGGACTAGAATACTGGGCCTAAACAACAAAACAAACTGTCATAATATAGTCTAACTTAAGGAAGTTCTTACACCTAAAAATTCTATATTCTCCAACTCAAAGCCAAGTAAGCTCCTTAAGGTCTCTTTGCTATCATTGTCACCCCAAAGACTGATTCCTCAGCATTTAAATAAACTTCAAAGGCACCATTATTAATTAGAAACTAACACTAGGGTTTAACTCAGTTTGAAGGGGGAAGCAGTTTTTGCTCAGATTCTGACCCAGTTCGCAGGAGTCATAATTTTTCATAGAATTATCGGATTGGTGTGCATGAATATAATTTGGAAAGATCTTTCTATCTAGTATAACTTTTCTTTTATAAGTAGACATGAATGAATACAAGAACTATCTCAAAGAGCCATTGTTTTTGGACTGGTTAGTTTGTCGACCTAATTGTGCAATCTCAGAAGACAATTCGTTTCGCCTTCGTTTTAGATCCAAATTTGGTGATTCAAAATTAATATTAAACTAAACTCGTAGATATACTTGACCAAATTTTTTCATAATTTTAGTTCAATATGTAAGTGCAGTTTAATCCATAAAGTTGACATATTTGCAGGGTAGTTTCTGGTTCTGACTGACCCTAAGTGCCATGCATGAACTCACATGTTACACCTAACCAAACTCCCCTAAATCAGTATAAAACTACTCCTAAGCATCATTAACAATTAAAGGATCATTAAAACGTATCCAAGTCCACTTCCAAGAGAGGTTTTGAGGTAAAAACTTTCTACTTACCTTAAAATTGAGAGTGGAAGGTGAGTTGATGGTTTGGATGCTTTCAAACCACCCCAAAATCTGAAAAAATATATCACAAATGCGAAAGAAGTATTTACAGTCTAAAAATGATCGGGTTTACTGCAAAAAAAAAAAAACCATCCTTTAAGAACTTAAAGGGTTTAAACTTAAACAAACAGAAAACAAAAACTACACTTTTTTACCCAAAGTAAAGTCAAGAAGGGATGAGGTTTGATGGCCTTGGTGGTAGCACAATGGGTGCCGGTTGATGGACAGAGGTGGTGGCGCGGTAGAGTTGCTGGCTAGGGAGGAGGGGGTTGAGGGGGCTAGGGTTTGAGAGTGGAGAGAGAGAGAGAGAGAGAGAAGAGGAGAGTTTGAATGCAAAGAAAAAAGGGGGGCTTTCACGTTCAAGAAGGCTGCTTTTTTTTGTTTTGTTTTTTGTGATGGTCATGGCTGAATGATCCAATTGAGGGAGAAAGATGTTTAGCTAGGGTTTAAAATTTTGAGAACACACACACACACGCACATTCCAATAACAAAATATCTCCCAATTAAAATCCTCAAAAATTGCACTTTTAGAGAAAACTCTAATTGATAAAATCTGAAATTCATGAGTAAAATTTATATTTTTGCGAATCCAAAATTTTGTCTCATAATTTGCTAATTTCAATTAAAAAACAAAATTAATAAATTCTTCATCGAGAGCTTGGATTGGGTCCAATAGGGAAAGATGGGCTCGGTCCAAAATTCCAACTAAATGAGGTCTGTTCTAAAATATTAGCTACGAGCTCAAGTGGTTAAGTGTCGTCCAAATCTCTTCTTTGACAATTATAAATATAAATTTTTGGGGGTTCACAACATCATATAGGTTGATGTATAGGATAAAAGAAATCCACAGTGTGCATGTGATAATCATCTAAGAGAACTTATCTTCTAATATGAGTCAAAATCCCGTTTTGGTATATTAATTGTGAATGATTGCTATTTTGTTTGAAGGATTTTGTTATACCCCAAACTCATTGGAAACTATGGAGAAAGTTGGCGAGACAGATTCATGGTTTTGGAGTTGCCTTGAAAAAGAATTGAAATATGAGCTCTGGGGGTTATATTTATGAAATAAGGAAACTTTTAGTTATGAGCCCACTATTACTGCATAGGATCATCTGGGAGACTAATTCAATTCACTCAAATTAAACAGGTATAGAGAAGAAAGGAGAACAAATATTAGTAGAAATTTCAAAGAAAAACAAGTGCACAAAGAAGATTAAAACTAAATAGTTGTTCTGAAACTTTTTCAGTTAAAAAAATTTAGTATATTTTATTAATAAATCTTTAAGACTTAAAGATAATTTATTTGGCATAGACCAACCTGAAATTCTACAAAAGAATATCTAAGACTGATGCTTGAAGAAAAAGTTTGCTAATAACTAAGGTACATTATTGTTTGTATCTTTATTAAGGAAAAATTCTAATACATTTATAAATACTACTTATCAAGTTTCACATGTTATTGCCATCAAAAGGACCATTCATTGTTACGATGATCATATATCGATGTACTCAAAAGTTCATGTGTAGTTGATTGTTGGGACACTTGGACAACTTGGCCTGCTAGCAGTGCATTTCACACTTCACAATTCAATGTCGATTGTCGAGTGGTTCTACAGAACCCAGAAGTCAAGTGAAATCTCCAAACTAATAAGTTCCTATGATTTGCCGTGTATGGGTCCAAAAGTATGGCTGATAAAAATTAATGGCTTTAATTGATTGTCAAGTTTACCTTACTGCTTATGATTTATAAAACTGACTTAAAGCATGAGCATGCTCACCGACTCATTGGATTTGATTTTACTATATAAGGGTAAAGTATTAGGCATTTGGTTCATTTTTTGTTATTTTATGATCTCAAAATTTTTAGGAGGGTTAGCACCTGGTAGATCATTGACAATCATACTAGGAGCTGAAAGAGAAGGAGGTAGAGAATGTTAGACTGAAGCAGTGATGCATCAATATCCATCTTGATTCTATGTCTGTTGGTCTTTTAAGGGGTCTTCATTGGTCCGAGATTGAATTGGATCAGACTGAGCTGGCTTGGACCAAAGACTAAATAAGAGGAGAGACACGAACCGATGACTGGACTTAAGAAAGTTCAGTCTGGATTGGGATCGACCTGAGAACGAACCGCCATGGACTGCAAGCTAAACTATGACTTGATGTGATGGTTTGAAGTTTGATGATAAGTGCTTGATATGGGCCAGAAAGAAAGCTAAACTATGACGCTTTTAAATTCCAATTGGTTGCCCATATGCATGTAACCCAAAAATTCAAAATTGGCATTGAAAATATAAAGGAACAACGTGATAGAAGTTGCATTTGGTTCTTGTTGGCTCTAACTAGATTGAGACACAAAAGCTCACAATTTATTTTTAAAAAAGGTTACAATTTCTGGAGAGAGAGATAAAGAGAGAGACAAACAAGGGAAAGATGACATGCGCCAAGGCACTACTCTAAAGTTCCCAATAAATAAGCTTGTTAGGAAAATAATAATTGAAATTCGAACTTAGTATATGTGAAAGTGATAAAGGACGTAGATATTGGAGAATATAAAACAAGATCAAAAAAAGATAGTAGGGGGCACATGATTTTTACGTGGAAACCCAAATCAGGAGAAAGCCATCGGCGGCAACAACGACACAAAATCCACTTTGATATGAGTGAGTACAAAACGATCTTAAAGCCAACGCCCAAGGAAGAGATCAACAAGAGAGATAAAGATCTCAAAACAAACACCCAAGGAAGAGATTAATTACAATGAAAATCTCTCAACACTAACTCTCAATAAAGTGTGGAATAGAAAAGTGAAGTGTCGAGAGGCACTCCCAGATGCCCCGCACCAAACAAGGTTAAACAACCTCGTATTTATAGAGAAACCCTAAAGGTACCAAGGGTTTAACCCTAGCAGCAAACATTTGTCTTGGCCACCAAGCATCAGCTTTACAGAAAAGGAAAAAGATATTCAATACAAAATATGAAAATAATATAATTTTCATAAAATAAAATATCTCTGACCACACAACTTGATCTTTGGTGCCAAGCAATAATCTTAAAAAAGGAAATAATTTAATTATTTCCAAAATCGGCAAAGGAATTTGGGACAAATCCCAACAAACTCCACCTTGGACCACATTCCTTGGAATGGATGAATACGGAAAAATCGATCTTGTTATGACGTCAAAATTCTCAATATTAATGAGAAACATCCTTCAAGAAAATGCTCGAAATCTGGATCAATGACTCCGACTCTGATACCACTTGTTAGGAAAATAATAATTGAAATTCGAGTTTAGCATATGCGGAAGCGATAAAAGATGTAGATATTGGAAAATATAAAACAAGATCAAAAAAAGATAGTACAGGGCACATGATTTTTACGTGAAAACCTAAATCGAGAAAAAACCACGAGCGGCAACAATGGCACAAAATCCACTATGATATGAGTGAGTACAGAACGATCTCAAAGCCAACGTCCAAGGAAGAGATTAGCAAGAGAGATAATGATCTCAAAGCAAACACCCAAGAAAGAGATCAATTACAATGAAAATCTCTCAACACTAACTCTCAATAAAGTGTGGAATAGAAAAGTAAAGTGCCGAGAGGCACTCCCAGATGCCCCGCACCAAACAGGTTAAACAACCTATTATTTATAGAGAAGCCCCAAAGGTACCAAGGGTTTAATGCTAGCTGCAAACATGTGTCTTGGCCATCAAGCATCACCTTTACAGAAAAGGAAAAAGACATTCAATACAAAATATGAAAATAATATAATTTTCATAAAATAAAATATCTTTGACCACACAACTTGAGCTTTGGGTGCCAAACAATAATCTTCAAAAAGAAAATAATTTAATTATTTCCAAAATCAGCAAAGGAATTTGGGACAAATCCCAACAAAGCCCAACTAATATCATCACATAAAATAAAGCTTATATGAATTCTCTTTTTGAGTCATCTATACCCAATTTAATGATAAGTTATCTTCCTCAAAGAAGGGCACACTTGAAGGCTATGTGAATTTCAGCCAAGTTAAGTAAGAAAGGATAGAAAGAGTGAAACAACGAAAGAGATTACCGAAGGTAGTAAGGGCTGAAAAGGAGCAAAACAACCACGAGAATAGATGTAAATTGAAGAAAAAATGAATGTATGGCTGGGTTCTGGAGAAGGGATAGTGTGAAAAAATTGATGGGAGTGACAGAGAGTATGAGAGTAAGAGTGGTAGAGTGAGAAATTGATGATAGTCGTTGTAGTTGCTCCTTCAGACTCAATCAATACCCTAGTTTTCGGGTTTTTCTAAAAATATTGGTCTTGTTTCGGTCCACCAATCCAACCGGTCCAGATCAGGAATAGACCGAAGACTGAATTAGGCTCAGACTTGGATCCAGGATCAGACCGAATTGTGTTGGTCCGATCCGATTCGTTGCAGTTCGATTTTTTTTATAGAATAATGAACAACTCTATTCTTGGTCATATGGATCTTTGCTCTTCTCAAACTGATCCATGATGGTTGAGTGAGTTTTAAGAGTTTAATTATTTAACATTTTCAACATGGTTTTCATATAGATGATGATTGTTTTAAAAAAAAAAAGATATTCAAACTTACTATTATATATGTTCCTTGCACCATGATAGGTACCTTCTTATTTAATTAAGTTGCTACAAAGTTTTCAGCACCCCTAAGATGTTACCATTTTGACAATTGAAAATATGATTTCTCTTTGTTTGAGTAGTCGATGAACTTTTCTAACTTCTCTTATAACATTTGCCTCTAAAAAGAAATACACATTGATTTCATTTTGAAAACGATAGTAACATCCCCAATGCACAAGTCTTCTGTTGTCAAAGATTTTTTAATGAACGATTACGCAATCAACTATGTAAACAAGAATTGGGGTTACGTGTTTTCAAGTTATTCTGTGGCTAAATTAGCTTGCTTAGGTTATATTTAACCCTTATTATGTTTATCTAATACTGTATTGGTCCCTCCTTATCTTATTTATGCTTATAATTTGGGAAATTTTCTCTTGCTTACGAATTTTTTTTTGGCAAAATGCTTAATGAGTACTTGACATAGCTCAAGTAGTTGAAAACTAATTCTCTAAGGGGACGACCCATACTTATTGACTAACTACACTTGCGATTATTAATTGTAAAACTTTCATCATTGGCTTCATAACTAATTCATCTTTACTTGAGAAAAAGAATAAGAGTTTTCCTCTAATGTATCTCCAGAAAGTGAGGAGAGCTTGTAGAAGAATGTACAAAAATTATGAGTTAATGAGCGCTATGAGATTTCAAAATAAATTCCAAAAATGGCACACAATAAGTACACAATGTCCAGGAGGAATGAGCTTCTTAACCAGAACTCATTGTAGAATGCAACTGCACAATTAGGAGAGCTAACATGACCCTTAATTTGGGAGGGAGAAAGAAGTCTGAGTAAATAACTGAAAACTAACTAACAAGCCACATGAGATAGCATTGTGCTAAAGGGATAGGGTGGCGTCAGTTAATGGAACACTATATAAAAGTTATCCAATTAATTGTGGGTAATGGTTAATGAAATGACCACAAAGGAGCAAAAATAATCCACCTTTATAAAATGTAGTAAAGAATTGTACAATAAGTTTTGAAAATATTATAAAAAAAGTTAGATTTTGGTAATGTGGAACACATGGACAGCTAATTTTTTTTTTTTTTTTGAAATAATTCATCTTAGAATCTTTCTCAAGAAATCACATTAATTTTCGGATGTTATCTTTTACCTTTCAATACTTGATCAAATCATCTAAAATCAGACAGGTGATCAATAAACATGTTTGTAAATCAAAACTCTAAGATCAGATTAAGTGTGAGATCATCGAAGATTGAAAGATTCAAGTGCAAAACCTCAAAGCAAATACAGCAAATAACTTGCAAGTCCGCAGGTTAATAAAAACACAAGCAAAATATGATTGAAATATCGAATTACAGAAAAGATAAATCCATTAGACAAAAGAGAAGCAAAAAGAGAAGAGATGTTCAACCGTAGCACGCTTGGACCCGGAAGATGCAAACCCGATATGACATCCCTGTGGATTCCCTCTTTAACTTGCTTTCCATCACTCTATGGAGTCTAACGCTGAAACTCCATGGCGGAATACAAAGTAGATGACTCCATCGTATACCTAAAAACTTAGCTCATATAGAAAAACCAAGCAACAAAAAGCCAAATTGCATAAAAAAAATCCCAATAGCAATTGCGAAACCACCCTAGCACAACGTGGTGGGTGTCATAGTTTGCTTGTGATGGGCACTAGCCAAGTTTTTTTTTTTTTTGCTTTTTTTTTCCTGCTTCATTCTTAAGCACCACATATACTATTTCAAGACATGGTTGGACCTTATGGTCTGCCATTTGACCTTTTCTGCTTTCATCTTGTATTGAATGAGCATTAAAATCATCATGCTACTCATGCACCTTATGTGTAGTATAAAGCTTGTTGTCGAGTTGTAAACTAAACTACTATTCTAATTTATAAATAAGATTTATAGTATAGGTAAATTAAAGGTTGATCCTACGAGGAAAGATTATGATAATATGCAAGTTTAAATCTCATTAATTTTTACTTTTTTTTAATTACTAAAATAAAACAAATTGAGTTATGAAAAACATAAAAATTGCTTCCTAATACTTCAAATTGTTCTACACCAAATTCTAGAATAAAAAAAGTAAATACCTAATGTAGATATTCTAGAAAATTAAAAATAGAAAACGATAGAGAAATTAAAAAAGAGACACAAACGGAAAATAATAAACCAAAAAATTAACGTATAAAAATTACCGAAAATTGTGCAAACTAAAAATCTTAACATATTTAAATTAATTAATAGAGCAATATAGTAAATCACTGCCAACAAAAATAAAATAGAATGATACTACAGAAAACAGAAACAGACACTAAAATCTAAAAATAAATAAATGATAGACTGTAATAAAATAAATACAAAAATTAATAAAAAATAACCAGATATAAAAGACATAACCTTTTAGACTTAAAACCAAACCCCAAAATTCAAAATAAAAATAAAAATAAAAATACTTAATTTTTAAATTTAACAAAATAAAAACCTGCCCTAATAAAGTAGGACCAAGTCTAGAAAAAACAAATTCTGGAAAATCATCAAATAAATTTCAAAAATTAATCAATGCATATTAAGATTCTAATTAAGCCCTGGAGTGACTTAATACTCAAAAGAAACACACTTTTATATTAATTCTAAAAAATGGGTAAAAATAACGAAATTGGAACATAGAATTAATCTAAAAGTGAAACCGCGCTAAGATTCAAGGTCTAACTAATCCAAAATAACCTAGCTAGACGCACCAAAATGACTACTCTTTTAGGAAGGGGGGAGGGGAGGGTAGGGGAAGTGGCGGAGCTAGGGTTCAACTCTGGGGCCTTTGAAATATATAATGCAGTACAACTAATATTTGTCCAAATTGTACTGTAATTTTTTCAATGTATTTTCTACCGTATTTTTTTATGACACAAAATGTGTATGCAAACAATATGTATTTTATTGAAAAAAAATGTACAATTGCAGTTATACTAACTCAAACACGCAACCTACGCCCTTACACATGCAACAGCCAAGAGCCTCACACCTCTCAAGCACTGGTCAATCCTTGCTATTAATGCAAGCTAAATAATATATAGGTAAACAATATGTCTCTTTTTAAAACTAGAGCCACAAATTAACTGCAATTGTGCTAACTTGAACACATGACCCACCCCTTTAGACAAGCAACATCCAAGTGCCTCACACCACTATCGCCCTAACTGCTTCCTATTCTGTATGCAAACTAAATAATATATATACCTTTTTCTTTTTTTCTCAAAAATTACGATATTTAAATTTCCCCCCCCCCCCCCAAAACAATAGGGTGTCAATTGACACCCCTTGCACCCACATAGTTCCGCCCGTGGGGGGAGGAGTCAATGAAATTTAATAGTAAAGATTAATACTTTAAAATAAATTTGACTCACTTACAAAATAAACTAAAAATTAAACAAATAATTATCAAAATTTAACAATATAATGGAAAGCACTAAGCACAATCTATAGCACCATGAAAATTACTATTTCTCATTAACATATAAATTGGTTTATTTATGAGCTAGGCTGTAGAAGGCAACTCCAATGGATCTTACGTTATTTCCCTTGGTTTTAGTTTACTTAGGTCAATCCCTAATATTAACCTCTACTAGTTTTTATAACCCCAACACCAATGGAGGAATTTAATCAAACTAGAGCTTTAAGCGTTAGAAAAAATTTACTAGAGCGCGCCTTAAGCATTAGAAAAAATTTATCTAACACCTTGTAACCAACTTACCAACAAATTGATTTAACAAAGATCTATAGCAATTTCCTAATTAAAAGAGATAGTTATGAACCATCCATGATCAATTAAGGTGATACTTATACTAAATGAGTATAACTCTTATGTAATGTTTGGTTGGATGTAATGTAATGATAATTTAATGCAATCAACTTTGCGATGCAATCGTGATTATGTAGTTTGTGGTAATCACAATTACAAAATAGTTCTTGTATTTCAATACTCTCATGCAACCAAATAAGGTAATGAAAACACAATTACAAACTTGTTTGCATTACAAGGTTGATTATGTCTAACCAAACATTACGTTACGTGATTAAATATTTTAAACTATCATATGGATTTAGTTTTAGCATGCATTCTAATTAATCCAATAAATATCATGAACAATAAGCATGAGCCATTATAGAATAATGAATTAATTATATATATATATATATACACACACACACACACTCACACATTGCACACTACAAAATTACAGCTAATTTGTGATGGATTTGTCTTTTTACAGAAAAGTGAGTTGTTACAATTTTTGGCAGAAATTGTCACAGAGAATCAATTACATTGACTGTGGAAATGTATTAAAGAAAATATGGGTTTACTGTTGGTCATGTGACTGACTTTTGATAGGCCCATAAAAAACATGGCAAATTCAAGATCTGCCTGAAAAAATTGTGACAGTACCTGTCATAATCCTGAAAAAAATTTGTAGACTCAGTGATGGGTTCCGTCGCAATGCTTGTCAAAATTTGAACTACATAAATGCACCAAAACTGGCCTCTACTTGTCACCTTCTTCTATTGCTCACCCCTCCTTCAACAACATAGAGCTAGAACTAGTGTTTAACGATATAAACAACGAAACATAGTGAGGTGGAGGGCGACTGAGGGACAGAGGGTGAGATGAGGTGTGAGGTTGTAGAAGAGCTACGTTTGGTGATGGTCCAGTACTAACTGGGAACGGTATTTGGTTGGTTTTGTGGGGCTAAATTTTCCGGTGAGGAGGCGGTGGACACAATCCGCAAGCACACGAGTGTTGTAGTATAGATTAAAATATCGTTTCTCATGGACCAATGCAACCTATCTAGTTTATGCTTCTAAAATGCTAAGCAAAATTGAAATTCAGTTGGGAAGATTTCTAAAACTAATCAATCACTGGATGAAACGATAATTACTCATATAAAACTTCTATCAGTTGAAAACGCCTACGGATTTATTTCGCCAATAATGAATTAGATTTGGTAAATTGAACATGTGCTTTATTCAAGTTTGGATGAATCAAAGGATAACAATCATTCATAATTTAATTCTTCCTTTTGAAATAAACTGAACTGTTTAGGCTAATTAAATTATCATTCTTTCAAAGGTTCTTGAATTAGTCCAAATTAAGCATATAGCTTGTCAATTTCTCCTTCCAACATGCAATTTTCTCTCAAAAATTACTATATTAAGTCTAATCTTGTCGATCCAATAGCAGATTTGTCCTTTCAATACTTTACCCTACTATTTAATAATTTGCAAGTTATTTTGGCCTAGATCACTCACAGCATTCACAACGCAAGATAGATTGAAACAATTCAAATAGATTAAGCACAATATTGATAAAATTAAAGATCTAATTTCATTGTTTGGCTAACAAATCCCTAGACCAAAGGAAAACTACTCACTTATGTTTATTAAACCAACAAAAGAGTTTCAACTAGACATCAAAACAAACTAGAACAATTCTAATGAAGTTTAACGAGTAAGAGAAAACAAATTGCTTAGCAGCAATGGAGTTCTTATTGATCATTCAATCTTCAAGCCTCCAACTTGCAAATTGCCTTCCTTCTAGTCCTACTCTTGCCACAAAATAATTAAAAATACAAGACTATTTGAGAGATATTTGAGACAGAATAGGTAGATCTCTCTTTCTTGCAGCTGAACATGCCTTTATATAGCAGCCACCAAGCATTTTCAGCCACAAAACCGCGGAAAACGAAAGGTTGTAGCTGTTACATGTCTGTCATGGACCATGGCCTTCACCATAGATGGTCTGTGGAGGCCTCTGTCTCGGGTGTTTCTCATTCTTCCTTCTCTTCACGGGCATAGAGGCTGGGGACATCCACAGTGAGTCAAAACTTCATCATTTGAGGGTCAATACCATGTCAAAAGTTCTGAAAAATTGTAAAAAGTATCAAAACACCATACCCAAATGTAAAACAGGAATTTGGGGTATAAATTATAACATAAAGCTCATTAATTCCCTAAAAATACAATAAAATGACCTCAAAAGTGAAGTAATCTTCAAGCACTTATTAGTGGACGTGAAAAAATTTGCCATTCCGATGAGATTCGGGCAAGGTCGGTCATTTTGGGTCCCTTCTCCATCCGTTTTCTGTTTATCATCCTCTATTTCATCAACTCAATTGAATCTAGTTGCTTCTATATTTCATAATAATAACTGTTTTTTTGGGGGGTAAAAATCAATTAGAGTTGGTGAGAAAAATATCAAATATTCGGATTTGAGCACAAGGGGCATTGGAGGTTCCTCAACATTAATGGTAGTAAGTCGTTGCTCTCTAATGTATTGATCCACTCAACTCCAAAGGCTTGAATTACATGACCGGAGTTGATGTTGTGAGTGTGTATTATATTATCTGAGAATTTCTGCAATTTTTTAGCAAAATAATTGCACATATTATGTAATTAAATTAATCTAGTAATTGAGATTTGTTAATCAAATTTGGGAATCGATTAGCTAATAAAATGCAACTTGCTAGGAAATGACATGCATAAATTTTTTCCGTTAGCACAAAACAATATGTTGTTGTTGTTGTTGTTGTTATTATTATTATTATTATTATTATTATTATTATTATTATTATTATTATTATTATTATTAAACGAATATAGAATATAATGGAGTTGACATGCATATGCATAAAGTGCGTATTGAATAAGAATCAAAATCAGGTTGTACGACCATTAATGGCAATACACATGTACGAGTAATGTTAGTTTATAAATGCAGCTTAAAGAATTAATTCATAATTTAACATAATATGCCTCTAAATTTTCTTAAGAAACTAAGGATGCTATAGTTAGAAGTTGGAACATATTTTTGTAGGTACTTTTAAAATTTAAGATGACATTTTTATTTAATTTACCCAAAAAAAAAGCCGATAATGATTTCTTCTTTAAATGAGAAATGGAATGATATATAATACTGAAGTTCATTAGTTGAAAGAGAAAGAATGGTTACTGGGGTCATTCATTTAGAACTTATGTCAAATGGTAATTTTAATATGGCATTTTAGAGGCAGGGAGAAAAGACATAGAATTACATAAATAATTCGGGATGAATATATACTTGTATGCTTCGGATTAAGGAGGATGGTAAAATTACATTTTCCTGTAAAAATTAATGGGTACAACATAATTTTAGCTACGTGAGATGGTTAACAATAATCTTGTTGGGCGATTGTGAAATATATAATAAATAATTTTGGCTAATCTAATGTTAACATCTCATAACAAAATTTTATTATATTGTCTTATCTAAGATTCTTTTAATGTAACGTACTCCCTGTATTTTTGTCTATCTCAATCCATGCTTTAATCTTTCGTAATTTGGGGCGCTAGAGAGTGGACTTGACAAGGATAAAGCCCATTTACATTGTTTAATGGTCATCCTTTTTTTCCCTGTCTTTTTTTTAAATAAAGGGGAAATTGGAGGGTAGTCCTTCTTTTTTTAGGTAGAAAATGTTTAAAGCCAAAATTCAAGCATTATAAGATTATAAATTGTATAAGATCCCAAAAAAAGGGTGTCCTAATTTAATGAATAGTGATGATTAAATATAATAATATTAATAATGACAATGAAAGGAAGGTTAAATGAGAGTGTTTGGAAGGCAAGCAAGGAAGCTTGAGAAGAAGAGCTCTGTTAAAAGATTAAGAAGGATGTGAAGGCAAAGCTCACTATAGATTTCAACAATAAGTGGACTTAGAAAAAAAGCTGCATTTAAAAATGATTAACTTAGGAAAGTTCCTAAGGAGCAAGAAAGGAAGGACAAGATCAAGATAAGCAAGCCATGAAGTTTCTTTAAGACTGAGCAAGCGGGGTCCTCTACTGCACCTTCTGACATGACCCCTTCACTTAATGATGTCATGCTGAGATTGATGATGATAATGATGATGAGACACCAAACTTGGCTGATGACTCCTCCCATGAGTAGTACTTGTACATTATGACATATTAATTTTACTACATTTTGATGTTAATTTGGCACTAATTTCGTATATTCTTTCAATTTGTGGATGAACTATTTGCTACATATTAAAGCAATGATATTGATCAATTACTATAATATTTTAATAACACATGTTGTTAATACTTGCTAAACAAAATGATTTCACTATTGTATTACTGTGTTCCACATAGCATATTTTTAAGATGGTAAAAATTTTCAAAATTCAAGACAAATTTTGAAGGAATTTTGTCACAATTTTGATGGAAAAAGTACAGTCTATCACACATTGTGACCAAGTTTGTCACTCCACCTGAAAATTTCTTGCACCATCATAATCCAAGAAATCATCCACGTTATGACGAGGAATCATTTCCATCAAAATGTACACCAACAGACTGTCAGTCTATCATAATGTACATTGACGGACTGTCAGTCTGTCAAAATATAGTCGGATACAAATTATGACTTGTTGTCAGCCCGTCAAAATCGATTTGTCACTAATTTTAACGGGTTGGTTGAAAAGTCAATTACAGCCAGCGTTTTTTTTCACGGCCATAAATTCTGTTAGGAATCCTGTTAGAAGTGTCGATTTCCGTCAAAATACGGTCAAGTTTCCATCAAAAAATTCATCACTTTTTCATTATTTTCTTGCAAATCTTGTCTAAAACAATTAATATTTCATGGTTTCAAATAGACTATGCTAAGTAAGTAAACTACTCACTCATATTAAAATAAAAATAAAAACATAACAATTAATTAAGAATCTCATGTTTAGAAGCCATTTGAATAAACTAAAATGAAAACTTTTATACTTCTGCGGCAATGATCTTTATGGAGCTGTCGTGATGATTACAAAGATGGCGAGATGGGGTTAGGTGTTGAAGCGGCAAAGGAGATATGCTGATGGGTTAGATGATGATGGTGGTGATGGGTTGAGTTGTGATTAATGGTGAGAAGAGGATATGATAATATAATGATGGGAGGATGGTACGAAGATAGTGTAGTGATGATTATGAGTGGTGATGTAGATGAAGGTCAGATAGAGAAAGGCGTAAGAGGGCTATAGGTGTTATGAATGGGTAGGGCACCTGATGTTGTCGTATGATTTTTCAATGCCAAAAACCCCTTTATTGCAATAAAATTAGGGTTAATCAAGTTTATTCTCCTCCAAGGCTTTTAAACCTCCTCTTCTAATACGATTAGTAGTTTCCCTCTTCTTTTTTCCCCTCCTTGCCCCTTTCTATAAAATAAATCATTATAAAAAATATATCTTTTCATAAGTCATTATCTTTAGAAAGACTTGATAAATGGACTTCGATCCTTCTATATATAAAACTCACATTCTCGCATCTTTTTCTTCTCCTCTTTACTTTATTAATCGTTAGTCTAAGAATAAATGAAAGTAAATTATATAAAGAATCTGTATGGCATAAGCTAAAAAAATATTAAAAGTATGCATACGTTATGACTTAACTTTGTATATACACAATCTACATTGATTAGGATAGAAATTGACTATAAGAGGCATTAGGCCGTAGCTAAATAAAAGTCCAAGGAAGAGAATTGACCGGATCAAGCCATTAGGATTGAGTAATCTGCCCCCAGACATAAGCTTGATAAAACTGAAGTCCATCGAAACCTTGAAAATAATTTCTATGCATATGGCGTGATAGGGAAAGAAAGCTCTAGGCAAGATCTTTTAAAGCTACAAGGAATCAGCAAACATCTTAAAGTTTGAATAAAACTAGGAAATCATCTATATCTAAAAAGATGTAGAATTCTAGCCTCTAAGAGAACCATCCTAAAACCATATATAAATAAGCCATGCCCAACATCAAAGGTAAGTCAACGAGACTTTCATAATCTTCTTTGTATGTATTACTCTCTTTAAAATTCTTATTAACTTGAGCGTAAGAGGCTCTTAATTGTGAAACCCCCCCCCCCCCCCTGAGAGTAGTTTTCCATGTAATCCTTGGAGGGTGGCACGAGTGCCTGAACATTCCTAGAAGAAGCCCAGAACCTCTAAGCTATAATGAAATAATTGGTGTCGTCTTGGGGACCTAGAGTTGAGTAAGGTTCGCACCTAATGATGATTATCAGGGAGAATGCATTGTAGTGCCTAAGAACCAGGATCCCAAAATCAAGATCCCAATGCCCAAACCTCTAAGAAAGAATACTTTGTCGTGGAGGATGCCTCAAACCAAGAGGATACAACTTTCACTAAAAGACATTTGTAAACCAGGTGCACACATGCCCTAGAACAAATAGACAGTACTCTAAGATGGTGAAGGAGTTGATCAAGTTAAAAGTGGATAAAGCTATGTATCCCATGAGAAAGAAATTAGAAGAGTTCTTGTCTTGTCAAAGAAAGATAAGAAAGATCGCCCCCTAAGATATTGTCTATCAAATATAAGATAGGCACAACTAGAACCCAAAAGGAACTTTCCCTTGAAGCCGTAGAGAAAAGGGATCCTAAGAATAGACCTTTAAGATATTGGAGGGAAAAAGATGAAGACTTGAGAGAGACCTTTAAACCATAGAAGGGCTAAGCAGGAGAAATCCTTAAAAAAGAGGTCAGGTCAACATAGATCCCATCTAGAAGAAGATTGTAAAGAAAATTCATAATAGCAGAGCTCAAGTTCCATGAATGCTGCATCATGTCAGTAGCATTCAAAGGAAAACGTTAAGAAAATCCTTACATAGGTTGCCCTATTGGTAGGTCACCTAGCAATCAAGACACTCTTTGACAGAGATCTTAGTGCCTGAACTCCCAGAGAAATTCAAGGTGTCAAAGAAAGGGCAATTTGCTAGGATCAGTGATCCTTAAGAGCACCTTGAAGCATACATAACGCAAATCTATCTGCAACCATCTCCCTAAGAGGCAATGACATGTAGATACTTTCCTACTACTTTAACAGAAGCAACGTAAGCTTGGGTTAACATGCTGCCCCAAGATCAATATGGTCTTGGGATGACCTTTTCGCTAGTTTTAGAAGCCACTCCATTGGAAGTAAGAGAACTCCAAAGTTAGCTGCAAAACTAATGAACCTGACCCAAAGAGACTAAGAGTCCCTGGTTGAATATGTGAAAAGGTTCAATTATGAGAGACTTCCTTACAGAAGACCTTAAGCTAGATGTGACCTTAGTTTCCTTCACAAACAAGGTTAGGCATAAAGGCCTTAGTGAAAATTGTTTAGGAAAGGCTAATGATCCTAGCAGAGGCCCTAATAGTGGCAGAAAGGTACATACAATTGGAAACTATTATAAGAGGGTCTAGAACACCCAAGAGGTATCTAGAAAACAAGAAAAAAGCCCTGTTAAATAAAACCAAAAAGAAAATAAAGAAGGGGTCCTTAAGACAGAATCTCCCTTTAATGCCTTAAGGAGTGAGATCATAATAGATTAGGGTTCAAGTACATATCGATGATCCTAAGCCTCTGAAACAAAGGGCCAAACCACATACTGGAAGGGAATGATAAAATTGTCTATCAAGGCGGGGACCCAGAAGGGAAATATCCCCTAGATAAATTGTCTATCAAGGGGGGACCACTCCTAAACCTTATGAGAGCAACACTTTCTCCTTACGAACTAAAGATACAATATCTTGCGGATAATGGCTCTGTGGGAAGGATTATGGGAGACTAGAAGAGTGCATATATGTCCTACATTGCCACCTTGAAGTCCACAGTCCCACACTCAGAATAGAAGGTGGGAGAGGCCTCAAAGAACAATGAAAGATAAGCCCAGAAGTAGCCAAAGGTCCATATGATTCAAGTCTCTAAACTCGATGGCAAGGATGGTGAGAAACCTAGGTGGGGTCAATTACAAGAAGTATTCCTAGCCTAGGGTTAGTTCAAAACAGTATAAATTGGAGTAGACATATGACTAGCTTTCTAAAAAGCACCAATATCCTTACTCAAGTAGTATGCAGATGTGTTTGCTTATGCAAGATAAGAGATGCCAAGGATAGATGTTAAGATTATGGTCCATAAGCTAACTACAAATCCTCAAGCAAAACTTGTAAAGTGGAAAATGAGGCACACTACCTCTAATAGAAATCAACTAGGAACAGAAGAAGTGCAGAAGTTTCTGGATACAGGATTCATCAAGGAATACTTTTACCTTGATTGGATGCAAATTTAGTGATCGTGAAAAATCCTAATGGGTGGATGAGTGTGGATTACACATAACTAAATAAGCCAAGATGAGTATGGATTACACAGAGTTGAACAAGCCCCGCCCAAAAAATTATTTTGCATTTCCCAAGGTTGATCAATTAGTGGATTCGGCTAGTGGTTATTACTTTCCCACATTCATGGATGCCTACTCTGGTTTTTATCAAATACCTATGTGGGAACAAGATTAGGAACATACAACATTTGTTACATACCAGTGGTTGTATTGTTATAAAGCCATACTATTTGGGTTGACAAACGCTAATGCTATGTATCAAAGGTTGGTTAGCAAGCTCTTTCAAAGGTAGATTGCAAAAACATAGAAGTGTAGATCAATGACTGATTGTCAAGTCCAAGACTTCATATTAGCATCTTCTAGATTAGGAGGAGACTTTCAGTACTCTAAGAAGGTTTGGAATCCCAAACAATTTAGGGTATCTGCTGGAAAGCCTTTGGGGTTTATGATCAATGAAAGAGGGATTGAGTCAAATCCTAAAAAAGTAAAGACAATTATATACATGTCAATCCCCAAAATTATGAAGGAAGTTCAAAAATTGATTGGCTGCATGGTAGTCTTGGGAAGGTTTGTTTCTAACTCTACACAAAAGTATGTCCCATTCTTTAAGTGCTTGAGGTTAACTAAATACTTTAAACTAAAGAAGTAGAGAAAACCTTTAAACAACTTAAACAATATCTATTTGAGATATCTTCCCTATCTAGCTTGAGCCCTTGAGAGGGCCTTATATACCTATCACAATTGGAAGTGGTTGTAAGTGCAGTCTTAGTATGGAAGGAAAATAGGAAGAAAATTTATGTCTACTTTGCCAGTCATGTCCTGACAAGTTCAGAACTTAATTATCCAAATATAGAAAAGCTAGTCATATCCCTAGTCTCGATAACAAGAAAATTGTGAACCTATTTTCACGCATATTCAATTAAGGTTTTAATTGATCATCCACTAAAGAAGATGATGTAAAAATATGAATGTACAGGAAGAATGTAACTCGGGGCAGTGGAATTATCAAGGTTTGACATGGAATACAGACTCAGGATAACAATCAAAGAAAATGTCCTATTAGATTTCTTAATAGAATGCATGTTCAAGGATAAAGGCTGGGAGCCAAAACCACACTAGTGGATGGCCTACGTAGATGGATCCTCCACATAGAGTGGGTTACAGGATGAATTAATCCCAAACTTTGCAAAAGGGAAAAAATATAAGTATGCCTAAGGCTTACATTCACACTCATAAATAATGGGGCAGAATACCGAGCCATCATAGCAGGTTTAGAGGTATGCAAGACCCTAGGGGCTAATAGCGTCAAAGCTTTTAGTCACTCATAATTAGTGGTAAGCCAAATCAGAAGAGAGTTTAAAGCTAAAGGAAAGTAGATTGTAAAATACTTAGGCCAGGTTAAAAAATACATCAAATACTTCCCATGGTTTGAGATGACTCACATAGTAAGATCAGACAACCATCAAACAAGCAAACTAAGGTAGCTGGTAAGCTCAATAGGAATTGACTCTACAATATCAGTATTTTAGGAAGTTATGAGACATAGAAGTATAGACCCAAAAGAGGTCGCTGTGATAGATATGGATAACTTATGGATGACACTAATTATAGACTATTACTCCCATGTAACCAAAAAGAAGGTAAAAAGCTAAGAAGAAGGACAACACGAACTGCCTATTTCAAGGTTGACTACACAAAAGAGGATATACCAAACCTCTGTTGAAGTGTGTAACCAAGAAAAAAAAACAAAATATATCCTTGAAGACATCCATCAAGGAGACTGTGGATTGGATATCGAGGGTAGAGTGCTAGCAGATAAAATGCTGAAAGTAAGGTTCTATTAGCGTACGCTGCTAAAAGATGCATGGGACTATGCCTGGAAATATAACGAGTGATAACTCTGCTCCCCAAAGATACATATATTGGCAAAAAATCTCATTAAAATTGTGGAGCCAATTCCCTTTGCCAAGGAAGGCATGAACATCCTAGGCTACCTTCCTGAAGCTACAGGTAAAGAAAGCACCTACTGGTGGTGGTGAAGTACTTTATAAAGTGGGTAAAAGTTGAGCCAATGGCGAGTATCACTGGGCAAAAAGTCACAGACTTTTTGTGGAAAGATGTTATCACAAGGCCATCATGGATAATGGAAGGAAATGCAGTGGCAAAAGAATGAAGGAACACTATGAAGACTTAGAAATTTCCCTCCATAATACTTCAATTGCAATATCTCAGGCTAATGGACCACCAGAAACCAGTAACAAACTAATAATCCAGGCCTTAAGGAAGACAACTAAGGATGCCGAAGGGACTTTGGTATATGAGCCACATGAAATCCTATGGTCCTAAAGGACAATTGTGAAGACTTTCGCAGCTCACATACCCTTTATGCTGACATATGGTGTAGACGTCTTAATATCTGTAGAAGTTGGTGAAACCAATATGAGGGCAAAAGGGTATACGGCATCATAGAATAAAAATCCACAAATTTAAGCCTTAGATTTACTGCCAGAGGTAAGGGAAGAAGCTACGAAGAGGATTGAGCCATACAAAGCTAGAATTACCAAGACGTACAATAGGAGGATGAGCCATTGACCCTTAAAGCTCGGTAATCTGGTTCCAAGAAGCATAGAAGTAGTTGGAAAGCACCATAGAAAGTTGGGACCATATTGGGAAGGACCATAGCATCAAGGAGGAAGTATTCCTATGTACCTACCAACCTCTTATACTAGGTAGACAAAGAGGTTCCAAATACTTGGAATTGGACAATCTTACATGCTATTATGCATAGATTTCCAAGAGGAAATGTCCTTATTTCATGAAAGCTCCACGCAAGTTCTTTAATCAGTGTGAAAATTTTGAAACATTTCCATGGGATTACTTTAAATTCCAGTAGGACTAATAAAGTAGCCTTTGTATTCCCTCATGTGTAATTTTGTATTATGAACCATTTAATATGAGTGTGAATGCGATAATTGTAAACAAAAGCAGGACGAACTCCTAAGGAAAGTCGCTAGATTTATTTAAAGTTGAATTAAGACTTATGAGGAGAAAAATTCCAAAGAATGGATCAACAAATTCTACCATGAGATTCATAATATAAATCTTGCATAAATGAATCAAGACTTGAGAGGAATCAAATTTTGCTGAAAGAGACACACAAGACTTAAATATTCACAAAATCATATTAAATAGATAGGACTTATGATACAAATTTCTAATAATGAGGTTGATTAATCAGTCTTTCTTCTTCCGTGAGACGGAAAACATATTTAAGCTCTTGTTCAAAGCCCACAATCTTGGCTGACTGAAAGGGTTCCTTTCAACAGAGTAAGATAAGTTAGGAAGCTTAGATTGGGCATAAGAAAATTAAGCATAGGCATAAAATTCCTAGATATGGATACATTATAGGCTTACGGATGCCCTAATGAAAATCAAAGAGACTCAACAAATGTTTAGTGCAAGTTGTGTGTTGGTGCTTGAATGGAAAGATCCTTATATCCTCTACTTAGGGAGTAAGACCCTAAGAAGTTGTTATCGCAACTTAAGATTAGGTTGAAGAGGAAAAGCAATAAAATAATAAAAAGAGATATCAACATAAGGTAAACACAATAAAGCAACAAAAAAAGGTTTCTTCATTAGATATTTGAATTTCATTACATGTACAAAAATTAATGAGATCTATAATACAAGGAGAGGAAAAAATAAAGTACATGAGAATAAGAAGAAGAAGAAGGAAGAGAAGAAAAAGAAGAAGATCAAGACCCTTAGCGGTCAAAAAGCTATGGTGTTTAAACTCTTTTAAAGCCCTGAGAGGGTCACCCTGAGAGGGACTTGACCGAGCGGGGCTACACTTATCTAGGAATTACGTTTCCACGAAGGAACATCTCCTTGTTCTAGCGACAACTCTAGTTGAAGCAACCTCCTTTCTCTTTTTCTCTATTTTCCCTCCCTTTGGAGCCAAGTTATGGCCCTCTCCGCCATTCTTCTCTCTTTTTCTTCTTTTCTTTCTCATCTCCTCTACCTTTGGCCAAAGTCTCTTGATTCTATCCTCAGCATGCTCTAGGTCCTCATCCATGGAGCTAATAATTTCTTGAGGGTTGGAGGAGGACAAGGTGGAGCTGGAGAAAGAGCGAATGTCTGTACCCAGCAAAGAGCCTAGAGAGAGGATCATGTTGGAGAAAGGGTCATAGTTGTCTTCCTGGTTATCTTTACTAGCAGCAACTCTGTTGGTTTCCTCTCTAAATAACTGGTGCAGACAGAAATCCATGTCTATTGTCATCCTGCTGGAGCCTTCTCTAGTAGGCATCACAAAGGGTCCTACCTCATTTGGGGCAGGATCCATCCTCATGGAGATATATTTAAGGGATTATACATAGAAAACTAGATAATGGCGAGGAGAAGATATCGGGGAGGATGGAGTGGAACATAAACCAAACCCTCAATGATCCTACAGGGCCCTAGTCACAATACTGTCAAAGATTTCCCCTTTAAAAGGGGGAAGTGCTGGTATAAAAATGCCCTACATGACTTGGGCATACGAGATCCTAAAGTAGGACCAATCTCCCATGATGTTGACCCTTAAGTGATTGTAAATGTTGCTCTATTTGGTAAAGCCAAAGAGGTATAGTTGTTGAGTATACTGATCTATAAGACACACCTGCATTTCTCCTCACATCCTTTGTATTGTAAACTTCCTCCATATTATCCCAAGTAGTAGAATTGGTTAACATTCTCCTGTAATGGTTGGGGGGAATGGGAAGTATGGCTGGTTAGTCTAGATAGGCCTTCAGTGCATGCTGTTGTGAGCCATTAACATGCAGGAATGATATAAGGAAGAGAAATATGAGGGAAAAAGCTTGAAAAGCTTAGTAAGGTTTAAAAAGTGGAATAAACAGATAGTTATTCCAGAAGCATGAAGAGGGTTAAGAAATTTCTTCAAAAAATTAAACCCAAAAGGCTACATTTATGGCCAAGATTAGGCGATTCAGAAAGAAGGCAACGAGAAACTTAATTGATGTAAGTTTAAGCTACCATTTGGTAGATGCCGAAGTGATTCCTTGGGGATTGGAAAACAAAATTAGCTGAAAATTTAAAATTTGAAAGTAAGAGATTTGAAATCCGATTAGAGGAAATTTTCCCAAAAATGAATAAAAAAATCCATTGAAAAAATCTTACAAAGTCTCTTAGGGAAAAAGGACATATAAAAAGAGGGTTCACAGAATTAACCTTGTGAAATCCCTTAAGGTTCGGATAACTCATTGTTCAATGCGAAGAATTCCTAAAGAGATAAAGAGGGTAGACCTGCTCACAATTTGAGGCATGATTGCATTAAAATCCATTATCCCTTAAGGTGCAAATGATTGAGTAGAAATTAACTATAGGAGGCGTTGAGTTATAGTCTAGTAAAAGCCCAACAAAGAGAATTGATTGGATCGAGCTGCCAAGGTTGAGTAGTCTAGGCTCGGTCATATGCGTACTGAAACCTCTAAGTCAACTAAAACGTTGAGAACAAGTCCTATACACATGGCATCATAGGGAAGGAAAGATCTAGCCAAGATGTCCTAAATATACAAGGAACAGATAAAGATCTTAGAGTTTACATAAAACTAGGAAATAATCTGTATCTAAAAAGATGTAGAATTCTAGTAAAGTTCCTCAGAGAATCGTCCTAAAATTCTATATAAACAAGACATGGCCAACATCCAATGTATGTCAACAAGACTTTTGTAAGTTTCCTTGTGTTTACTATCCTCTCTAAAATTCTCCCCAAGCTGAGAGTCGAAGGCTCTTAAAGAGGAGAAACCCCTCCTCTTTGAGAGTTGTTTAGTAGGCAACCCTCAGACGGTGGAATAAGTTCCTCAAGGTTCCTATAAGAATTACATATTCAATAAACTATACTAAAACATAAAGAAACACAACCAAGATACAAAACCCGAGACATAGTAGAAAAAGAGACACAAAAACCACTCAACATACACATAAATTCCCTAGAATAGCGAGCACTCCTCGAGAAATTCCATATAGATGTGGCTCTTATCACTACCTTAATTTTTCTAGTGAAGTGATGGCTCCTTTCCCTCACTTTCTCTCTCACATTGGTCATGACCTCTTGTCCTTGAGTTTCGAATATGAATAGAACCATAATGACTAAGTTGATGATTACACTTTTTTCCCCTCCCATACGCAATTTAATCTTCCATCATTGCTTGACCTCAATTTAGTGAAAACATTGAATTTTGATTGTTAAACTTAGAAATAATGATGGTAATTTATATATGAATATCATTCCGATGAGAATGGTGATTGAGAGTTTGATTTGAGCAAATGACTCGAGAGTACCTATTGGGACAGACTGAGGGTTCAAGGTGTTTTGATTGGTTAAAAGATAATAGTTTATGTGGTGTTATATGTTATTACAACTACTAAATACCTTTTAACAAAAGTTAAATTAAACCACTTTGCTTGGAATAAATCCATCAACTTGGTTTTGGTAACCGAAAAACATGGAAGAACAAGGTTAGTTACATCTAAAACAAAACATGGAAACTGACATGTAAATTACACATTGCCATCCCTTAGCCATTATGCTAAGAATGATTTCGCTGAAATTAAGATGAGAATTTTTCTTGTAGTCATTTCATAACATGGTATCAATTAGTCTCGTGCACTGGAAAACCAATTGCTATGGATACTTGAATCAATGCCTATAGATGTCCATATTTGCAAGAGATATGGGTATTTAGGTCACTAAATTGAAGTTTAAGGCTAGCATCTAAGAGGAGTTTCATTAAAGAAATTGGGCTACTTTGCTCTAGGTGGTGCATGTAGAGAGAGGGAGGTAAGCACTGGATTTTTTTTAAATTTTTTTTTGGGTGTGTATTGAGGAGTATGGAGCAGCTAAACATTAACCTTATAAATGCTCCACTCATCAAGCTATATATAGAGAAATATTGCTTTCCAAGACAGGGAAACAAGATAATAAATTATTTTATTTAATTTTTTTAATACTAGAGGATGCCTAAGATTTGACATTTAAGGACGCATAAGAGATCACAACGAAAAAATGATGGTTTCTTGGCATGCTTTTAATAAAGAAAAATGTTGTTATTTTATATTCAGGGCAAGTTATTTTCAACTCATAGTAAATACTTATCATAAATATTCAGCATATTTCATCATAATTCCTCACAATTAAGCACAATTTACTATCATTCATCATAATTTAGTACCATTCAACACAATTCATCACTTGCAAAAGTACTTAATTGTTCATATTGTGATTCAATCTAAATCATCTATTCTTATCAATAATTGAACTTATTTTACTAAAAATATAAATTGGTTTATTATTGTTATTGTAAAATTCATTTAAAATTAAAAAAATTCATTATGCAATCAAATAAAATGTTTCGTGCTTTTAAGTATAATATAAAAAAAATACTAATATTATTATATTCATAAAATACATATTGTGTGAAGGATTATTATATTATATAAATACAAATATTTGTCATAAATTATGTAAAATTACATACTTATTTTAAGAATGTAATTACAATTAAAAGATAAATTTTTAAAAAAATAATGCTAATCATAAATTAATAATTTTACCACAAACTTTTATCTTCGATATATTCTTATATCTAATTTTTTTACCCATCTCTTGATTATTTTTTTTTTACCTTATCTCATTCTCCTCCTAACAACCTACCAACAAATGAAAGTTATTTTATCATACACAACCCAATCCTCCACTATTATTGCCCAATCTATTGGTAATATCAACTTCTAATTTACTAAAAACTATTCAAAAATGTGTATTCTACGTATTTCTAATTGGAATTATTTTCAAAATTGAATTAATTTCACAATCCATTATGAATGAACATGAAATTATTGTGTTAATAATAATTACTACAAACTAAACATATATTCGCAAGTTATTTGTATATCATACATATCATTTAAAAACTAATTTACAACAACTATAGAATATAAAATACAACTCGTTGAACAATGATCATATTCTACCACAACATCAATAAATATGAATTTACAAGTGTTCATTTTAGGTGTATACAACAGTTACACACCTCGATAAATATATCTCAATACTTAGTTATAATAAGTCCTGCGTATATAAACTCATTCAACACCATTAATAATGTTTCAATATGTTTCAACATATTTTAGCAATAAACATCAGTAAGTATTTATCATAAGTTCAAAAGAATATGCCATCGGGTATGAAAAAAATGTTAACATATATAAACCCGCATGAGATTCAAATAACGGCCTCATGAATGCCCCCCTGTTAGAATCTTTTGAAGATGTATAGAAAATGGGAGTGATTTGTGGTTACAGTGGGGGAATAAAATATACGAATTAGGATTGATGGAAGGAAGAGATAGGAGTTGTATGCATGAATGCCTTTTATTGCTTAATGCTTGGTTACTTTTTTGCTTGATACAAATGAACCCTCCTTGAGGGTATTTATTAGAGCCGAGTAGGATTAGGTACCCGATCCATTTTCATGGAACCAGTTCCGAAAAACTGGAATCGGGTCTAGGATTTTTGGAATTGGTTGGGACTGAGTCCAAAACTAGGTACCCGGCTCCAAATTTTTTTCGGTTTTGTTTCATTCCATTTCGTTTAAAATTTAGATTTGTCGTTGTGACCTTGTTACAGAACCAACACACCCAGCAAGCTAGCTAATTAATCATTCAAAATCGAATTTAATAGAGTTGCAGCTAGGCATACTACTTTGCATTAAACTCCAATTGGTTACCTAATAAATAGCATTTCATTTCATCCAAGCATAAAAAATACCATGTTCTCATAGTTTGTAAATCTAAAGTATGTTAAGTTGGGGTAGCATTACTTCATTAACCATCTCATATATTTGGCTACTATACCCGTGTTGGTTCTAGACTTGCAGCCAAGTTTATATAACTCAACACATTTTTTTTAAAAAAATAATTGATTGGACCAGATAACCGATTAATGGCTTACGGTTCCCGTTCCAAGTTTTCAGGACTCTGTTTTGGACCTGGTTGCAATCGATTCTAGGATTTTGGAACCATTGTCGGATCCAGTTTAATCGGGTCCGACTATAGACCCGTGCGAGTACGAACTGGGTCTGGGTCCGGAACCGGGTACCCGGTTTTTTTTTTGTTAGCCCTAGTATTTATAGTCATCCACTTCTTCAATGGATGGTGGAAATTGATTTGATCCTACAACTGTGATTAAACTTCTACAACTTTCCATTGTAATATCTTGCTATATATCTAGAGATCATATTACAAGTATCTAGGATATTTTCTAGAAGTATCTAGATGTTCTAGATATTTATAATTGTGGAGTATTATGGAATCTTCTAGAAGAATCTAGAAGGCTCAAGAATAATTTTTAAGCTTCATTGGGAAGGTCCTGGAATGCTCTGGAAGGTTCTACATCATTTCGGAAGACTCCACGATAATCGAAAAGATTTCGGAATATTTTAGAAGATTATAGAAACATATGACATCAAGATATTTGTAGATTTTTAGTTTCTAGTAGTCCCCCTTAATCTAGAAATATCTTGCACTACGAATCTACATATTGCTCTTGTAGGCCATGATCATCTTGAAGAATGTATGTGCATGAGATGACTTCCAATCTTGCCTCTTTTCCTCCTTTGTCTTGTGGCCTCGAACGTATTTATCATACTTTGTCTGATGTGAGTTTGATGGATCAAAAAACTATTCCATATTTTCTCATTCTTCTTTGAGTGGATATTTTTCAACCTTTTCTTGCTTGGTTGGATTGAGAAGATATTCTATATTAATCTATTTGTCAACTTAAACTTGGACCTCTCATGGAGCTTTTTCTTCCAAAATTTTGCCATCTCTCTTGGTCTGCTTCTTTATGTGTGCAACCTATTTGTAACTTGTCAAACTTTTCCTTATTAGTTGGAATGTACTCTTCAAGTGGGTCCAAAGGTATGAGATTGTCTTCACAAACTTTTTCTCCAACCAGGGAGGCTGCTTTTGTATATCCATGGAGGAATCTTGAATATCTTCTTAAACTGATGGAGATTCTGTTGATTGCTTGTCAATATGAAGAATTTCTTCATCTTGTAAAAGAGCTTCCTGAATGAAAACTTGAATGTTTTCTAATTTATCAGTACTCATAGCGATGTCAATTGACTCAACTGTTTCTTCCTGGCAATCCATGTCTATATTGCGCCTTTCCATAACTGGAGTCAAATACCCTTTCATGTTGACATTCTTTGCCTTCCCACATTGATTAATCACTTCTCCCTTTGGGTATTTTCTGTAACTTCATGCACTCTGGGTCTCACATCTTCTGCTTCTCCTTACCACAATTCATCATTCAATTTTCTATGTGTATACCTGGAACATACCTCTAATTTTTTGTCCAAATATCATGTGGTGACTTTAAGTGTCTAACATACTCCGACACCTCTAGATGAATCGACCTTTGTAAAATTTCATATGTTTTTGTCATGCATCTCTTTTTCTACTTTCTCCGTCTTTTCAAAAAAAATGTCTTTCATTGTCAAGCACACACCAAGCAGACTACATGTTGTTATACTTGTATGTGCGTTGACTTTCCAAAAACATGTAGTTTTGAAAAGTTAACTTATAATCTTCAATCAAACATCTCGCTCGTATGAAGAACTTACCTCTTAATCTCTCTGCAATTTAGTTCTGAAATTGAGTATGCCAGGATTTTACCTTGGTTGTTTTCTCCTCAGCGTTCCAAGATCATATGGTGGGAAATGCTTGAAAAGTCGAGCTTCAGTTTGCTCAGATTGATAATTGATCCACTTGCAGTGGATTGCTTAGAATAAAGTGTGTTGGCCAAATATGGGTTGTGGTTACTTGGATAAGATTTTGGGTTTGACCCAAGATGATTAGTGGCTCTGATACCACTATTAGGAAATTTTTCTGAAGATGTATAGAAGATAGCGGTGGTTTGTGGTTCTGGTGGGGGAATATAAGAATTAGGATTGGGGGAAGAGAGAGAGATAGGAGTTGTATAGTTGGATGCTTTTTATTACTTAATGTTTGCTATCTTTTTTACTTGATATAAATAAAATCTTCTTGATGGTACTTATGACCATCGACCTCCTTAATGGACGGTGAAAATTAATTTGATCCTACGATAATTATTAAAATTCTACAACCTTTTATCTTAATATATTTCTAAATGTCCATAGATCATATTGCAAGTATCTATGATATCTTCTAGAAATATCTGGATGTTTTAAATATCTATAAATGTTGAATATTGTAAATTTTCTAAAAGAACTTAAAATACTCTAAAATAATGTGTAAGTTTTTACGACTATTAAAAAGGTCTTGAAATATTTTAAAAAGTTTACAACATTTTGTAAGGTTCCATGATAATCATCTAGAGAATTTCGAAACACTTAAATTTTTTTTTGAAACATATCACATCAAGATGCTTCTTGGTTATTAGTTTGTCACATTCGTTGTCCGCCTGGAACCTAATTTTGACCAGCATTTTTTCACTGCACATTGCAAGTCCTAGCTGTCAGTTAGGGTCTCGTGGCCATTTTCCTTCTGGGGTGATCT
The DNA here is from genome assembly GCA_017589665.1 of Selenicereus undatus. Lineage (NCBI taxonomy): Eukaryota > Viridiplantae > Streptophyta > Magnoliopsida > Caryophyllales > Cactaceae > Selenicereus > Selenicereus undatus. Next base: position 24,267,294 of record JACYFF010031959.1, read on the forward strand.
GATGATAACGGAGGAGAGAAAGCGATGAAGAGAGGAGTACAAAGATGGATAGTTGATATTTCAGCATGGAATTTTTCTCCTTCAGAATTCACCTCTGCAATGTCAGTTCTTCCTCAACAGGAACACTCCTCCATTACCAGGTAGGTAGGGAAGAAAACGGCAATTGTTATTTCCTTCATTTGCTTTCTCTTTCTGGGCAGACGGTACTTCAATTTCTGATTGTGCCCAGCTGTGAATTTTGGCCTTTTTTACTTCTTTTGAATCTGAATATACCAGTAGAATATAGGGAGAGAAGAAAAGTTGGTGTTTTTGATTGATGTTTGAGAAAATTATATGAGTATGAGAGTTATTGGTGTGTGAGAATGGTGTGGCTTAATTAGTTATAGCTATGTGACTCTAAGAATGATGCCTGTAAATTAATCTTAGGGTGTGTTTGGTAGGAAGAAAATTATTCTTCCAAAACATGATTTTTCTATTTTACGTCGTTTGGTGAAATAAGGAGGGGAAAATCATTTTCAGGGGAAAATCATTTTACCCCATTTGAAGGAAATTGTTTTCCTTTGAAAAAGTAGGGTAAATGATTTTTCAGGCCCGATTTTCATCGCCCAATTTTGTCTCCCGTTCTATTTTCTTTTAATTGTACCTAGAATCACTCTATTTTCACTTTCATTTTGTCTCTCATTCTTTCCCTCTTCTTCATGTTCATCATCTTCATTGATGATTTCCATCGTCAATCTTTATTTCTTGAGTTCTCTGACCTTATTACTGTTGCCCTTTTGAAGAACTTGACAATCTGAAACACCCATCGTTTCTCCGTTCGCCATTCTCTTTAGTCTGAGTTTAATATCACTCAAAGTCAATTGGGTAATCCTTGGGAATAGTGAAAAAAATTTTGAGATTCATATATGTTGGCTCTCTCTTTTTTTGGGTTTATTACTGGGTATATTTCTTGCTGATATTTTGGGTTTGATTTTGAAGAAAAGAGAGAAACAGAATTCGTTGGTTGGGTCGGGTCAGAGCAGTAGCAGGAGAGGTGGTTGACGATAAAAGAAATGAAGTGAGGGCAGGAGGTTCATTCTATCAAATAGCAATAAATGAAGTGGAAAGAAAATGGTTCTCCATTCTACCAAACAGCTGAAAATATAAGTGGAAAATCATTTTTCTTGGGAAAATATTTTTCATGGAAAATAATTTTCTGGGAAAATGATTTTTCCCCCTACCAAACACCCCCTTAGTAAATTAAAGTATGAAAATTTTGTAGGTACGTGAAAATGGAAGATAGGAAGCGGGCACTGGTCAGCAGGCTGCTTCAGTATGCAGTTGTACATGAAGTGTTAGGGATTCCATTTGATAAGATAATGATCAAGCGCACTGTTGAGGGCAAGCCCTATTTGGTATGATGACTCTCTTTTTCTCAATTAACTGCATATTTTCCAGTATGAAACTAGTTTTACCTCGTTCACTCTTAGCAGGAAAATTTCAAGTGATTTATGACCATTTAGGATTTGCTTATTAACGAAACTATCATGCAAGAGGGATTAGGTTATCAGTATATATTGAATCGTCTTCCTCTCTCCCGCCTCCCTGCATTGGTTGTGCATGTGAGGCAGAGAGAGAGAGAGAGAGGGAAAGAGAATGAGGGAGTGAGAGAGTGAGTCTGCGTGCATGTGTTTTGTGTCCCTTGTTTTTGACCTTTTTGGGGATGGGGGGCATGGACTCCATTAGTTCCTTGTATCCGTAACTTGCTAACGGCATGAGTTTATTTCTCAAGACAGGATGCAAATATGCTGTATGACTGACATGGATGACTGGATATCTTTACTTGGACCTACAAAAGGGAAAGATGAAACTGAGCCACCCCTACATAGGGAAAGAGATAAATGCCACCTATGTATGCTTCATCGGATGCTTTGCATGAATGTGTTCTTGGGCTTTGGTGAATTTGAGTTTGTGCTAGATATATTTCTCTTAATCTTTTAAGCTATAGTTTTCACCAAACTTTTGACTATAAACTTGTTTCGTTTGTGGTGCCAATTTTTATTTGATATAAAAACTTTCTTTAAGGTCTTAAGTCCTTGGAGATATGAGGCTGAAAAGATATGCTGAACAGGTCTCAGCTTTTCATATGATCAAACCCTCTAATGTTTAGGGATGGCGGGTCCTGGTGGTTCGTATATCTCTTTATGATTATGAGTTTCATTTTCTTAGCTCCTTTAGCATTGGCTCAGGTATCAATCATCGTTGTCAGTCTTCTCTAAGAATGTACATTTTCTTGGATGTGGATTTTGTATGGAGAGAAGTGAAAGTAGGAATCCTATTGCTACAGTTAGACTGCAATGGCTATTAAAAATCTTTGGAGTCAAGAAATGGATAGCCATTAAGAATCTCAATACCATTGGGATGCATTTTTTATAAGGAAGCTCAAGTTGCTTTAGTTTATGTAGTTGTGGGAATCATTGTCACCCATGGAGGGAAGTGGAGGGGAGGGTATCTTGTTATTCCTTAAATGACTTTGCGAGCTGAGAGATGATACTCTTTTATGAAATTGTTTTCTGTTGCTTTTTCTGAATGGATTTTCTCTCTGTGTGTGGGTGTGTGTGGTATAGAAACAATGTATGTCTGAAAAGCATGGATAAGACTCTGAGAGAGCTTAAGCCTCCACCTTCTAGATCAGAAGTGTGTCCAGCAGGATCTAAACTAGGTGTCTGGTGTTGGTCTTGTCATTTCTTCTATGCATAATGCAGATTGTAAATCACCCTATCCATTGATGGGAACCCCGCCCCCCCCCTTTGTGCCCTTTCCTTCAAAAAGAGATACTCAAATGTAGAAAGAGGACACATCCCCCCTTCTGCTCAAAACATAGAACAAGCATATGATTTCCGGTGTCCAGAAATACTATTAGATATATAAAAAAAGATAAAAAATTGTCAGATTCAAGCTTCGTTTAGGATAGCCATGCTCCATTCTGAGGACAGAGACTCAAACTGGAGAAGTTGGCAAAATTCTATTGTGGAAGAATCAATATTTTGGGTTTCTGGGTTACAATTTTGGATTTCCATGCGGAGAAGGTACTGAGGTGCAATAGTTGTGTACTGTTGAGTTGGATAATTTTGGACTATCTACTTTGCGGAACTAGGATGAGGATGATGTCAAGGGCCCATGTAGTAGCGCCAAGGTCTCCACAATATGATGAAATGGGATTCTGATGCCTAAATATCAACATGTGAGTATCTTGTAAGCTGTTTAGATGGTCGTTGACCATTTGTGATTTCTTATGTTGATTTTATCTCAATTGCGCGTTTTGGGACTAATATGAAGTGTGAAGTTTTGGTGCAAAGGTTGGAGTGTGGATCATCTGAAGAAGGTACTTGTAGTAAATCGAGGAGCTTGGCACAGGAATTGCCTTTCTGTAAGTTGCTTTTGTGATACCACTATTATTTCCTTGCCTTCTGGTGTTGGACATGACGTGGCATAGGCTGCCCATGAGACAGATGCTAGACATGTGTCCATATTGCAGAATAGGGGGATTGACAAAAGGTAGCAATGGCATATTGGTGTTGTGTGGTGTTGCATAGTTAAGACATCAAGTATTGGGAATATTTTGTTTCTTCTGGTGAATATTGAATAGATTAAACTTTGGCCATGTAAGACATGGATTAGCATTATGTCACCCAATATAGCAGAGTATCCTTCAAAACCATCAAGAAAGGGCAGGGGGTAAGGAACAGATGCTTAGGCAGGCACAAACCTTCTGACTAGGATCTACCCTTAGTTGTCCTCCAAATCTGTGTGGAATCAGTATGCGTCTGTAAATCCCAAATGCATGTCAATTGGTTTAATATCCGAACTTAAAATTTTTTGTGAATGTGTTATTTGCCTGATATGAAATTACTTGTTGGATATCATCGTTTTGCTTTCTATTTTCAGAATCCCTATCTTATGTGCCACTTTCTTGTGTAACATTTTCTGTACTCTTGATTTTCTCATGCATTCTTGCCATTTGATTTTTTAGGTCCATGTTGAGAAGGGTTTGTTCTAGAAAGTGGAAAGTCACAAAATATTTATCGTACCCTCTCTTTTAGGGAAGGGTAGCTATGTAAGATACAGGAGCGAATTTGAGTAGTAGATATCATAAGTACGATGCACATACCGATGCTGGCTAATTTTCTTTTCTTTTTTTTGCTGCTCAACTCTCTTTTCTGTCTCTTGCATCATGTATTTCTTACGTAGCTCTAATTGTGTCAGGAATTGGACAAGATTGGGCATGAATTCCCCAATTTCAACTTCAGTGTCAGCCACCATGGTGACTTTGTAGCAATTGCATCTGAACCATTATGCCTTGTGGGCTTGGATATTGTTTCACATGTCATTCCAGTCAAAGAGACTATTCCGGAGTTTATTGAGCATTTCTCACCATACTTTTCAAGTACAGAGTGGTCCAAGATAACCAACTGTGGCACTTGCGATAATATGTTGGAAGAGCTATACAGGTATGTTGTTCTTTTTTAAACCTCTCCGTGACATCCAGGGTACTAGGTACCTTCAGATTCAAGCAAGATGGTCCATGCATTTGGAGTCTTTGACTAACTAGAATATGAGAAACTGGAGCAACAAGATTCGATTGCTGCTGTACCCTTAAAAAGCTGATTAGTCTTCTAGTTTCAACTTGCTGGGCTGGTTGTGTGAATCTTTTTTCCACAATTAGCTGATATAAAGTTTAATCTTTATTAATTTTGCACAGTTCCTTAGCTGAGTCTGCCGTCATCCACCTCCTAGCTTGATGGAGACATTAATCGAAGATTGCAGTATTTAGTTTGGTTTGCTGTCTAGTGTTAGCATTGTACTTGCTGGTCTTGTCATCTATAGAGGTACTTCTAACGGCTGGGTGTTCTTGGGAAAAGAATATGAGTTTATTCGCTTGATTATTTTTCATTTGGATGGAGCTTATTTCCAGTTACTCCAAGGCTAGTTTGGTAGGAGGGAATAAATAGGTGAGATTGATTTTTTTTCTTCTAAAAAATAACTTACATTGGGAATCTGGTATAGAAAAACTACTGAAACCAGATTAGCAGATAATAGTGAAATGGACTTTAATCTCATATTTTTTACCGCTGTGAATGAAGGTGTGAATCAGCAGTAACGAACAAAGTATAGGAAACAAATTGCTTTAGGTATGCAGGTGAATACCTATAGAGGTAAGGTTGCCTACAACTGGATCTCCCCAAACCCCGCCAAAGCGGGACCCACATTGGGAGTTTGTTGTTGTTGTTGTTTATGCAGGTGAATGACTTTGGAAAATCAAGACTTTCTGTGTTCATGTGAAACTCTGCAATCGAAGACTACATGTCGTAGATCCCATTTCCTTTGATTTATGGCCCCAAACTAAACCAGCTGGACGGCAAGGCATCTGATACGGGCTATTTCGATACAGAAAAGCCTTCTATGAGTTTCAAATAGTGAATTGATGTAGACTGATGATCCCGTAGTCATTTTCTCAGCTATATGTAGAAGAAGCATGCATATACTCTCTTTCTTATGATCCGATCTCATCTCTCTCCAAGTCTAACTTGACAGTTTCTCATTGAAGGGCTTTCTATTTATAGATTGAGCAATTATTAAGGCCAGCTTCTGTCACTTGAACTGAGGAATTTGCTTTCATTCTTCTTTAATCGAATTAGATGGGAAAAAAAGTTCCGTAGCTTTTCTCCTGTTGAACTCAAGTTCAATGTACCATTGTTTGTCTTGACATCATTCATATTCTTTATCGATTGCTGTATAATTTGTACTGTCATGAGATGTGATCTGAGTAGTTAGACTGATGTAGACAAAGTTAGACAGGTACTGGAGTTTGAAGGAAGCATTCGTTAAGGCAATTGGGAGCGGATTAGGGTACAGTTTGGATGCCCTGGAGTTTCATCACTGTAATTGGACAAACATTTCTCTGAAAATACATGGAAAAGAAGTAAGGCACTGGAGATTTTGGCATTTTGTGCTAAGGAAAAGACATTATGTGAGTTTTTCTTTGATGCTTTGTGCCAATGTCATTATCTCATAATGCATATCATATCGTAGCAATGTCGACAATCATAGAAACGCCTATTTGACTGGAACATTGTAGGTGATTTTATGATAGAATTTGATCACTCCAGGAACTGTAACATAATTTGCGGCCAGGCCACCAAGGAACTTAATTCGATGTATGTCACCAAGGATTTGAGGTTTTCTAGCAGTAACAAGACCACAGTGATATTCTTCATGCATGTAGATTGTAGCTGCAGGCAATATATCTGTCCTTTGTCAATATAAAGTGTTTAAAACACCCCAACTTTTCTGTCATGTTGTCTATTTATTTATCTTCATCTTGGACCCTTCATCTCAAATGCCCATGTCAAGCACTTGAAAGTTGAAACTCATAATATTAGGATGGACACTAGAGACTTCATTTCAGGGGGAAAAGAAAAAAGAAAAAAAAAATGCAAGATGTTCAGAAAAGTGGAAGTTTGATACATGGAAAATTGCATCGCATGCCAGTATCCAAGTCCAGATACATATATTGTCACACCTTTTTAACACGTTTATTTGATGCTGTTTTGTATTCATCGTCTTAGGTCTCCATTGCTCGGGGCCATCCACATATGGCAAGTGAGAGTTACAAAAAGTCACTTGTGTGGATAGATTTCGAAGAAGATGAATACAATATGGGGTTTGATCTCCCGGATGCAAATTTCATGTGGAAAACCATAGAGCAGATCATATCTAGTTAACACCTATTATGCTTCACTGCTTTGGCATGTGCCATGGCCTCCCAAAATATCCTATACGGCTATACATACATGGACGCCAAACATATACCTATTTGTTCATCTGACTCTTCTTCCCACTTACGGATAGTGAATTTGAATCACACTAGGGGCTTCTGTAAGGTTGAAATTAGCTTCATCATCCCTTTTCTGGCCCCATGAATGTTGAGGCTGTTGGATGGATCAGCTTCCATACCCAATACCCCCCCCCCCCAAAAAAACCCTCCCAAAAGGGGGGGGGGGGAAATTTGAAACAGAAAAGGGTTTTACTGACTATTAATATGTAGGATGCGAAACCAACTTGTAATTCAGCTCTGCCATGAGTGGCTATGAGTCCAATGTGAATTTAGATTTTCGACTGAGAGTGTCTTGCAGCAGGCAGGGATACAGTGCTGTGCCGAACGTGTATCTTGGGGTGCAGCTAAACAGACAGCTCTACTAATCTATTTTCTGTGGTTCAGCTGGATTTTGCGTAGTAGGGATCAGAAAAAATCTGCAGACAAAGAACTGCAGGCTGCAGAATCAGTATCAGAAAGAATAGCCGCAAAATGTGGAAGTAGATATGGTGCGAGGAGCAGAATTAGCCCTGGGATGTGGAACTGAAGCAGAAATCGTGGCAGCGACTGAAGAGCTCGCATAACCAGATTCTCTTTTTCTTTTTTGCTTTTTTTGGGGGGGGGGGGATTTGTTAAACACGTTTCATTATTGGATGTTACTTAAATCCATTTTCATTTCAGTTTGATTACCATAGGTTTGAGGTGAATTTTAATGCTGGAACGTTTTTTTAAATTTGAGATATAAAATCAAGCTTGTCATTTTCTTCAATGTCTTGGGTTACTTATCCGGAGCTTGGATAGCTGCACTCTGCACAAATTCTGCCTAATTTAGGTTTCAGATTGCTTGGTCTTGGAGTGCAATCAGAGTCTGAGGATGATCAGCATGGTTGGTAACTTTTCAACTACTTCAAGTGATTAGACTGTTTTTAAAGAACAATTAGTTGATGAAGTGTTTGTGGGGAACCTCTTGGATGTAATATCGTGTGTTCCTCTCTCAGACTTTCTGTTGTGGCAGACTGGCAGTCAGCTCTGTGTCACCGTCATTTTGTGATTTCCTCACATAAACAACGGAGGGATGAAAATAGTTGTCGAAATACAGTTATATGAACACATAGCAGCTGCCATCAAATGAGATAAGACTTCTGTCTGATTAAGTGTGCTGATAAGTGGCATAATAGCATGTCCATCATATATTCATACGACACTGTTCATTATTAAGAGCATTCCCAACCAGCGGAACTCATTTCAGAACTCTGGCATGTCACGTCAGCAGAAGTTCCATAATTCTGGAACTTGCATTCCTTCATTCTGCGAGTCAGCGGAACTCATTTCAGGACAAATGATATAACATTTGTTGATGGAGCCCACCACTAAACATACTTTATTTGTTTTATGTAATAAAATTTGTTTTTGCATAATTAATTTTGTGTAAGTTAAAAATAATTTGCATTTTTCGAATGAAAGAATATGTTTTTATCTTCCCGGAAAATCGACTAATTTATTTTAAAGTCTCCTAATTGTGTAAGTTAAAAATGATGACTTAATTTATATTGGTTGAACGAATAAAAAGCATATGGAATATGATGTAGAATTGAATTGATACAAGCGCAAATAATTTTTCCTACATTGAAGACAATTACAACTCGAGTGTTCGAAATTTAAAACACTAATTCATAATACAACATCGGCGAATGACGGATAACCCTTCACACCTATGGTTGTGAGCTTTGCCGCGCCCTATGGCAATTCCATATTTCCTCGGTAAGGTCTGATTGGAGACGTGCATGTAGTGCAGGGTCATGAATTTGTGCTACTCTACGGAGGTAGGCAGCATAGCACGGATGATGGCCCTGTTGGACATTCGGTTGCGGGGTGTTGTCGTCGACATCATCGTAGTCGAAGCCAAGATCATACGAATCTCGTTCGTCCTCGACGATCATGTTATGGAGTATAACACATGCCTTCATTATCATACCCAGCTCACCTTTGTCTATGTTTCGAGCTGGACCTCGAATGATAGCGAACCGGGCTTCTAGAACCCCAAATGCTCTTTCCAGGTCCTTCCTAACAGACTCCTGACGTGCGGCGAACAATCTTGCCTTCGGTCCTTGGGGAAGAGAAATAGTTTTCACGAATGTTGCCCACCTTGGATAAATACCATCCGACAGAAAGTACCCAATATTGTACTCGCGACTGTTCACGACGTACTCACATTTTGGAGTCCGACCCTCATACACCTCTTGAAAAACATCTGATCGGTGAAGAACATTTAAGTCGTTCAGGCTACCCGGGCACCCAAAGAAGGTGTGCCATATCCAAAGGTCATATGAAGCAACGACTTCAAGAATCAAGGTAGGGACTCTGTAAATCCCTTTTGCAAACATCCCTTTCCAAGCCGATGGACAATTCTTCCATTCCCAATGCATATAATCTATATTGCCTAACATGCTGGGGAAATCACGTGCCTCGGCAACTTGCAACAGTCGGTCGACATCAGCTTGTGTTGGTTTTCTCAAATACTCGGCCCCAAACACTTAATGACACCGGCAGCAAAGTTTTTCATACATTCCATAGCCGTGCTTCCTCCAATGTTTAAGTACTCATCTACACAATCCGCTGAAACCCCATAGGCCAGCATACGCATCGCTGCGGTGCACTTAGTGAGCGGCGACAACCCATGCCTACCAAGACCATCGTGCCTCAACTGGAAGTACTCAAATTTACTACTGAGGGCGTCAACAATGCGGATGAACAGGTGTTTCCACATCTGAAATCTACGCCGAAAGTGGGTTTCATTGTACATAGAGTTTTCTGCAAAGTAGTCTCTGTGGAGGCGATCGTGTGCATCTTCTCGATCCCTCCGAATGAATCTTTTCTTCTTTCTTGGTCGTCGGGATGATGAAGCTCGTTCCCCTTTCCATGTTTCACAGCTAACTGAAATGACTCCACGTGAGATTGATTGTTGAGTATGGTCTCAAGAATGGATGAGTCATCACTAGAAGATGATGACTCCAGTACAAATATGAGATGATCTATTAATTCCGTGGATGAGTCATCACTAGAAGAAGATGGGTCACTCATTTTGTTGCACTTGTGACAGAAGTTTCCAAATGTTAGGGGAAAATTTCTGAGATTAACAAAGCAAATTAAGAGGGCATTGCAGTTAAAAGTGAAATATAAAAATTGAACTCAATAAAATGAAATTAAAATGGAACTCATTGAAAGAAATTACACATTTCATTCCACAACATAAAGGAGTTCAATTACAACAAACTATTGGGAAAAGAAAGAACAACAAAAGCACAAGGTAAACAACATATTATTCCTAAGACATGGGTGTCAATCTAAAGAAGGGATGGCGTTGGACGAAGACAATGTTTGGCGGTACCGGCTCCGAATTTCTTCCTGAAGTGGACCATATCGCGCTTGATCCTCTGGTCACATTTTAGCAATGTCAATTCTCAATATCTTGTCCTCATACTTCATCCGTTGGAAGTGCTGATGAGAGTCTATTAGTTCAACAACTCTCTTAGCTGCTTCTGCCTTAACCTTAGCGGCCTCCGCCTTCTTCTCTTGGGCGATGACATATCTTTCGAACATGGTGTTGTTCTTCACATTTGTTGTCCCCATGGTGGATAGCTCCTTGGTGACAACATCAAGCACCGAGGCATGCGCTCTCTCTTTCGCCTTTCTTTTGGCGGCCTTTCTTCCAATGGGGCGGATCAGTCCACCCACTTCCTTTGTTGGTGTGTCTTCACTAGCAGGAGTTGTTGGTTTGTCGGAGGTGCTGGGTGAGTCGGATGTCTCACTCTCCGAGTACCCGCCACCTCATTGATCCGCAAGCGTTTAGTCGCCACATCTGCAGATTGATCGCAATTGACCTCCCACTTCGGTTGGTCTTTGAGGAGCACCCACCAATGCATCAAGTCGAACAGTTTGCCCACCATATTAGCGTATAGATCTTGGGCTTTCTGCATAATATCGTCCTCATTCGCTCCACTTGGGTTAGCCCGATAAGGCTGGCCCACACAAGCGGTCCACTTTGACACAAGTGGAGCTGCTCGGTTTCAATGGACATTGCAAACTTTCGTGCCTCGCTTCGTTGCTCCGTCGGAAGCGTGCTGGTTGTAGGCGTTTGCAATCTTCGTCCAGAACCCCGTTTTCTTTTGGTCAGCCCCAATTAGGGGGTTGGTGTTGACGTTGATGCACGATGTCACCAAACGGCGATCTTCTTCCAATGTCCATTTCGAAGTCACGCTGCCAGTCTCATTGTGGATAGGGTTGGGTGCAGGGCGGGGTGTTGATGTGGTCGTACTAGTAGGTGCTGGTAGCTGATAAGGAGGAGACATTGAATCGTAGGTGAAATTTGGAATTGGCGGGCCATGGAGGGGAAAGTTTGGTGGTGCTTGAGGATACTACATATGTGGGTATTGTTGAGGGTATTGTGGATGGTATTGCCAATTAGGAGGGTTTGGGACAATATTCATATCGTTTGCGGCATCCCGTTGTGAATTGTCCCCAGTTAGTAAGTTGATAAAAGATTGAGGGTGATTAGGATCCATTCTATGGTACACACCTACCAATTTATGAAAAAAAAACATTAAAACACTTAATTTCTCACATATTTTACAAAACAACATAAAATATTCTAAATTCATTTTAGCACTTTTGTAAACATTTGAATTCTAGTTTGTAAACATGCTAACGTTTACACATTTCTCATCTCACATATGATTTCTAACATATTTTCAAAACTAACAAACCATACAAATTTCGAAACATTTGAATTCTACTCAACAATACTTTTACTCAATTCTGCTCACAAACATAATTTGTAACATATTTCCAACGACTACAAACCATATTAATGTAACACAATCACACCTTCAACTTCTAACATTGCGTAAACAACAACGAAATTAAATTATCAAATCAAGCATTTAATAAATTGTAAGTAACAAATACTTCAATTCTTACCCTACCAATATTTTTACCCCAACAAATGACAAAAACAATTTACACACTACTTTTCAATCACACATGCTGTAACATTACACCAAAAATTATTAAATTTAGTTACATTCACACATTCAATTTTTCACATTTTCTCAACAATCACGTAATTAATTTCATCAATCAACCATTTAATAAATTTTAATGCACAAATATTTCATTTGTGACTCTACCAATATTTTTTACCATGTTGTAAGCAAGTACAAAAATTATTACATTCTTACCCTACCAATATTTCCACAATCAACCATTTCATAAATTGTAAGTAACTTATTTTCTATCATGTTCAAGACAAGTACAAAAAGTATCAAATTTTGATAGCATGTATCACAAGTCGAAGTAAGACATCTTTCAATTATTTTTAAGTGATTACATATTTCTAAGTCACAAATACTTGAATAGCTTCACTACCGATAATTTTTTTCCTATGAACAACACCATTCACATACACATTTTATATCATGTTGTACACAACAACATAAAATATTAAATTTGCTAATCATGCATTTAAATTCTTCCTAACACGTATTTCAATTATTTTTCCTCTTCACGTCATTACATATTTCTTACCCAACCATTTTTTGTTTCTTCAAAAATTGAAACATTCACACATTCAATTTCTCACATTTTCAATAACGTAATTACATTCTACAATCAACCATTTACTAACACATTCCATTTCTATCATTATATAATCAACAACAAAATTAATTTCCAACATCAAGCATTTAATAACTTCTACGTATCAAATTTATGTAACAACTTATACAAAATAACAACAAATTTTACTTGCTATCATTTAAAATCCAATCTCTTACGTTCCGATTTCATAAATTCCTAATATACTCACGTTCTAATTTCTACTAATTCATTTTTTTTTAAAACTATTTCAACATAGCAACAAAAAAAATATTAAATTACCTACAACTGCCTTCACTTCATTTTAGTCTTCAACTTAATGAAAAACTCCAAAATATGTCTACAAAAATCTACAAAAAAAAATATATTAGTTACAATATCAAGCTAAAATTATTTATGCAAAATTAACACCAACTACACAACAAGTATTATTTACTTACCCAAATTTGTGGTTATTGTAACTTGAATTTCTTCCAAATTTGCAACAAAATAAAATTACAACACTTATGCAAAAATCAGATTTGAGAGAGTGGGAGTGCAAGGAGGATAAAAAATTTTGCCCACCATTTGATGCATCTTTATAGACAAAAAATTCACACAAAAAATAAAATTTTTTTTTTGGCCCAACTAGCCGTTGGACCTGGAAATCCCCCCCCCCCCAACAGCACTCTCGGCCCATTCTCCCACACGCCAGACACTGTGCAGCCTTTTTCCTTTTTGTCGATTTCGTCCCACCAAAACGCAACACCTCCTTCACACCCCCTCACAAAACGGTGCGTTTTGCACCGCTACACGACAAAAAAAAAAGAGAACACAGGACGGGACGCCTGCCCGGTCTGCCACGCGTGTCCCGTCCCCATTTCCCCGTTGCCAGGCGTCCCTGGCCACGCGTGTGACACGCGGGCCCCACCCCCTCCATGCAATTCACCCGGCTGCCAGTGCTCTAAAGATGAGCTTATAACGACATTGCAATGCTCGTACACTCTAAGTTAACGAAGGTGATAAGATGAACTGTGTTCAACCACAAAAACTCCCAATATTTGACATGCGTGGTGTATACGATAAACCAAGATACGATCAATTTTACGATCGAATATGGTTTCAGAGAATGAACCAGATGATCGAGTTGACTGCAAAACTAGGTCAATGGTTCAACTACGTGGACCTGCACAACCAGGATAGATTGGTTGAGCGTTGACCTAAAAGTTGTGGACTGTCAAATCGATGTCATTAGGACTCTTTGGTTGCCGCCAACTACGTCAAGAGTTGTTCGTTGGTAGAAAGTGTCCAACCATGAACACAGATCAAACATACGCAGTAACAGTGAATGTTGGTCATCAACCTCAGATTATGCCATATCTACAGAAACGACATGCTTACGAGTTGAAGTTCTACTAAAGCTTCAATATCACTACCAATGGGAAGATGTGAAATAAAAGCAAAAAAAATAAATTCACATGTACTCTGACCAAAGGAGGAGAAAAGATTTAAGAAATGATTGCTATTAATGAAAAACTGTGATTTGTTACAGGGGGAAGAACTATTTAAATCACATGAACAAATTATCAAGATTATCTAAACCTAAAGTATACAAAAAGAATGGGCGTAATTACAGATGCTGATTTCCTGAGACTTAAATTATACAGCAAGTGAACTATGTAGTGGTCAACTTAGCTAAATCAAACGGAAATGTACAGTTATCTTCATCCTCATAGAGGTATATTCAACTCAGAGAGGTCATCCATTGGTATTTCGAGCCCCATTGAGTCGTGGTCTTGTAGGCCATCCTCGTCGAAATTCAACCAAGAACTTAGATCTTGGTGTCCACCAAATTCATTTGCTACGCTTAGATCATCGATCGAGTCTAATTCTAAAGGCAAGTTAGAGAAGCCTAAAGGATCCGTGCTTTCTTTAGATGAATCAAGGATGTTTCCAGGGGAAATTAGCCCTTGTCTCCCATTACTACCACTGGCTGAAGGCTGCACTGGATGTGTCGACATTTGTGTAGCCTTTTGCTTAGGTTTGGACTTTGCTCGTCGTTCACCCTTCAAATTAGTTATTGATGGGCGTCCACCCTTGGCACTGACATCTCTCTCACTCCTTTTTCCCTTGGCTCCACCCAAAAGAGTTGACCCAAGATTTGATGCCGATCTTGCAGAAGGATTACCTCCAACATCATCAAGCAACACTTCTTTCTTCTTGCCTCTGTTCAATATAGGTCCGTTTTTAGCAAAAGCATGGTCAGATTGATGAGCTTCATATGTGTCGAATGGACCCCTTTCGGTTTTATCACCTTGGAAATCAAGATGCTCAGAACCTGTAAAAACAGACAAATTGTAACTTGAAAGTACCATCTGAGGCAGAAAAATAGCAGAGGGAAAGAACCAACTATTTCTGCTGTTTCTTCAATGAAAATTGGGTCAACATGATGACAACCAGACAGGTCCTAACTGCAGCGAAGAGAGACATAAACAAATAAGGTTGTCACTCATATCTCTGGAATTGAAATGTTGACTGCAGCACTTGCCATTTTTATGCAGAAAAGCAAGTAATAAACACTTGGGATTACAGAAACACTCAGCAGCAGACCCTCATAATCATAGAGTTGTTTCCAGAAGCCCTCCAGCCATCCTCCGCATTCCTCCCCACAAAAGGATGTCATTGTCGTATTTCTGAATAGCCACGTTGACTGAGAGAGGGAGTTAACTTTTTCTTTTCATTTGTTTTTTCAGTTGACAGTGCAGCGAACAAGCGCATAAAAGAGGGCTAGGATCCCCAACAGGACTTGTAAGTAGTAGATCCTCAAATCTAAAAGCCTCTCCCATAATTCGTGTAACCCTCCTCACACCCATCGCCCCCCCCCCCCCAACCACCCAAAAAAAAAAGGAAGAAGATTGTCCAAAACAAAGAGAAGAGACCAAAAGAAACTTCAAAATTTGCACCAGAATGGATTGCCATCCCTGGTAGACTGGAGTATCAAGATGGTCAAAATTAATTTAAGGATCATTCCAAATGTCTTAAATACTCACCAGAAATTCTGGCCTCTACTCGCATGCTTTGTTCGGCTCCTATATTGTTGCTGGGTACAGCAAAAAGCACATCCCGGAGGGCAGGCTCTGCGAAACAACTTTTTCCTGAATATTCGAACTTCCGACATCTAGCCAATGTTCTCCTGATAAAGGCCAGAGCCACATGTCTAGGGACCTTACTAATCCCAATTTTAGCAGCACTGCTTCCACGAGTTGCCTGAATAGACAGACAAAAAAAATGAAATGATCTCTAATGCTCTTTTTCATCAGTAGTGCAACTAAAAAGATAGCAGGCTGTTGCTGAAGCAGGCATCCCCATAAAAACAAGACTTCACACAAACACACCAACAACATCAAAATGGTCCAGGGAAATCTAAATGTAGACAACCTGATTCTTGCAAGCAGAACAGAAGTTTCTAAGGGCCCATAAAAATCCTTTGGAAAAGATTTGAGAAAGTTCCTCTGAAAAAAGTATTGCAAAGCCATAAGAAGAGAGGGGGCAAAAATGTAATTGTAGACATGAAGTACAAATATGTAGTACTAAGCATCAAGTGACATACACTAAGAATAAAGAACATAAGTCAAAGCTACTTTTAGGAATAGCCAAAATGAGCAAAATCTTTTCCTTATCCCCAAAAAAAAAAAAAAAGTTAGCAAACTCCCTCTCTATATTGTATCGCAGTTTTTAAAAGAGGGAAACAATTTTCACCAAAATGAGCCAAACAATGTGCTAGTTCTTTGCAGCGGTAGCTATGGATAGCTAGGACACAGGTATATGGTTCAACCAAGAAGAAATGCCCACTGGTATCCACAAAAACCACCAAGCAAAATATGCTAATAAAAGCAAAAAAGAAAGAGAGAGTACCACAAGCTTCCTGTAAGCCAACTCAATCAATCTATTCATTGCACGTTGCTCGAGTTCCCTGCAAATGAATTTGGTAGCATCAATATTAGCAGGCCAGGCACCTATAAATAGTTAATAAGTAATACTTTTTAAGGGCAATTTACAGAATCTTACCGTCCTTCAGATTCCTTTCTCTCTTCTACAGCTTTATGTACTTTGACCAAGTGTACTTTCTTCTTTCCAACCTGGGAAATCAAAATTGGGTAGCTAACTAAATCAAAGGAAATTAGAGGGTAACACGCTATAACATCAAAAATGTAAACACAATGGAATTCAGGTAAGGCTGCCAGAACACATAGAATTCAAGGACTAAGGGAGTTTTAAAATATACCTGTTGACAAAGTTGCTTCTTGAGTTGAATAATATCACCATTGATTAATTCATCCTCTCCTTCAGCAAGATCAGGCTGAAAAAGGTAACAAAGATCAACAGGCTTTCACATTATCGGATCGCAATCATCAGAGGCTAAAGCATTTATCTTTTCCTCTTATGGAAAAAAGGTGATGATTAGATGCACTGTGCACAGAAAGGGGGAAAGAAAAAGAAAGGCCCTATTCTAAAGCCAGAAAATGTAACAAAGGAGAAAAAGAGCAATATAAAGAAGTTCCATTTATTGACGCCATAAAAAGGACATACCACTGTCTCTGGGTATAAGCCAATACTTTGCAGCTCAAGTAGTAGTTTCTCATCTATACACATCTGATCATGTTGACATTCAAATGAAAAATCACCAGCAGCACTTTTGGGAATAGCCATTGATCCATTTGAATCACTTTGAAAAGTCCCAGGACCTGTCTGTGGGACCACATAACCATAACTGCCTTCCTCAATTTCCTCATGCACAGGAACCTGGACACTTGAAAACCCCCTATGAATAGCATTTCCGTTACAAGAAATTCTGTCTGCCACCAGAAATGGATCATCCCTATTGACCAATGAATCGCTCCCGAAACTGTTCTCTTCAAACTCTTCAAATTCTTCTTCTACGACAAGAGCAGAAAGAACTCTCTGGTACAGAGGTGTGAGGCAGTTGGTCCATTTTTCAGAGACGAACCCTCCATGAGAAGAGTCGTGGTCCCTAAATTGATTGATGAGATTTCCAGCCTTAGGTGAGTCTGTCAAGCCATTATCCAGGGTGCATTTCTTGCTTTCTCCAGAAACCAAACTTTGAGACTCCAAACGTTCAATTCTGATAACGTTATTCTGCAAAAGGATACTTTCTATCATGTAGAAATCCTAATATCAATTCAAACATCATACACTCTAATCTCCAGAAAGTTATTCTTCCACCTTACATATGCCTGATGTTTTCCCTTTAAGAGCACAATTAAACAGATGCACCAAAATAAAGCATGCTTTGCTGAAGTAAGCCTAGAAGAACAAGGCTAGATCTTTATATAGATGCAGTGGCTCGCATGCATATCAACCATTAAGCCCAATATTAACTTTTCTTGGGGGGTACAAGGAAAAGTATAAACAGATTAAAGGTACAAACTTCACTGCTGCAAAAACCATAGTATTCTCTCTGCCTTTATCACTGTGCTTTTGTACACTTGGGTTTTATTTTTCACTACTATATAGTGGTTGCGATAAGAATTATTTTTGGGACTGATTAACTAACAACAAATAAGTTGCAATGACAGAAAATCAGCATTAACGACAATTGAATATATCCTTCAATCATTATGAGAAGAAGAATGCTCAAAGAAAAATACACAGAAACTTAAACATGGGAACTAATTAGCTGCAAGTATGCAACTAGCTCCTTTTGTACATGGGTGACATCTCCTTGGGGCCTTTTTAATATCCTTTGATTATTTAAAAAAAAAAAAATATTAACAGTGCAACTAAATATAAATATAGAAGAACATACCATAACATTATCATCTGCACCTGGCATTTCTCGTAGGTTTGGCTGAAGCTCCTCTACAGATTTCAGCTGACACATATAAAAACCACCAAAACACAGAGAATCTCAGAAACTGAGTAAACTGCTATAAGAGCTTTTAACTGTAAACAAACCTTAACAACCATTTGGGAATATCACCTGCTCTTCCAAAAACAATTTGTCCTCCCTGCTGAAATAGAAAAGTGGCTCCATTCTTTTCCAAAATACAGAAGAACAACCATTATCTGCCAAAAACCCAAGGAAAACAGAAAAAGAAAAGGTGCATTCTGAGAATAAGTTCACCAAACAAACAAACAAAACAAGACGCAGACAGAAGCATACAACTAGCATTGCAAGCAAACTGAGCAGCAGCTAAGAGCTCCTCACGATCATCATCTGATTCACCTGAAATAGCACAACAGAAACATCCTAGTTATCATAGATTAGCAAGAGCAGGCCAAGCTTGACAATTTTAAATTGTCTATCAAATTATCAATAGATCCTATTATGCAGCACTGTAAAGGAAGTGACAGAAATGATAGGCACATATAGCATAAATAAGAGGAGGAATGATAAGTTCCAAGAACGGAAGGAATTATGAAGTCAGTGATACTGACAGTTTTGACTCTCACCATTTTCATTAATGGCAGTAGTAGGGAAACAATACTGACGTGAACTAAATTCATCCATGTTATATTCCAGGCAATAAACCCATTTTCAAACATCCGAAAGATGATTTAGCAGTAAAAAGGCTTACAAATAAATTCAACAATTTGACCCTTATAGAACCAATCCAATCCCTCCACATCCACTGCTTTAAATAGCAATTGTCATATAATCCCCTTCTAGACTATTCTCATAGATAAGAATCTATTTCTCCTTTTTTTTCCAATTATTACTAGGTAACCAGAAACAACTTGGCCCCTAAAAATCCTATGTAGGTTTTCAATCAGTCTCCGCTAAAAATCAGTATGTAGACAAAGAAAATGGCTCCACAGAGAGAATATCTGCAAAATATCAGAGAAATAACTCAATTTCTCCTTTCTGAACAATAGCTTATACAGACACAGAAAAAGGCAAGGATACAAGAAGCAGACACCTCTTTTACACCCAACGCAACAGACAAGATCTAATGAGAAAAGGTGAAATTCAATAAATATAAACCTTAACACTTGTTCACTTTTCTTTATTCAGCTAATGACCTTTGCAGGAACAACTGACCTCCAAATTTCGTATTACAATTACATCCTCATCTCAAGAGTTAGGAAGGAAACAGCCTTGGTGTTCACAGAGAGCTTTTCAGCAATGTCTGTATAACAAAATCTGATACATATGTGCCTACCAATAGATTACCTGTTAAATCAGGGGAATTACTATTTGGTACTGGTCCAAGACGTGTCAAACCCTTGCGATCTGAATGCTTTTTAAGAGGAGGACGACCTGATTTGCTGAAGCAGAGAGATAATATATTAATCAACTACAGTATGAGATATTAGCAAGGTTTGTCACTAAATGCCAAAACGATAAGATTCAACACCTTCCATTCTTCTCAGAGCTGGGCCTTGAACTTCGAACAGGTTTCCCAATAGCAGGATTATCCAACTTCTCCCTCATTGGAGACATGCTGTTCCTTGAGAATGATGAACCCCTTCCTGTACGACCTTGTCTACGCACACCATCTCCTACGTCTTCCTTGACAACTAGTTTGCTCTTCTTCAACAAAGAAGAGGGGCTGACATGTTGATGACCATTTATACTTCTCTCGTCTGCCTCAGAGCCACCAGGGGTTTTATCCTTTAGCCTGCTTTCACCAGCACTATTTTCCTCACATTCAGATAATCTAGCCGGAGAATGGGCATTTTCAAGTTTCACTTTCAGCTGTTGGGAGCTGCCACTCATATTTCTGACAGGGAGTGACCCATTCATACCACTTGGAATCCTGGGGCTAAAATCTGAGCCACATCCATCAGGTGATGTCTGCACCTCATCATGGTTAGATGTCGGAGATACAATATTTGTTCTCCGATTACGGGAAATTTTTTGTGGTCTTTGACCCACCCATTGGGCCATTGGAGGAGATGATGATTCGGTTGGCAGAGGACGCTTGCGATTATTAACTCCAGCCAATGAATGGACTTTGTTTACATTAAGGGGCTGTTCCCAGTCTTCAGATGCTCCAGATATCCGGGAAAAACTAGGTGAAGAGTTTCCCAGAGCAGCAGGCACTGTTCGGTGGGCCCTTGAAGCCTTGCCCTTTGTCACAGGACCAGGACTGAACAAATGAGAGTCCTCGCGCATATTTAACCTACGTGAGATTGATGTTATTGTTACTCAAGAACAGGATGCTATCAAGAAACTGAAATAAGAAATAAACAAATTCAACAGTAGTTTGCATCTGACCACCTACGACTAACACATACTTAGTATTTCCTTTCTGTAATAACCTTTCCTTGTTTGTTCCAGTGAGTTCCCTAGATAGAGAAGCCTTCTCCAATTCATTCTTCGGTGTCATTCGGGCACTCAGGCCAGCAGGCGATGGACTTCCATCCAGCTTGTTGATGCCATTAGGACCACTCAAAGCACCAGTTCTGGAAGAGATTGATTTAAAAAGTTAGCTAAGGCAAAACAGAATTATAAAGATCAGAAGGGGAAAAGGAGAAGAGAACGGAATTTAGAGAGGAACAGGAAAGCAGGGAAAAATTAGAGGGAAGAAGAGAGGGAAATAGCATCCTTGTGTTTAATTTAATATTCATTTGATATTCGGTAATCGAGTAATAATCAATCATAACCTCAGACAAAATATCTATTTACAGTACCCTAAAGATTTAGGATACTATTAGGAAACCATCTAAAACGAAGCTATATAGAATAGAAACAGCTAAATTTCCACAGTAGAACCAATAGGTACGTGATGAGAGAGAAACAGCCAATCGCATCCCCAAAATCAAATTTGAGGCTTTGACCAAACAAGGGAAGGTCAGACTATGACCAGCAGTAAGTGTAGCTGCTGATAACCACAAAACATAAATCATACCTGATACCTGAAGTCACTACTTACATAGGGTTACCAACGAATTGGAAAAAGAATGAATGATCAAAGTCTAAACACGTCACAAATGAACCAAGCTAGCTAATGCCGTGTCAGCCATTGAAGCTTAAAATGTTACTCCCTTCGTCCCATAATCATCGTCAAAAACATCCCTTTATTTAGTCCCATATTATCATCAAAGTTTACTTTTTCAAAACTTTAACATTGTTTTCATAGGTTGAATAACCATTTCAACAATGTACAACACCACCTCCCAGTGAACCATTTCAACAATGTAAATGCATTTAATACTTATTTTTGCAAATTCCCTAGATTTGACTACCAATATGCGACATAGGGACTAGTATCTTGTTGAGTGCAAGTTCAAACAATCTCATTAAAATATACGAGGCTCCAGGAAGAAAAATGTCAAGTTGCTTGGCTTTCAACCTTGACTGGCCCTAATTAGTAGTATGAATTACTTGATTGAAATGAAAGGCACAAAAGAAATGTTCCCTCTTCTGATAACAAAAATTTATTCATAAAAATTAAAAGGAATCAAAAAGAGCTGGCAAGGACAATCCTAGATTTCAAGCCTGGATCACTTTTGACTGGGTTCAAATACATCTATACATAATGAACTAGTCCACAAGACTACTGTCAAACCTCAACGATTGACACACTAAAATACCAGTGGCAAACATGGATCAGGCGCATATCAGCCCAAGGACAGCCAATCATATTGGAGAACCTAAAAAAGTCTTGTACTGCCTATGATGATTGATAATCTCTCTGTCAAATTCATCCGGTATGGTTACTATCCAACCTACTTTCCAGGACCCAATGGCCAAGAGGCTCAAACTACATCTTCGACACATGCTTACTGCTCGCATAAGCAGAAATTCTCATGCCCAAACAGAATGTTTCAGGTTATCCAAAAATTTGGAATGAGGAAATGTACAAGTACCTGAACCCATGAGGGTCAGAATTTTGAATCCCAGAGTCACTTCCAAGCCTACCATGCATGGTCCTTTTTAACTCTCCATCACCATCAATTGGCCTATGGAAAACACTGCTCACGGAACGTTTTCTTTTCATTTTTTTGTCCCATCCCTCACCTCCAGCAGGTAATCTCCGGATCTTCTCTTCAACAAGATCAGAGCTCCCCTCCTTAGCTGCATCTTTATCCTTTCCCACAGCTAGATGCTGCCTTGGGAGTCCATTGTTCCGCCCTTCCTGGAAGATGTAAATCAAAAATTTGAAGAAAACAATATGAACATACCAACAATGGCGAAGAATGCTAAAGGCAGATATCACACAATTAAATGCAGTTTGAAAAGTAAAATAACAATTTCTATCGCCAGGATGCTAACTAGAAATTTAAAGCTTGCCATAATCATCCACAATAAAGATTACAAAACCATCCAAAGTTCATCACAACCTACAGCAACTAGATAGTTTAATCAAGTCAACACAGGCTATGAAAGACAAGCGGGCCAACTAATCAACTTGCCACAATAATCAACATGAACCAAGTAAAGCCATAATCATCAGTGCTATTAAGGGGATAGTACAAAAGGGAAAACAACCATAAGGCCCCTTATCCCCAAATTATTTAAGATTCACAGGTTGAAAATCAAAATCAAGTGCAGAGAGACAGTTAGGTGGTAAAATGACAATTTTGCCCCTCAAATTGTATATCTTTTAAAAGGTTATGCAAATGCATAGCAATGACACGCACACATAGACTGGTTAGTATGCAACAATCTTAGTATTGCATGCAATTGTTTATGATTCACCCGGCTTAGATGCAGATATTTTGGGCGTAAGGGGCCCCATGGTAGTTTTCCCTACTACAAGCACTAAAAAGTACAAAACCTAGACTATGGTCAATCCAAAGAACCTAATTGCACACAAGCAGGAGCCATGGGACGAGAACTGATTGGCTAAAGAATTTTCAAATTTCGTATACAAACCCGCAGATCTCCTATTGGTGTGCGGGCACGCTTACTCAGGACCATGTTCTTATTCCTCTCCTCTAGCTTTTGCGTCGCAAGGTCTGGCGAGCTTCGATGAGACTGAGTACCCATCTTCAGCATGTTTGACCCACCAGATCTTTCATTTGTTTGTTGCTTCTTTGGGTTCGAGGCATCCAAGTACTTGCTCAATTTATTTAGTGAATCATCCAATCTTTTCATCCTAGACCTGCATTTAGGATTAAAGCACTTATTAAATTTAGCAGTCAATCAATTATCTGTAGAAAGAAATAAACATTTCCACCTCAAAAACACAGCCATGACATACACAAACTATCAGAAATAGACAAGATCAGCAAGAAGTTTTAATCGATGAATGTATGTCATGAATGGCAACAGAAGATGTAGAGCAAAGGTAGCCAGTTACTGAAAAGTCATCGACGATAATTTACAGCAATAGAACAGCCTGCGTGAAATAACTTCTTTTCTTAAAGACCATTACCTGGCTTTCATACATCCTTCATGAACACTTGCTCTAAAACGTTTTAATTCATCTGTTGCCAAAGTCGGTGGGGGCTTTGAGTGAGCAGCTCCAAAAGAATTATCTTCTGAGACATTGGTTAAGGAAATACCCAATGCTCTCCTCAATTCACCTGCTCGTGTATATTTCTGATCCCCCATTGAAATCGGCTCCAAATTTAAAACCTGGGACAATGGTGGCAAATCTGCCACTGCTGTGTTATTCAACTTGGAGGTACCAGTTCCACAGCTAAAAGTCCTACTTTCAATTCCCTCCCGAAAACTGCCAGACCTATCCAAACTAGGACCTGGATAATTCCCCCGTGGTCCATTTGAATAGCTCCCTGACAGGACTGAGTCCTCTGGACTAGCAGAACTCAATTCAAACTTCGTATTTCCAGCCATTAGCACAAGTCCAAACTACTAAATCATGTCCAGTAAGACTTGTATCCTAACAACTAGCTAAAGGATCAACCTTCCTTGAATCCGTAGCATGGGCGTCCAACTCCAGGATACAACCCTCAATCATATGAGCCAAAAACCTTGCAGCATAAATGATTAAACATCTGTCAGAAGCAGCATCTGAAAAGAACCAAGAAGATATGAAAAGAATGCATTTAGGTAATTGCATGATAATTACCCAATCACATACTCAAAATGGCTCCACTAACTAATTAACTAACCCAAAATTGCTTGTAACAGCCAAATAGACATGATACTAGCAAAATCAAGAATTACTTTGATCACTGACCAATTCACAGAAATTCCCTATCTATCAGCAAAATTGAAGAGAACAACCATTCAAATAGCAAGTCATGTGCTCAACAAACATACCCAATTGAATTATTATCACAACCAGCTAGACCAATTCATACCGAAACAGCAGTCAAACAGAAGAAGCGGTAGAAAAAGAGAGACTTCACAAAACTAAGCTAATTTTACATCGCTACAGCATGAGAAATCAAGTAAACGTCCAATCAAAGAAAGTCTTAAAAATTCAAAACCCTACCTCAACCACAGAATTAGGGTTTTTTTTTCAATCGGAAACGTAATCAAACTAGCTCAAATACCTCGAAACCAATCAAATTCAACAAGAACAAACAGAAATGTAAACGCGACATACCAGCATTCATCGATCGACAAAAAACGCAGAAAGAGAAGGAAGAGAGAGATCGTACGTACAGAAGCGAACAAGAAGAGTTCGTAGAGAGAGAAAAGAAAAAAGAAAAAGTACAAGTAAAAATGGTGGCTGATTAAAATTTCTCTCTCCTCTTGTTTTCCTTTTTTAAAAAAAACTTCTCTTAAGCTGTCGTCGAGATGCTCTCAGAGGAGAGAGAAAGAAGAGAGAGAAAGAGAGAGGGGATTAGTGGGTCCCGCAAAATTTAGGGAAAGGGCTCTGTGTTGTGCTAAAAAATCAGAGCTCCTTTTATTACATTACAATAATTTTTTTTAACCGTCTTGGAATATACTTTGGGGGTGTTTGGTAACAACAACTTTTTGAGAAAAAATAGCTGTTTGAGAGGATTTTGACTGTTTTGACCAAGTCAAACAGCTAAAGGGTATTTGGTAAAGAGCTGTTTGCAACAGCTGTTTGGCTTCAAAAAGCTCTTTTTGAAAAAGCTATTCTCATTAGCCTTTTGAGAAGAGTTTTTTGTGGAAATGACATAATTATCCATAAGTTTGGAAAAATTACACACATCCCATTAAAAACTAATTTATAAATAAGGGCATAAATGAGATTTTACCAACATATTGTTTAGAAACAGCTAATTTTTACCAAACACTTTTTCTAAAAACAACTAATTCAAACAGCTAATATAAACAGCTAATTCAAACAGCTAACAGCTAACAGCTAATACAAACAGCTAACAGCTAACAGCTAACAGCTGTTTACCAAACAGGGCCTTTGTCTTTGATGTTTCTTTCATGAATGAATAAATCATGATGTAAATATTTTTGTCAACTATATGTTTCTATTTTCTAATCTATGTATTTGTACTTGTAAAGGTAGATGGTTTCCTCTAGTTTGTCAAGTTCTTTTGTTTTTGTTTTTCCTAACATGATTTGGTTTCATTTATAGAGGCCACACTCATCCATTTTCTTTATATTTGATTGGATCAAATCTTTATATCATTGTCAGTTGTATAATATATCTATTATGTCCCATGTGTAGGTGGACAAAAACTGTCATTTAGGATTTAGAACATATTTGTCATTTTTAAAAAAAAGAAACAAAAAATAATAACCCCACCCCTGCCACTACCATTAAAGAAAGCAACTTCTATGTAACCGACACAGACGGTTCAGATATGCGTTTGCTGAACCTGAAATTACACTCCTACTCTCTCTAAAAGTCTTCTTGCATCAACAAAGCAAGCAACTTCACAGTTTCAAGCAAAAACCTCAACAATCAAGAGCATCAAAACTCACTTCAAATCAGCTCTGAAACCAGCAACAATGGCATATTGAGATAAAGGCATGCATGCAGCAGATGGTAATGAAACTGATAATCTAGCGAACAAAAATAGAAGAAGACAACCTGGAGTGACAATTACATATAAGCAAAAAACCAAGTAAAGGATGCTCTAATTTCTGTTCTAAATTTTGCAACTAAATACAACTTTATGGTTCGGTTGCTTGATTGTGGTGGGTATTGAGGTTTCTTGTCAGTAGTAAGTTGTAATTGTATGTTGTTCTTTGTTTTAGTGGTTTCTTCTCAGTTGTGTGGGCGAAAATTGAAGTGAACTGCATGTGAAAGAGTGAATGAATTAGGGCTGTAATTTTTGTTCTCAATTTTGCAATTACGAACACCTTTGGATGTTTGATTGTTTGATTTGGCGGGTACTTGGCAAACATGTGTTGGTGAAAACCAAAGTGAACAATAATCAATATTTCAGTGAACAACCCCAAAGAAACTATTGAATCTGTATTTAAATTTGAGTGCAGTTTCATGCTGAGTTAAGTTCCAATACCTAGCATGTTCTATAGGGAACAATACTCAAAATATGAGTGAACTAACTCAAATATGACAATGAACAATATTAATGAAGCCAGTGAACAAAAACCCAAGCTATGCTATGTTATGTTAAACTTTGGTTAGCCATTAGAATGTATGATTTTGTTATTCTTCCTCAAAGTAAGCATTAATGGTTCAGCTTGTAGCCTTTGGCCATTCCAACAGCTTGAAGTATTATTGTTTCTCTACTGTGGAGACATTACTTGTGAACCTACTGTTCATTGACTTTTGTTTAGGGCTTACAAGAATTACTACTAGAAATATATTCATCTTTGAATTATTGTGTAGTATAGCTAAATCTGTCATTATGCTGCCATCTTCTTCTTTTTCTGTGAAGTAGCTAAATATTGATACTTTTCAAATCTAATGAATGAGTCAGTTGTAGTAGTGTAAGGGCTACATAATCTACCCCCTGCCTCTGGTGCCCTCAAAGCAGGATTTGTGGGTATTGGTTTAGTAATTGCAACCCTATACGATGAAGCTACTAGTAAATTATTTCCCATTGTTGGTCCTCTTGACACAATGAGCAATTGGAGTTTCTATTTGGTGTTGTGCAGTATTTTTAGTATCAAAGCTGTTATATTAGCGGCTCTGATGCCAATGTTACTGTAGCACCTCCAATTTGTACCCATCCTTATAGCCCTAACAGCTTACAGTTGGTGATTTACATTGTGATCAGAGGCGTTACCGCCATCCTAAAGAGGATCAGGCTAGCTTTAACACCCAAAACTTAACACTCTCACACGTATGTTAGACATGTTACATGATCTTATCTAGAGCTAATTGCTATACAATTAATTAGAGTAAGCGTAAAATACAAATTGTGATACCTTACTTGAAACAAGTCAAATGACATCTATGTTTTTTTTTCTACTTTTAAACTCAAGAATGCCATCTGATAACTCAACGAGCAGATATGTAGGCCACCCAAACTTCCATGGACATCATTGCGAGCTTCTCCGAACCCCACTGACCATCGTTGCTTCATTCAAACCGTTAGACTTCACAATTTCATGAACAAATTACCTAAAAACAGAAAAATACAAAAGATTTGAAAAATGAGATGAAGGCCAATACGTTTACCCCTATATTGTAAAGACTAAAATTCATTTTTCAGTGAGCGTGCGTATTTCAATTTATTTTAGTTCAAAATCAGGGAGGGAGAGAATCTTCATAAAACTATTACCGATTATTATTATCTGAAAGTGGGACTCAAAATGATGAGCTCATATATATATTGCGATCATTGAGTAGGTGTACACCTGCCAGGTCGATCGAATAGCCTGACTGGAGGCCCTGCGGGTGAATTGATGCGCATAAGGCCTGATGATTGATAACTGGTGGGTCCACTTGATTATGTGGCAAAATAATATTTGCAAATGATTCATTAAATAATTATATATTATGAGACTTTGGTATTTATGAAAAACATGTGAACTTTTGAATGATACAAGCAGTAGATGTATCTGTTTGCTAATCTCCCCCTTCCTTGCAATGAAGTGGGCAAGCTTGGGCAACTTAGTGGTGCGACCTTCTTTTTTGTTTAAAGGGGGTCTTTGAGAATTAGTTGTTACTTAATAAGAACTGATAATTTGATATTATTCATGTATCAAATCAATAACCTGCATGTCTACATTTTACCATAAACCTACTTCATTTGACTTTCAATTAATCAACGTGCGGGTACAATCCGTAAACTACATGTGAATACCTTTGCATTTCCATCTTTGTGAGCTCATTTACCCGCTGGTAACTTGTCATAACTGTGGAGCGTGTCGACCAGACTCACGGTTTTAGACAAGGTTTAAGTTTAATAATTGATCTCTTCTTCTCCATCTTCTATGCCACTACATAACTATACAACTTATTTTTTTTGATTTGTTCTTTCTTGATCTCTTGCTTAATCTTCCAAAAGCACACAGATTGAAAGTTGAATTAATTCATTATAGCTGTTTAATAACTAGATCTTAAATCAAATTTTGCCAATCTCAATGCACTACATACAACCCTTTCAACCATTATGTGTCATGAAACAATATTCGTTACAATAATTTAATAAGCACTGCCCATACCCAACCACATCCCACAATATTCATCTGAAAGATATCGCATAATTCATATTTTACATGTTACCAATTTATTCAAAACTTAAGTCCCTACCCATAGTTCATGATGGGATTCACGGAGATTTCCAGTCAACTTCCACCACTATTCCTTAATATTCTCCATTCTTCATAAACATGAACTCAATTAAACCCAATAGGCTATTCAAAACGTCACTCCTCACGGTAACTTTCATCTCTACTCTTTCTTATTACATAATTGAAGACTCCCATGGCGATATATGTCTCTTATTTCTTATCCCCTACTTTATACACTCTTCTAGCCATCATAACAACATAATTAAAGTTGGGTTTTTCTAGGTTCACCAATTCACTCAAAATTCTTTCCCTTTGTGCACGCTAGTGTCGAATTCCCCATTTATAATTCACATTAGCAAATTTCTTTAATGATCCTCCAGCTAATTTACTTAATTCCACAATTCTTTGATTAACCACTACGGCAATCCCAAATTATCAAACAGTTATTGCAACATTTCATAGATGGATTCTTTAACCCATTCTGGAACTTCTATCTATATCATAGAAAACAGCTTCTCAAAATGTTTCATGATTACTAGCTAATTACCTACCAAATCAACTAAATTCGACATACTAACTCATAAACATCATAATTTTGAGAAGAAATAATAGTATAATTTTGTGAAACAGAAGGGGAGAGCAGTTCCAAGAATTATACCTTAAACCCTAGAAATTGGTTGAGAGATTTATGCTAGGGACTTGACTGGGTGCTGAATAAAGGCGATAATAGGTCCTGTCAGTGAACGGTGGTGGTCATCGACCAGGAGCAGGCTCGATGGGCTGCAATAGCAACAACTAAAAGGAATAGGGCTGGAGCAATTTGAGTGAAAGAAGGAGAGGACAGACTTGGGATTACGTTGGTCAATTGCTGGCAAGGTCTGGCCCTTGCAAACTACAACAATGGTGGCTCGACCATGAGAGCAGGGGAAGAGAGAGAGGGAGAGGGCGTATGATGGAAGGAGCAGGCATGATATTTCAATTGTGTGTCCATCGACATGTGATATATGTATCCTTCTTCTTTTATTTATTTATTTACTTATTATTATTATTATTATTATTATTATTATTATTGTTATTATTATTATGAATTAAATTGAAATTTGATACTTGAGAGTCTTGTAGCTTGACTCATTCGTGTTGCCCAAGACCTGCATAGGAAGTTCAAAGATATGAACATTTTGAATTGAATGCGCCGCTCAAATTAGCCTAATCATGTAATTAAGCAGGATAATAGTTAACCTAATTTGAGACATTATAACCTTCCCGCTTTAAAATAAGTTTCATCCTCGAAACTTAAAAACATAACCCCAAGGCAATTAGGGTTAATATATAGTACCAAATTTGGTTATGCCCTCTTCTTCTTCTTTTTTCCCCCGAGGTAATTTCAATAATGCTAATTGATTAACAAAATAGAAGACAAGAAGGAAGTCTTAGTTTTGCAAGTATTTTACTTGCTATATTTGGCTTAAACGTCAATAATGAATATCTCCAATGCCTAATAATAAAAAATAATAGAAATGGCTACCAAGGGGATAAATATTTTCCAGAACAAACACCTTGATTGGAAATAATTTCAAGAGTGAGTGTCAAAATACACATGCTGGTACAATTATCGATTACAAAGGATACTTGACATAGCTTGGGCAAATAAGTAGTATGGATCGACCGTTGACACAATCTTGATACAAGAGGGGTGGTCACATGGCTACTTGTATTGAGAATTTCATCATCCTGTCCAAACTCAATTCAAAGAAAAGTACAGAATCAACGTCGTTGTGAATTGGAGTATTGTTCAACCTAAATGGACTTCTGATAAACAAAATTGATTCACAATGACTTCGAACTGAAAAATGAGATTGAATCGAGCGAATTATAGATTTTAACTAGGTATCCCTTCCATTAGAATAGAAGGAATCCAAATGTATGTTTATGGGACTCGTATGCTGAAAATCAAGATAGTTTGAAGTAGTTACTTAGAATCAAACAAGAAGATTACATCATATGTCGAATATTAAGAACTAGAGTTAAGTTTACATATTTTGATTGCTAAGTGGAAAGGATGAGTGGTACTTTTAAGGCTAAGTTGCTACAATAAATAAGTAAGATTGCCAAGAGAGATGTGGGTGCAAAAGTTAAATCAATATTCTTCTGAATGATCTCTCCATATAAAGGGCATACAAATAGCAACCTTGAAACAACTTGGGAAAAGCAATTGAATGATAAGTAACAGGGAATGCATTTCACTTCCAAGCTTGAAGTTGCTGGATTATAAGAAAATAACACGAGCTTCACTTCCAAGCTTAAAGTTGTTGGATTATAAAAAAAATAACATGAGCATACCAGCTAAATTCCAACAAGATGATTGCCCGGCAAAAAGAATACTGTCATTAATCTATGTTAGAATGTTAGAGCATCCGCATTGCAAGGCTCATGAGCCAAAAATTTGGCTCACGGTCCAAGCAATACCATGCATCAGTGATCCGCTTCGCTCGCTCTACGGTCCAGCTCATGGCCATGATCCGCTCCCCACACATTCTCTCTCTCTCTCTTTTTGCCAACTAAGCATTTAAAAGTCTAAAGCCCAATAATATAGTAGTAGTGGGGTTTATAAAATATTATTTTATTTGGTGATCCAAGTTGGTGATCCATAGGATGTAGAGAAGAAAAAAAAGTTGGCTTGTGAGATGATGTGGAGGTTGTGGGCCCCCACTTATGATCCAAATTTTTGGATCACCAATGCGGATGCTCTTAAGACAAAGAATGGCCAAAATAAATGAATAGAAAAGTAATACAATTGTAAGGGTTTCAAGGGATAAGAAAATGAGTAAGAAATAATGAATATATAAACATCCGATTAATATTTTAAGAGAGGCCTAAGACACCAGTTGTACACATAGGTGAATACACTTTCAGCGAAATGAAGGGGAAAATGATGAAATTCAAAAGTATCAAAATGTCTTGATCATTTAAAGTTAGACTAGCACGTATTTCATAGTTTGTAATGAATTTTAAGGACATGGTGGGTCACGTTATAAAGCAGGAGCATTGTTGAGGACCGATAGAACTCCACAAATTTGAAATGAAAAGAGAAAATTAAATAATATTGGAAAGAAGCAAATTTCAAAGGTGGGGTCAAACCAAACAAATATGAGAAATGTTAACAAGAAGTGCATAAACACAAAAGACAGATTCTAATTGGCAAAGAGTTGGATGGTAGTTTGGATCTTTTAGGCAAATGTTCTAAATCCAGAGGAGATACAATAGCAAAGAGATGATACCATAAACGAGTTGAGATGACTATGTGAAAAGTAAGCGAATGATTGAAAAGTAATGAGGATGTTGTTGATGTAAGGTTTCACTGGAAATAACAAATGAAAAATTAGGAAACGATAAGTATAGAAAAATAGTGTTATGAGGCAAGTAGAATGTGAAAACAATGGTACCATAAACAATTCAAGAATGAAGGTTATCTCAATTTATCAGATAGAAAATCTCCATCTCGAAATTACCGAATAACAAAATAATTCCGGAATAGGTTTCCATGGGAAGACAGAAATTAACAAGGCAAAAGCTTCCATGGTTTAGCAAGGGAGGTTATAAAATTTACATCCTAGAAGGAAGACAACCAAGTGCTTATTTAGATAAATATGAACAGAGAAACAATCATGATCGAAAAGAATTATCAAAATACTACAGTATATGACAGAAAGAAGTGAGGCGCCTTACAAACAATACTTTTCAACAAAATAGACAAGGATATGCATTTGGTTATGGGACTCTTAAAGGTTTCTTGTTGCGGAATTTGCCCTAGATTTCGACTGTGCTAGTCAGACAAGGGAATTCAGGCCCTAATGCTAAGTGTCATTTAGATGATTTAGATTACAGTGGAAAAAGGTACATTGAATTACAAAGGCAAATGAAGGATAAACAGATTCCAGGTAATCAATTTAGTGAAAGGAAAAGTATGTGCAACTGTGACTAATGAATTAAAGCGCAATGCCAACATTCTTCGGTATAAACAGAAAGATTCCAATACTATTAGAGATGAGGGACAATATTATAGGAGGAAATTGATCTTGATGGTAATAATATGAGGAATATTCCAAGGATGGGTCATAATACGACAGAGGAGTTGGACTTCATAACTTATAGATGTCGATTAAATTCAAGTGACTTTAATCTGAAGTCATAAGGTATCAAAGAAATGTTCAAAATAATGTGGATAAGAATGATGCTTTGATAGGAGATGATCATGTATAAAGCTTAATAAACCAACCCAAATGACTATTGCTTATCACAAAGAGTCCAATGGGGTGCCGTCTACCGATAGGTGGTTAGCTCAAAGTTGTAACAAAATTAGTCAATTATTGAATACTAACTAATCAAGGGTGCTTAGAGAGTGACAATAGGAGTACTCATCCAAACCAACAAGGTGACACCATAGCTGAAGAACAACTTTTCAGGGGTGGTTGTAGTTACGTTGAAGGAAATGTGAGAATCTGTAAAATGGTGATGCTGTAGGACTATATTTCCCATAGTTTGCTAGATCTATTAAGCCTTTTTTTTTTAGTATGAAAGAACAATATGATCTAAGAGATCTTAGGGATTGGGACACGGAAAATAGAGTACGAGTTTCAGTTAACATCAAGACATGGAAAGGTCAGATTATTTAACACGAGAGGATAACGAGCAGTATTAAACACAATATATAGGCATCCTTGATATTGGTCTGCTAAATATTATCAATGGAATCGGATAGGCCTCCGGAAAAATTCACATGACTAGGATGATTGCCTGAGTCTTGCTCAACATTTAAAAAAAAAAAACACTAGACTGCAAAGTTCTTAGGTTGTGCCATCACACAGTTCACTTATTATATGTGGCCTCATATTTGTAGATTTGATATTAAGCCCAGAATTGCTATTATATCCATAAGTCCAACAATCAAAACTCATATGCAATTTATATACACTCAAGTGCAAAAACTAAATCCTTGCTCAAAAACATATATTACTGTAGTGATACTAAAAGATCAAAATACCTACCTCGACTATTAAAGCTAGTCTCCAAATACCACCCATCACCTAAGCTACCTCCACATCACTTCATGTACTCTACAAATGGACATGCAGTCTAGTTTATAGGAAGTCTCATGAAGCCCCTTACGGAAAGAATCATGGTGTACATCATTTGACCTCAAGTGATGGCTTATAAGTTCTTCACATTATAAGTTTGATGTAACCCCCCTTTCACCAATGAGCAACCTTTTAATTGTTTCAATTGCCTCTTGTTTCTCTCGTGGTTGCTCTACCCGTAGCCTCAAACTAACAACCTAGTTTAGAGTATACCTTTACTCCATGTCACTGCATGCACCGGATAACAACTAATCAGAATCATCAAGATACAATTTGATAATGAGAAACTGCATTCTTCGTATAAATAATTTAAAAAACACACACACACACATTTTTCAGCCTTATGCATTTGTGGATGTCTACTAACTCCCTCAAATTCCGCAAACGTTTCACAAGGTCAGATTACAATATTATGGACACTTGTTCATGTAACCCCTCTTTTTTTTCTTCTTTTTTTTGTGCAGATTTGAGTCCTAACGCCCAGCTGTTACACTATTTTCCTAAAAACTCGCTTTTTAACACCCCATTGCAAGTGAGTTCTGGACTAATCTCCCTTGATTTGATCAAGACTAATCATACACATAATGGTTGACCGCGGCATAATCAATAAATTGAATTGTCCAACCCTATTTCTTCAAAAAGCATTCTCCATGTTTATCCACATGACTTTCGAAGGACCATTCATCCTATCAACACTTCAATTACAACCTTCAACCTAACTTTAACTAGGAGCTAAACTCATGTCTTTAATTGCACCCACATGTACAAATCAAGTTGTAACATACCCAATTGGTTTCCTCTACGCGATTGTAAAACACCTAATATATTATAGCTCGCATATACTCCCGCATCGTAATGATGCTTCGGTGATCATGCTATTAAGACATAGCTGGCAATCCTCATGACTTTTCATAAAATTTTCCAACTCAATATGTCCTTTAATATACAACCACATATCACCCATATATTATCAATAATACTTTCATCATGTCTTCTTTGTAGAACTAGTATCACCAACCAAATGTAAAAGCAATATGGGTCCTTACAACCTCTCGTAGAGTAAGTCAATTGTAACTTCAAAACAACTGAAAGGACATACTGCAAATGTAGTAGACGTTAGATATTGTTTAGGTCATATCATTTGAGATCCTAATTGACTCCAAATAATTCATGAGTATAGGGAAGAAGTCTATATAGGTTAGCACCTTATAAAAATATATAAGAAAGAGATGAAAGAAGCAAAAACAAGGCGAGTATCACTCAACACCTAGCAGTTACTAACTTGAAAGCCTAACATTAGTAGTGCCCTTAATTGCTGCAAACATTAGTTGCATATCCTTTATGGCTCACAGTGATCTAACAACCTGCCTCTGATACCACAACTGTAACGCCCCCAATCTGTACCCATCCTCATATCCCTAACAACTTATAGTTGGTGATTTACATTGTGATCGGAGGCGTTTCCGCCGTCCTAAAGAGGACCAGGCTAGCTTTAACACCCAAAACTTAACACTTTCACATGTATGTTAGACATGTTACAAGATCTTATCTAGAGCTGATTGCTATACAATTAATTAGTGTAAGCATAAAGTACAAATTGTGATACCTTACTTGAAACAAGTCAAATGACATCTATTTTTTTTTTCTACTTTTGAACTCAAGAATGCCAACTGATAACTCAACGAGCATATATGTAGGCCACCCAAGCTTCCATGGCCATAATTGTGAGCTTCTCCAGACCCCACTGACCGTCGTTGCTTCATTCAAACCATTAGACTTCACAATTTCATGAACAAATTACCTAAAAACAGAAAAATACGAAAGATTCGAAAAATGAGCAGAAGCCCAATACGTTTACCATATATTGTAAAGACTAAAATTCATTTTTCAGTGAGCGTGCGCATTTCAATTCATTTTAGTTCGAAATCAGGGAGGAAGAGAATCTTCACAAAATTGTTACCGATTATTATTATTATCTGAAAGTGGAACCCAAAATGATGAGCTCATATATATATTGTGATCATTGAGTAGGTGTACACTTGCCAGGCCGATCAAATAGCCTGACTTGAGGTCGCGCAGGTGAATTGATGGGCGTAAGGCCTAATGATTGATAACTGGTGGGTCCACTTGATTATGTGGCAAAACAATATTTGAAAATGATTCATTAAATAATTATGTATTATAAGACTTTGGTATTTATGAAAACCATGTGAACTTTTGAAGGATACAAGTAGTAAATGTACCTGTTTGCTAATCTCTCCCTTGTAATGAAGTGGGCAAGCTTGGGCAACTTAGTGGTGTGACCCTCTTTTCTGTTATAGGGGGTTTTTGAGAATTAGTTGTTACTTAATAAGAACTAATAATTTGATATTATTCATGTATCAAATCAATAACCTACATGTCTACATTTTACCATAAACCTACTTCATTTGACTTTCAATTAATCAACGTGCGGGTACATACCATCCGTAAACTACATGTGAATACCTTTACACTCCCATCTTTGTGTTCTCATTTACCCGCTGGTAACTTGTCATAACTGTGGAGCGTGTTGACCAGACTCACGGTTTTAGGCAAGGTTTAAGTTCAATCATTGATCTCTTCTTCTCCATCTTCTATGCCACCGCATAACTATACAACTTATTTTTTTGATTTGCTCTTTCTTGATCTCTTGCTTAATCTTCCAAAAGAACGCAGATTGAAAGTTGAATTAATTCATTATAGTTTAATAATTAGATCTTAAATCCAATTTTGCCAATCTCAATGCACTACATACCACCCTTTCAACCATTATGTTTCATGAAACTATATTCGTTATAATAATTTAATAAGAACTGCCCATACCTAGCCACATCCCACAATATTCATCTGAAACGTATCACATAATTCACATTTTACATGTTACCAGTTTATTCAAAACTTGAGTCTCTACCCATAGTTCATGATGGGATTCACGCACATTTCTAGTCAACTTCCACCACTATTCCTTAATAATCTCCATTCTTCATAAACATGAACTCAATTAAACCCAGTAGGCTATTCAAAATGTCACTCCTCACGGTACTTTTCATCTCTACTCTTTCTTATTGCATAATTGAAGACTCCCATGGCAGTATATGTCTCTTATTTCTTATCCCCTACTTTATACACTCTTCTAGCCATCATAACAACTTAATTAAAGTTGGGTTTTTCTAGGTTCACCAATTCACCCAAAATTGTTTCCCTTTATGCATGCTAGTGTCCAATTCCCCATTTATAATTCACATAAGCAAATTTCTTTAATGATCCTCCAGTGAATTTACTTAATTCCACAATTCTTTGATTGACCGCTATGACAATCCCAAATTATCAAATAGTTATTGCAACAATTCATAGATTAAACCATTCTGGAACTTCCATCTATATCATAGAAAACAAATTCTCAAAATGTTTCATGATTACTAGCTAATTACCCACCAAATCAACTAAATTCGACATATTAACTGACAAACATCATAATTTTGAGAAGAAATAATAGTATAATTTTATGAAACAAAAGGATAGAGGAGTTCCAGGAATTATACCTTAAACCTTAGAAATTGGTTGAGAGATTTATGGTAGAGACTTGACTGAGTGCTGAATAAAGGCGATAATAGGTCCTGGCAGTGAATGGTGGTGGTTGTCGACCAGGAGCAGGCTTGATGGGTTGCAACAGCAACAACTAAAAGGAACAGGGCTGGAGCAATTTGAGTGAAAGGAGGAGAGGGCCGACTTGGGATTATGTTGGTCAATTGCTGGCAAGGTCTGGCCCTTGCAAACTACAACAATGGTGGCTTGAGCATGAGAGCAAAGGAAGAGAGAGAGAGAGACAGAGAGAGAGAGAGAGAGGGGGGGAGAGGGCGTATGAAGGAAGGAGCAGGCATGATATTTCAATTGTGTTTCCATCGACATATGATATATGTATCCTTCTTCTTTTATTTATTTATTTACTTATTTATTATTATTATTATTATTATTGTTATTATTATTATTATTATTATTATTATTATTATTATGAATTAAATTGAAACTTGATACTTGAGAGTCTTGTAGCTTGACTCATTCGTGTTGCCCAAGACCTGCATAGGAAGTTCGAAAATATGAAAATTTTGAATTGAATGCGCGCACTCAAATTAGCCTAATCATGTAATTAAGCAGGATAATATTTAACCTAATTTGGGACATTACAGTTACTAACTTGCATGGTGAATGATATTAATGAAGTCAGTGAACAAAAACCCAAGTTGTGCTATGTTATGTTATGCAAATCCCTGGCTATATATATGACATAAAGCCCAAGTATTGACAACAAGTTTGTATGACAGGATATTGGTCAGTGAAGCTGATAGACATTGAAAAGTATCTAACACACAAACAGAGCCACAAAATGCTGATGATCGGATGGCTCCATGTAGTGAAGAAACTTTCGAAATTAACATGAGCCTGTAGGGGAAAAACAGAAGAAGCAGCACCAGAGAGAAAGTGTGCAACAGACGATAAAGAGAGCATCTAAAACAACTGCTAGAAAGAAAGTGCAATTCAAGCAAGTTGAATTTGAAAAACCTGTAATTGAGAACGTAGAACTTTCAATTATTAGGACTAGATCATGGACTGGGTTGCTTTGGCATAGAATGGCCCTAGGTGGCTTTCTAACTTTGGTGGAGAGGCTAGATTATGAACAATGGTCAACCATAATGGAGACAGGGTTTGGAGGAATTCTAGCCGTGAGAACAAAATTGATTCCTAAAAGATTCGTTAGGTGATTGTTA
Organism: Selenicereus undatus; assembly: GCA_017589665.1. Taxonomy (NCBI): domain Eukaryota; kingdom Viridiplantae; phylum Streptophyta; class Magnoliopsida; order Caryophyllales; family Cactaceae; genus Selenicereus; species Selenicereus undatus. The sequence continues at coordinate 24,306,225 of JACYFF010031959.1, forward strand.
GAGAAATATGATCCATGGGATTGTTTTCTAAACCTCCCCAATGGTAAGCCACAAATAGATGAGGAAGATGTTTATGCCACACTAGGATTACCAATGGGACAACTTGAAATAAGTGAAGGCTAGAGTTCACAATCTGACATAGAGTTTTTAGAGTTGTAGAGAAGAAGGTGGAATGTTGAAAGAGGTAGACCACCAATTGGTAGCATTTATGAAGTCATCCTGGAGCGTAGTGGGCATGGACATGAATTCATTACAGACTTCATCGCATATGCCATATCCACTTGCATTGTTGGAAATGCAAATGGCACTTGTCAATTTCATGTAGTGAAGTATTTATGCAATGTTAATGAAATTCATAAATACAATTGGTGTGCATATGCCATCAAGTGCCTGAATGATGCGATAATTGAATGGAAGAAAGATAAGAGTAAATTTTTCACTAGACTACTGTTATTCCTAATAGTAAGCTCATTTGATCAGCCCATTTCATTAAGCTGGAGCCAATTAGTAATTACATTATACATTTTGGTTTTCCCTAAATGTGATAAAGCATAATATGTATAGCTCCTCATAAATGGTATCAATGACTTATTAGATTTCTTTTATACTAAATGGACTGCATGTCTTTGCTGGTCATATATAAATAGAACTTCTTATGATATATCTCTAAGTTGACCAATTCTGGATATATGCAAGTTTTACTTGGTTCATTATGGACTTTGAATTAGTTCATTGAGTAATTGAGTAAGGTTCATAGTACAACATGCTAATTCTGGGTGTGTGTAAGTTTTACTTGGTTCACGATTTACTTTGCATTGAGTAATTGAGAAATGTTCATTGTAAAACCTGATTGGTATTGGAACTAAGTGCAACAAAGAAGTGCATTCTAAGTCTAATATAGTTTACTGTTTTTTTTTGGGTGAGTTCACTTATTTATTGAATGTTGTTCACTATGGAAGTCAACAACACATGTTAAAATGCTTCAGTCTTCTTTTATAATGAGTTGCCTTCATGTCTCTAAATTGACCAATTCTGTATATGTGTAAGTTTTACTTGGTTTACTATGGACTTTGAATTAGTTCACTGAGTAATTAAGAAAGGTTCACTGTAAAACATGCTAATTCTGGGTGTGTGTAAGTTTTACTTGGTTCAACATTTACTTTGCATCAGTTCACTGTGTAATTGGTGAATGTTCACTATAAAACCTGATTGGTATTGGAACTAAATACAACATAGAAGTGCACTCTAAATCTAACACTATTCACTATTTTTTTGGATGAGTTTAGTGAATTGTTGAATGTTGTTCACTGTGGAAGTCAACAACACATATTAAAATGCATTAGTCTTCTTTTATAATAAGTGGTCTTCATGTCTCTAAGTTGACCCATTCTATATATGTATAGGTTTAACTTGGTTTACTATGGACTTTGAACTAGTTCACTAGGTAATTGAGTAAGGTTCACTCTAAAACACACTAGTTCTGGGTATGTGTAAGTTTTACTTGGTTCACTAATTACTTTGCATTAGTTCGATGAGTAATTGAATGATGTTCACTGTGGAAGTCAAGTAAAGTTCACTGTAAAATATGCTAATTCTGTATATATAAAAGTTTTACTTGATTCACTATTTACTTTGAATTAGTTCACTGGGATATTGACAAATGTTCATTATGGAACCTAATTAGTAATGGAACTAAAGTAGGCATAGAATTGCACTCTAAATTTAATATTGTTCCCTGGTTTTTATGGTTGAGTTCACCGAATTGTTGAGTATTGTTCATTGTGTCTATCTTCTTTAATAATAACTGGTCTTCATGTCTTTGCTAGTCATACATGTACAAATCAACCACTAATATTGTATAATGTACTATTATAATAGTTGTTTTACCTAGATAGAGTGCAATTTAGAGGAAACAAAGTTGAAAGATGGTTCCTAGTTGCAATAAATTGGGATGTAGAAAAGGTGAGAAACAGAGACAGAGATGAACAATTACCTAGAGAATACAAAAGAGGTAGAATAATAGAGAGAATTGACTACCAAAATATAGCAAGTTTGACTGAAGCAGATTTGGAGCTGTATACATAAGAATTGCAAGAAGGCCAACCTCAACAAGGAGGATTTGGTGAGATGTCAACGACAACTGCAACTATAGAGCAACGATATCTATACTGTCCACATTGCAATGGACAACGTTAAGACATCGTACGTGTCACTAATGATCTAGTGTAGGTAACTTGCTTGAGTACCGTATTAAATGTAAAAAATAATTATCAAAACAAAGCAATTTACATTTGTTTGCAACTGTGTAAAGAACAAGCCATGCATTACTATTTTTCCAAAATTAAATTTAATTTCTGCCCAAGAGCTGTAGGGCAAAGATGTTATACTCAATTAGAAAATTTACTTCAATAAATTTACGTATGCCTTATGGCCAAGATAATGTGACCACAGTTGCTCCAGCACAACAAGGAAAGACATCAACACAAATGTATACTCAAAGGTCTCAACCCCATACTGGTGACGCAGCATGTGGGAATGAGAATGTAACAGAGTGCCAAATGACACGTATCACTGCAGCCCGGAGTTCTTGGAATAGGTTGACCAGCTAGAAAGTATGGATAGAGAACAAATGCAGCGAAGAAAAAGGATGGCTTACAGTCCTCCAAGTTTTAGCCTTGGAATCTCACCTAAAAAAGAAGCATGTGCCACACATTCAGCAGACATAACCCCTGCATCATTTCAATTTGAATTGGGAGTACACACAGCTCCTAGAGGATTAAAATTGCAGCAGCATCTGAGTAGCATATATATCAGGGCTATGAATATGCTGTTAGTGTTGAGAAATCACAAGAAACCACCAAACACATACACAAGGTAGCAGATAAACATGGAAACAAGAAAGGTAAACAAGTGGTGCTAAGGCAGCAGCCGAAGAGGATTGTGAAACAAATGCCCTTTCAATGTCGATCACCGTATCTTAAAGATTACAGAGAGGCTAGGGATCGGCTGAATCCTGAACAACTAATGTTGGTAGACTATACTTTTCTCCCAGCAGATGAATTGCACCCATCAATGTAAGTATTATGCTTTACAACAACATCAACACATACAAGATGATTCGTATTATACTTTGTTCGTATATTATTCCTTAAAGAAATAATAACTAAAATCAAACGTATAGGGAGACTGTTCGAGTATGAGCATGAAGAAGAAGACAAAAGATTGTGGATATTCAGGGAAGGATTTAAACAATGGCTGGAACAAAACGGGACTTAGAAAATTCTATAGTGGATGTACATGTACTATGTCTACTTCTAAACTGGATGGAAAGGCGAAGAAATCCAAGTATAAGAAAAAGAATATTCTTTGGTACAAATGTTCACGTAAGAGAATCACACAATACAAATAACATAGATAGCTCTTTTATAGCAGATTTTTGTTGACTATCATTAAAATGGTGCTTTGAATTTATAGATGGCTATAGAGAATTAAACTTTAGATTTATCCAAGATCTTCAAGACAATAATGGACCTTGAAACAAGAAGGTATAAATGGATGAAATTGGATGAGGCACAATTGGTAAGGTCCATAGCACTTGTCGATTGTATTGATATATCTAAAGTAAACAACACTCCAAATGTGAACAAACATTGACTGCATAGTGAACCAGAAGAATATTAGCAGTGAACAACTCATAATATCATATGAATGCATTATACTTGGTAAAAACGATACTTTATGACCATTATCCACTTACATTGTGAAAAAAGTCATTCAATCTATTTTGAAGTAGAAAAGTGAACAACATGAGAAAGAAATAGTAAACATGTTGAGGTAGCAAATCCTTTCATCTTCTATGTGACCATAGTTTACTATAAAACATCAGGTCATTCATCATTGGGCCATTTTGTATTCACTATAACCTGATAAGAAACTTGTATATGCATAACCTCATGAGTTTTATGTGAAATATAGGTGCTTTTCCCCATTCTTAGAGACAATCATTTTTTTGTGCTCTGTTACGATTTTGTAATAAGGAAAGTCATTGTACTTGACAATTGCTTAGCAAGGAAGAACCCTACATCAAGATATAAGCATTGTGCAATGTCTATGGTAAAGATTCCTTAACAACAATAACCTTAACTCCATTACAATAATGTCATTTAGTAATATGTTCATAAATTCTGTGCAGAATAATTTGTTCGCTATCTACTTATTGAATGAAGGACATAAAAGAGGGATTGACATGCGGAAATTTACCATAGTGTTTGGACTCTGTCTTGGCAAGATGATATGAACATTTATGATTGTGGGATTTATACCATACACCATATGGAGTCATTTCAGGGAGGAAATGTCAAGTACTGGACACCTAGTTTTGAAAAGAACCAGGTAACTTATACATTTCATGGTCTAATTACAACTTCGAAGTAAGTGTAAATCAAATGCAAAGGTCCAATATGCACATCATATTAGAAAGTGCTTATGTCCCATACACATGTCCAAAATGCAGGAAGAGTTTGTCATATATCTACGTTCAAGGAATGCAACAATGATATAAGAAAGTGAACTGAATGGCCTACGGGTGCAAGTACAAGAAGCAGCCAAAAAAGACTTCCAGCAAAGGAAAATAGTACAACAACAACTTCAGCAATAGTACTACTCTACTATTAGGTAGTTAGCTTAGTTTAAAACCTTGGTGCATAGAGCACACACCTAATTTATGACTTTTAATATGTGACAAATGCAGAACTTCTTTTTCTATATTTATTAAAAGTATGTGTGTTCCTAAAGCAACAAGGCATTGTACAAATGTACTCTCCATAGTTTGTACACGTAAAGCCCATGGCAAAGTATTAACCATAAGGATCAATTACAAGAACAAAAATACGCTGATAAGCCAGAATAGCATGTTGTTGCCATCTACAAAAGCAAAGATCATCTCCAACATGCCATGATGTTCACTACAATTTATGGACATCAAATACGCTTAACAACTAAACACATTTAAAAGCGCATCAAAATATTCAATATACAAGTCAACGATGTGCATTAATTTATCAATGTTGCTCAATGTATTGCACAAACATGTCCCGTAATTTAACATTATATTTTTCAAAAAAGACTAAATAAATCATTGCACTAACAATTGTTGTTCATTATGCAACATAATATAATTCACTATGTTATCTCACTTGCAAAAAAGGTACCAAAATATGAAAAAAATAGACAGAATATGGAGAAACATGTTAACATTATCATAAGCATTTACTTTGTCCCAAACTTGACAACATAATAAGGTATGTCCAAATTATAGGTAATTAAAAGAAAGCACATTAGACAACACCAGCAAAAAATTGTAAAATAAAATAAAATATACAATTATGCAATATATAATTGTCCACTGTGCAGTTTAAAATTGTTCACTACATTGTCAAAATGTTGTTCATTATACAAATTGTACAATCCTAAAAGAAACGAATCCACTGATGGTGGGTAGACCTATTAACAATGTCAGATTGCTGCTATGAATTATTATAACCAAAATGACCTTGTAGAACTAGAAATATGAATCCAAGATGAACGAAAACCTAAAAAGCAAACATAATTGATGAACATAAGCTACCACACATAATCCAAACTGAACTTATAAACAATAAATACAAAAAGGAACATCAGCATTGTAATATGTCCATAACACAACTCTTATGGTCTCAATAACTCACTGCATAATTTGTAACATAAGGACTAAACACCAGAAATATACAATGTCTCCAACTCTACGCTAGGACTTTCAATGCTTATCATTATGAGTAGCATTTGCATGAAAGTTATTAGTATGGAACTGTTGCAAGACTGGTGGAGGCATGGAGTCGTGATCAGCATAAACACTAAACTGCTGTTAGATGAATACAAATAATAAGTCGGATGAAAAGATGGCGGTGGAAATGAGCCCTACATAAAAAGGGAAATACACAAGGAGTTAATAAAAGGTTCACTATACTATTCAAGGGTGTTCACAAAATAACTTAATGTTGACCACTCATTTAAAATGGCACAGACAATCATGACCAAACGAGTAAATGTAAATGAATTCATATGTATGATGTACCTCACCCACAAGATGTTGAACATGCGGAACTGAAGATGAAAGGTTAAATGTCGGCAATGTAATCTGCTCTAAAAAACAAATAGTAATTAACAACAAAGCATATACACATAATAAATATATTAAAAAATAACATATTAGTAATGTATCTGTCAAAGCATTTGTGAGCAACTTATGCCAGTATACGGAGGAGCACTTGCAAAACATGGTCCATTCTTCGTATAGCACAATATGCAAATAGAATCACTAACAACTTTAATATTATGTAAAAGATAACAAATCTCACGAGGACATAAATCAAACCAAAGATTGAATGTGACAAATCTAACCACTTCCAAATATAGAAACTTAAATAAATAATCAACGTACAATGGTCAGCATCAAACCATTCGTTATTGACAACCTATGATAGTGGTGTTGCCACCGTAGGTTCAGTCGGGCCAGTTGACACCCATCTCAAAAAAAAAAAAATTATATACGTTTGAGAATTTAAAAAAATTAGAAGTTAACTATATGTATCAGATGCATTGAAGAGGTACATGAAACTTTCCTTGCTTTAGCGGTCTAGACGCCTGATTTATGACTTGCCTCGTCTTTGATGTCGCAGGTTCGAGTCCTCTATCCTTCCCTTTTTCTGTTTTATTTTTTTCATTTTTTTTAACTTATGCCTTACAAATTACTGAGATAAGCTCATAAGTAGCCTCCCGTACTCTTCCTCTATTTGTTCGAGTCCTCCAATCTCCACTTGCTAAAAGGGCAAAACACCAATGCTCTACTGATGGGGACCATCAAGACCAAGCTTCAAAAGAGCAACCAGTTGGCCCACACATCCATTCAAGCCCTAAGGAAGTCCAAAATATCCATACCTTGGTCAAGAACACATTGGAGCATTCGGACAGAATGGGGGCAGATTCAACCGGAAATTGGCCCAACTTTGTGCACGTTTTGGGACTTGAAGGTGAGGGGATGATTGACTGCATTACCCCCTCTCTTTAAGTTTAAGATGTTAGGAATCCAATAAAATAAGTTGCAAGGGGTTTGGAGGTTATTTGGTTGGTCAAACAGCAAGTTCTTCCAGATGCTACAAGCTAGGCGCTAATCCAGCACAGTCTGAAATGAAGGAAGTTTTGGACCAGCAACTTAAGTCCATGTTTTCTGAAATTTTAAGGCATGAAAGGGGACATAAATATTTATCAATTCATGGGTTCAAATCCCATCCAAAGCACGCCCTTGTGATGGTATTAACCGGCCAAAAGGATAAAGAAAACACCTTTTACCCGGGTAAACACTAGCCGGTACAAGGGGTCTTTCTCCTTGGGTTTTGCTTTGCCCACTTGCTAATTTGATTTGTTTTGCTGCATTCTAGGACCATTGTAAGCTTGACACCTCATTTGGGAGGCATCATGATCCCTAATGAGGTAAATTAAGCTAGTTAGTGAGGTGTTAAGCTAGTAAGAGATAGATGAGATGTGTTTACACTTCCCCACATGTACTAATCTTGTTTTTGCTGCATGAGAGAGAGGGAACTCGGATGAAGGAGAACAAAACTAGCCTTGGCCCTCATTTGTAATCACTTTTGAAATACATGAACTTTGTGAGTTAGAAAACTCTCCCCATTAAAACTCCTAGTGTTGCATCTTGAGCTTGGCAACTCAAGTGAGTCTCTAGGTCCTTTTATCTCAACTAGAAAGTGATTCATTTCAGTCACTAGTTGATCTAAAGGGATTGCCCAAGTGTTCTCCAAGGGTGGCTCTTAGGATTATCCCTTGCAAGGTCACTTGAATATCCAAGCTCTTGCATTTCTCTCTTTGTATTCGGTGTCTTCTTCCTCAAAACCGAAACATCTCTTGAATGTTCTTGTGAGTTGCTTCTTATTGTTCGTGGTATACATCATCTACCCACACACTCAACCACCACCATTCCACCAAACCACCACCCACTGCCTGCCACTCACCGGTGACCGCCCCTACACCGAAACGCGACGGCCAGCTCATGACCCACCAATGACCTCAACTCTCTCTCCAAATTTGTGAGTTGTCCTATTACTAATACTAGTTTAAATGTTTAATTGGCTTGAATTTGTTACTTAATTCTTCAATTTGTAGATTAATAAGTTTGTGTTGTTTGATTTGTGAGTTTATTTGTCAATTTTAATTCCAAATTTGTTTAACTTAAATGTTTAATTTCAATTCTAGGTTAAATCTCAATTTGCAGATTAGTTTGTTGTATTCTTTAATTTGTGAGTTTATTTATCAATTTCAATTCCAACTTTGTTTAATTTATAGGTTTCATTTTAATTATAGGTTAACTCTTAATTTGTAGATTGCTTTATTTTTATAGTTTAATTTGTGAGTTTATTTGCCAATTTCAATATAAAATTTGTTTAATTTATATGTTTAATTTCAATTCTAGGTCAAAATGTATAGATATTTCAAAAAGATAGCTAAGGAATCCTCGTCGTTACCTTCAAGTTCGAAATCCGAAAATTTGCCATTGAATGAAGATGGAAATGATGTCACTAAACTACAACCACCATCTTGTGGTGTAAATACTAATTCCATTCCCTCTTCTACTCAAAGAAGTAGGGTTGATGTAAATGCTCTTCCATCTGACCCGGGAGAAAGAAAACCAATGTCACAATACCATCCAGATGAACGTGATGAGGTAAGAAGAGCTTATCTTCAAAAAGGCCCATTTCAACCCCGAAATCATGCTTTCCCTCAAGCATTCATGTATAGAAATATGCATCAATTCAATAATACTTGGTTTGGTGAATATGGAAATTGGTTGGAATATAGCATAAAGGAAGACGCTGCATTTTGCTTGTGCTGTTATTTGTTCAAAAATGATGAAATAAGCTATTTTGGTGGAGATGCATTTACAACAAAAGGATTTAAGAGTTGTAATAAGATGGGTAAATTCAAAAAGCATATTGGTGGGGTAAATAGTGTGCATAACCAATGTGTGAAATGATGTGAGGACCTTATGATGCAAAGACAATCCATACAAACTGCATTGGATAAACAATCAGAACATGCTAAAGCTGAGTATAGAACTCGTTAGACTGCTTCGGTTGATGTATCAAGATTGCTGTTGTTTGGGGATTTGCCTTTCTGAGGTCATGATGAAAGCGAACATTCAAAAAGGAAAGGAGTTTTTCGATCCACTCTAAAGTTTCATGGGGGAAAAGAATGAAAATGTAGGAAGTGTTATTTTGAAAAATACTCCTGTTAATTGTATAATGTATTCCCCTAACATCCAAAAAGATATTGCAAATGCATATTCAAGAGAAACTGTTAATGCTATTCTTGAAGAAATTGGGGATGGATATTTTGCTATATTAGCTGATGAATCCCATTATGACTCTTGTAAACAACAAATGGCTATTGTTTTGAGATACGTTGACAAAATGGGGGCGTTATGGAGCGCTTGGTTAGCCTTGTTCATGTCACTAGCACTACCGCATTGTCATCGAAAGAAGAAATTTATTCTATGCTTGCTAAGTTATCCTTGAGCCCATCTCGAATACGAGGACAAGGGTATCATGGGGCTAGTAATATGAGGGGGCATGTCAATGAACTTAGAACTTTGAACTTTCAAGAAAATCCATTGACACATTATGTTCATTGTTTTGGTCATCAACTTCAATTGACTTTTGTTAGGGTTGCAAATGGACATCCTCCTATTAAACAATTTCTTGAGTTGGTCAATCTGATTTTGAATGTGATTGGAGGTTCTTATAAATGTAGAGATGAGTATCGAACATAACAATCGGAGAAAGTTGAAGAAGCATTATGAATGGGTAAGCTTGTAATGGGAAAGGACTTAAATCAAGAACTAAGACTGCAGAGGCCTAGTAACACTCATTGGGGATCTCATTTTAAAACATTTGTGAATCTTATTGTCACGTTTGCTCTAATTGTTGATGTCCTTGATGCTCTTGCAACAGATACAGATTTTGATGATGATGCTAGAGGCCAAGCTATTTTGGATGATATTCAAACATATGACTTTGCTTTTTTATTACTTCTTATGAAATTGGTGTTAGGCATTACAAATGCATTGAGTCAGGCATTGCAAAGAAGGGAACAAGATATTGTAAATGCTTTATCACTACTTGGTACAGCTAAGAAGCAATTACAACGCATAAGGGATCATGGATGGGATGCTTTGATTGATGATGTTGAGTCATTTTGTCTGAAACATGACATTGAGATCCCTAATATGGAGGATTTCGCTCCACTTTGTGCTCGAAGAAAGTCTAAACGTAGACTTTCTTTGGTGACAAATGAGCATTACTATGGTGTTATTGTGTTCTACTCGATTCTTGATATGCAAATGCAAGAACTTAATAGTCACTTTACTGAGGTAAGCACTGATTTGCTACTTGGTTTGTCTTGTTTGAGCACTGCTAACTCATTTGCTAGCTTTGACAAGGACAAGATAGTTAGGATGGCTCGACTGTATCCAAATGATTTTGATGAATTAGGCATTGAGGCCTTTGGTTTTGAGTTGGACACTTACATCGATAATATGTGTGATGATGAGAGATTCTCTAACTTGAATGGAATTGGTGAGCTCTCTACAAGGATGATTAAAAAAAAGAAGCATTTGAGCTTTCCCCACATGTACTTATTGTTGATGTTGGCATTGATTCTACCAGTTTCTACAGCAACAGTTGAAAGAGTGTTCTCTTCGACGAAGTATATCAAGACCAACTTGCGCAACCGAATCTCATATGAGTTTTGAATGATACTGTTATTACTTACTTTGAGGATGATTTGTTTGAAAGCGTATCTACTGATGAGATTTTGCATCGCTTTCAAAATATGAGGTCTCATCGAGGACAATTAAATTAGATGTAATATAATCGTTGTTTAATTTCAGTTTATGACTTTTGTTGAATTTTATATTGTGTGCTGTTAATTCCGACACTCCTCTCCGAATTTCCTGGCTTCGCCACTGATCTATGATATAATCATTCAATAGCACCAAGGACACTTTGACAAATTGATAGTGACTTCAACACAATTGGTACAGAAAGTATACCTGGGGTGGTGCGGTGGACGAACACACATAAGGCTTTGACAACTTCTTTGACTTCCTTCGTTTAACTTGATCACATTTCTTTTCAACTATACTCTTAAATCTCTTATTCCTCACACCTCTTCGAGTAGATTTGGGAGGATTTAGCACATTTGGTAATGAATTCAAATCCTTCCCCTGTCCATCTTCATCACAATGTATAAAACCCACATCAAATTCAATTAGTTCCACATCAAACTATACTCTTAAATCTCTTATTCATAACACCTTTTTGTTCATTTGGTTAGCTGTAATTATTGAATTCATTTTCCTCAATATTTGCATCTTCCAAACCGAAGAACAACCCACATGCTCTTTACCAGTAGATGTTCCCAACTCAAGGTTTTGACCATCTTTTATGCCCTTACACCATATCCTAATTATATATTGATCAGGTACTTGTTCAACACAACAAGCATATAATACCCTTATGCAATAGGAACACAAAATCCCAACCTCTGTAAACATCTTACAAGTACATTCAACAACACCTTCATCTTTATTAAAAGTAATGATATGTTGGAACTCATATGGCTCTTCTCCATGAGACTCCCTTGCAATCCTAATCCCTCACACCTCAAAATACATAGCACAAGAAGAACTTTCAATTGCTTTGTAACTATATGCAGTTCCATCAATGAACTCCTTCTCAAGCATCAAGAAAGCTTCAGCCGTATACACAAATATTGCATGTTTCAAGATGTTTATTGAAGGAAAAGCCATTTCTACATTACCTTTGCTACATCTATGATCTTCACCATTATCACAAAAGATGTTGTAAAAGTCACAAAGTTCAGTTGTGGTCCGCAACCTCCTTTTCAAAGATATATTTGCTGTTTCACTCTTTTGTGAGGATAATACGCCACCAGAAAAATAATATTTTAAAAACACTGGACACCATTTTTATGCAAACTATACAAGTTACAAAGCTAATGATTGTTACCACAATCATACTTTTCCGTCATCCTAAAAATTGCAAAACAATTCATGAGCATAATAGCCCAAAATAATTGAAAAAATTGCACACCTATTCCATCGTTGGTAGTGTACTTACAAATACTAAAGTTAAAGTTTCTTGAAAGCTTACAAATAATTAAAAAGCAACACAAGCCCATATAGACAAACTAAAGGCAACACATAAACAACAAAACAAAGGGCCCATAAAATAAAACAACAAAAATTTCATTACAGATTAAAACACATATCTTCCTAGTTAAATAGTTCCAGTTCCAAAGATGGTATATAGTGAACAGTACTCAATATCTTAGTGAACTAACTCAACGGAAAAAGTGAACCAATTAGACCTTATACATATACAAACTTGCTAAACTTATAGACAAATCCCAACTAGTCCTCTAAATGATGATTAGGAAAGACCTACACGCCACTTACTATAAAAGAAGAGTAATATGTGATATATATAATTTATAATGACCTATACACAGTATGCTTTATGTCAATTAGGGAAACACAAAATGCATGTTGTCCCAATAAAAGCAACAAACTGAAGAACAAACCATTACACAACTTTGCTGTATAATCAAAAAATAATTAAAGGCATAATGGTCATAGCATTGCATGCTCTTAATGCATGATAACATGTGCTCTTAACATCAAAAGTGAACAATACTCAATAATTCAGAGAACGCACTCAAAGAAAATAGTGAACCGTGTTTAATTTAGAGAGCAATTTTATACTGTATTTACTTATACTGCTAGTAATAGTCTTTAACAATTACATACCTCTCCCCCAAAAAATGGAACTCATCCACAGTGTCATAATCCATCAAAACTCTATTAAAAATCTTAGAGAATCCTTCACACGATCTAAGACATCCAATATTTTTCCTTGAGTTTTTAATAATGTGCTAACAATACAACCTATGATGAGTAAGAGGAAACACCAAATTAATTGTAGAAGCTATGGAGAATGTCTGATCTGTCATCACAGTAATTGTGTACTTCCCACCTATAGACTTCAAGAATGTCTTAAACAACCAAACAAAAGACTCTATCTTCTCATTCATCAAAAACCCATAACCGAACATAACATTCTTTGAATGATGTTTCATCCCAACAAACAGCACACAAATCATGTCATACTTGTTTGTCTGATACATTGTGTCAAAGACAACCAAATCTCCAAACAATACATAATCATCCAACATTTGCTTATCACGCCAAAAAAAACTTACTAAACAGTTACTCACATCAAACTCAAATACAGAAAAGAAATCATCCTCATAGTTGAGATGCCTATTAAATATTTCAATTAATGAATGCACATCTCCACCATCAAATGTTCTGTCTGTCAATTGTGACAACTTGTTGTATACATCTCTCAAACCATATCCCAAAGAAGAAGAACCCCCAACTTGTTTCTTAAGCACGCGATATGCATCAGCAACTCCTATTCCCGACTCCCTAAGCTGTTTAACAAATAAAATATCCTCATCGGATACTTTTCGATGTGAAGGCAACAAATGTCGCTTACTTGGACTACACACAAGGCATGATTATGTTCAATGTCATGCTAAGTAGCAATCCACTTACCAGCCTCATCTATATGAAACTAAAAAAATGCCTTGCAACCTGTCCTCACATCTACATTCGTATGATTCTTGTGATGTTGACCTTTATCTTGCTTGAATCCTGCTTTCCAACAACAAAACTGGCGCATACATAACCCTCCTCCTTTGGATTTACATCTATGGAGTATCTTCGAATACCGAACACTAAATCCAACCTTATATGCATAGTCATTGTAGATATGAAATGCTTCATGTTATGTGCTAGTGGTCGCCCCAACCAACATTTCTTGCAAAGGTTGAACTTCAATAATGTCCTGGTTACTGAACCTACATCCTAAAATAACTACTAAAAATAATCAATGAACAGTACTAACAATAATAATGAACAATTACATACACAAAAGTGAATAAAATCTATAACACAACCTACAAAAGTATCACAATACCGAAAGTGCTCATGAAAATACCACACAAACACCATAAACATTAATACAACCACTACCCACAAATAGAACAACAAAATGAAAAATATTGAACAATATTTTAAATACAATATTTTCAAATGCAAAGTAAATTATAATTACTTGTTAATGACCACAAATAAACTAGATAAACAAATCCACTTTTTAAAAATTTGACATTATAATTAGAATGGTGAAAATAAATAATGAACAAACAGAAGACAAAAATGAACACTACAACACTTCAAAACAATGTGAACCTAATAACAATAATAATGAACAAATAATACATTCAATGCATATTACACTCACTGGACATGTCTTCCTCTCCTTCATTAACAACAATATCAAAAGATTCCGTATCAAACAAAGCTATCAAAAAAAAGAAAAAACTCATCAATAATGACTCCAAAAAACAAAAATAAATATAAAGCAACATTAAGAGATTAGTCAACTTACAAATCAAACTTTTAGAAACTGTATGATCCTCAAAATTGTTAACTCTATCTTGAACAATGCTCTTATCCATTTAGCAGAATGATAATGGTAGCAAAAAACACCCTCAAGCTTTAGAATCATTGCTCTAATAATAACCTTAGAACATTCATAAAATGAATGTAATAACCAACACAAACAATGCAATCAGCTCATCATCCCTGCAACACATACATTTGGTAGCTCTTGCACTGCAATGTTTGTTCAACTGGCTAGCAAGAAACTGTCAATTTTTTAAAAAAAGGGGGGGGGGAATCGGTTAGCATGAGCAATGAACGATTATCTTGAGATGTGGTGGGTGGCAATCAAAAACATAACCACCACCTTTTTTTTTGAAAAAAAAAAATTAAATAGATTGACGTGGCTTGCTAACGTGGCGCTGACATGGACTAGGAGCATAAAATCTCGGGTGTATGTAATAATTTGCATCAGTTGTATGAATTTATAGTAAAAAAAAAATCTTAGTTTTAGAAGCATGTTCATTTTAACTTATCATAAGTAATTGATTATAAGTGCTTATGAGTGTTGACCAGTACTGATGAGTGTTGATCAGTATTGATCAATATTGATAAGTACTAATGAGTGTTGATTATGGCTGAAATTGTGAGTAGAAAATATGATTAAGTGCCAATCAATGCTGGTGAGTGTTGGTCAATGCGGATTAGTGTTGAATATTAATAATAAGTACTTATGATAAGTTGAAAAAAATAGACCCGTTGTATTATGCAAATACATATAAATTTTTTTTTATATTCATCGAAATATTATGTGTTATAAGCTCTCCTTTATCTCTCATTATTAGTCATGCCTATATTTCCTTGTATAAAATTCAATCGAGGATGAAAGGTTAGAGAAATTCTAATATTCATGTTTAAATATAGTGGATGTCAATAGTACACTGGCTAATAAAACAAACAATTTGGTCATGATAAGCATGAGTCATAGAATCGTTGACACCAATGGACAACTTATCTGGCGTCCTCGATAAGCATGCATGTCAATAATCCATGTTGCTCAAAATCACTTCAGAGTGCTTGTATAGCTAGTTAGTTATCAATAATAAATTTTGTCTCATATATTTGAAATTGGGAATTTTTTTTTAAAGGGTGAGTACAACAATAAGACATTAGGCACCCTTTTTTTCTCAAGTGATATACTCATATTATCATCAATTAAAATGCACTTCAAATCAATAGATGGAGGAGAAGAGGAAGGGATTGAACTACACAAACATAGGACCAAACCAAACTTAGCTAGGCAGTCTACTATCATATTCCCTTCGCAGTAGGTATGACGCACTTGAACAAGAGAAGCTTGACGAAGAAGAAGTTTAATATCTTGAACAAGATTTGAAATTTCCCATGGTGCATGAATTTCACCTTGAACTACTTATATAAGATCTTGTTATCACCCTCAGGTATGAGATTTTTGTATCTGGATTGAACAGCCTTGAGGACCCCATTTTGCATGGTCATAGCCTCTACAATAATGATAGATGTTGTAGGCTTTCTTTGTGAAGTCTTGAATAATATATCCTATAGTCGCTCCTTGATTAGTCTAAGACTTCTCAAAGTTCCTTTGATGAACTCTTGGGCCAAAGGATGCCACTTGATGAATTGTGAAGAAGAGATAGTAAAAGAATGAAGTTTAGGAGGATAAGGTCAATGGTCAAGAAGGCCAAAGTTTAACCTAGGCTTCCGTTCTACCCGTGATTGTTTTGCATTAATAACGGTTTGCAATAGGGAAAAGATATTGTCGTTGAAAACAACTCCATTTCTAGCGTTCCAAATAATCTATAGAAATTTGGAATGGTATGTAATGGCTATTTAGTTAACAAAAGAGTTCGATGGTTCAATATGCCGCTAGCATCCTAAAATTGTAATTTCGCTATAACAAATACCTTCAATCTACGCACTTTTTCCAAGGATTCTATGTGGCAATGCTTCATGACCTTTTGCCTTTTGATGCCCATCGATGTCGTTACAAATATCAACGTTACAGTTTATTTGTTAACAACAAGTCGTGTCCAGGAAATGAAGATGACTTTGTTTGTCTACTTTATAGGATGAGTTGATACTCAATAGTTCAATAGTCACCGTCTCTCTCTTTGAAGTCTCTCTCTTTGAATTTATCTCAAGATTCACAAAATTGATTAGCAAAAAGTTTTAAAAATGATATAACTTTCAAATTAAGGGGAAAAAACTTACAACAACTAATGAAAATCATATGTAATACTATTAGTTAGCATTCAATATACAAAATTGCTCCAATATTTTTTCATACAACAATCTTGAACAACAAAGAAAATAAATATAAAGAGATCCCTCATACAAACCTAACTCAAAGATAACCAAAGCAAGAAAAAAAAAAGGCCTAAGTCAGCTATACTTTGGAATAAACAATCAAAAAAACTCTTAAAAAATTGTTGCGTCAAAGTCAGACCTATTGCTTCAAATTTAGGGTTGAGTGCTTCATAAGATCCATCTTGCTCAACTTGTAGTAACAATAAAAATAATAATCTCTCTACTTTAAATATGAAAATTCCATCATAAGAGACATTAATGTAGCAATCTACAATACCCGTCAAACATTGTTGTAATCCACAACATTTTAGGGGCATTTTGGTCTATGAATCATTTTTCACTAGGCTATTATTGTCTTTGTAGTTGCAAATTCAGGGTTGAGCACGTGAGATAGATGCCAATCATGTGTTCATTCGTACACCCCAAAATAAGTAATCCACCTTCCCCCCCTCCCCGGTTCCAACCTCAAACACAAGTTCTCTTCTCACTTCAGTAGATAGTTCTGGCAATGAGAACGGGGAAAAGAGAAGCCATTTTCTTTCTATGAGTAGCTCCAAGACTCAAAACACAACCCAATTATTGCTTTGTATCAAGGTCTATATCTTTTCTCTCAATCTTGTCTCGCTCACTTTCAGAAAACTCTCTCTAACTTAGAGATTGTTACTTTACTTTAATGTAATATTAATTTTATGGGATTTTTGCTATGATTTGTGTATCTAAGGTTTTCCATAAAGCGTGATTTTTATGCCAATACCACCTATGATGATATTACCCCTTCTTATTTTCGATGCTAAAGTAATTTTTTTTTTAAATTAGGAAACACCTCCAAGCAATGTTAGATGAAGTTGTAGCCACTTCTAATATGAAATCCTTTCTAATTTGACTTGGGCATATTTGGTTAGGCCTTTTGAATTTCATTTCTTCCCGTTTTGAAATCATTTCTAATTAGTTTATAATTTGCCATTAATTTTATTTTTGATTTTTAAAATTGCAAAAATGATGTTGGGTTCAAATTTAGTAAGAAGGAAATTGAAGGTTTGATTTTAGCGCTTTTTCCCTTTCTTTTCCTTGCATTTATTCTATTTTCTAAGTTTTAGGGTTAAATTTTGACATAGATTGAATTTTCGTGTTATGGGTTTCCTTGATCCTTTCTTATGCTTTACTTTCTTAGATAGCAGAGGAGTAATCTTGGTAATCCATATGGCAAATAAGAGAGATTAGGTCTTTTAATAATTTGCATCTCAATTTTAAATATGGTTTTATGAGTTTTAGGATTTTCTGGTGTGTTTACGATTTTTGAGTGTTTGTCTGTGATTCGATAATTTGTTGATTAATGTTGGTTATGAATTAGCTATTTAGTTTCATCAAGCATTCGACATCATGCTTAAGGATACCGATTATGAGAGAGTAGGCATCAAAGAGTAGTGATAGGAAGCATGGATGGTGGGAGCAACAACAAGCTATGGTTGAACTATTGGAATTTGATACCATAAATAGGAATGTGAACAATTATGTCAAACCAAATTACTTTTAGATGCCATCTAGAATTAAGGGTTGATCAAGGTGGGTTATGGAAGGGGAAAAAGGGCATTAGGAAAATTACTTAGGGATGACTTGAACTATAAGGTCTTGGTTGGAAGAGTTTGAGAAGTGACAATGGAACATAAAAGAGTAAGGTATGTTTGCTTCTCTTCATGTCTTGGCAATGGCTTTAGTAAATTTGTTGAGATGGTGTGGACTCTTTTCTTATTCTTCCTTAACTAAATACTATGTTCACGGCTAAGAGAAGAAAATGCATTTTTTGTTATACAAAATTGAAGCTTGCTGTTAAGTCAAAGATTTTCTTCCCTGCTTTGTTTTCAATCTCCAATGTAACCCTAGTCTCTAATTGCAAATTCGAGGCAAATTTTAGCCTCTTTTGGTAGAATGAATGTGATTTGTTTTAGTTCATCAATCTAGTATAATATGCTGCCATTCATCTCCTTTTTGTGCTCTTTTAACCTAGCAGAGTGAATATTAGAATTATCTAAGTAATATGCATTTCTTATTTATTCTCACGTGGTCCTAGCTTCCCATATCAATCTGTCTTCTAATAAAGTGATCCCATGAGTGTGATATGAAACTATTATTAGTGTAAGCTCTTGTTTATTCATTTAGTTATGGCATGCTAAATTAGCATATTAGATGTCTATTCTTGATTATGGTCCTTGTCTTAAGAAATACTTTTGACTAGGGGGGCCTTAATTCCCTTGTTCATCTATTTAGGGGATGGAGGGGGGTTTTCCTCTTCATTTTATTGAAGCCAAGTGCCATAATGAGGTAGGCCCATTTTACCTTATTTTCTTCTCCATACATAGTTTGTTCCATCTTAGAATTTAGTAATTACGGTAGATCACTTCGTGTGGGATTTATGGCTATCTAGTTCGGAAATGGTACTCAATTACTGCTGGACAACAATCTAAGTTCAATTAGTGTGGATTATCTTCTTTTACTGGTTGGGCACTTATCAGATATTCCATTCATTGAGTTGTAACATGTTAGGCGGTTGAAACCATCACTTTGATTGAGCTATACAAAATAGAAAAAGAAAAAGAGAGAGAGAGATAGATGTGGAGAACATAAGATAAAGTCTTAACTTATGATTTTCGCTTTGAAGACTAGTTTCACATATCAATAATTTTGTTTTACTTCACTTTGACTTCTATGTTCGGAAAAAAGAAGAACTGAGATGGTAAGGAGAAGTTGTGTCCGAAAAGCTCAACTTATGCCCAATTTCGACAGACCTTTCAACCAGAAGGTAATTTTTGCCTAATTTTTCATGGGTACATATGTGTACATATTTCACCCCTAGGACTCTTCATGTATAAGTTACATAACTTATTTGCAGTCTCATATAGTTGTATAAATTGATGAAATTAAATTTGATTTGTATATGATTTTTTCATCATGACCAATATTGTTTGAAAGAGCACTGGGGTAAGGAGGATGATTTAGTAGAACATTTACCTTTTGGATGTGGCATTTTTGTGAAGTTACAATGTTACATTAAACTATGGTTACAACATTGGGTATTACTGACCTTCTAGAATTAAGCGCTTGCAACATTTGCATCCATGGCTAGTACGAAATCATGCAGAAGCTAGATTGATCAAATTCAAGCACATATATGATTAAGAGCTTCAAATGGATTAGGAAAAAAGAAGAGAAAGGTGGTGAATCAACTTTGGCAACAACTTTTGTAAAAAAAAGTGCTCCTTATTGTAACTTTTTTCGATGAATACTGGACTCAATGAGAAAAGACATCTAGGGGAGCAATAACTAGGTGAAAGACTGCAATATTGTTCATAACAATGTTTACTTGTATATTGTTACCCACAATCTAAGCTCCATTTTTGTTGAGTTTAATTTTATCCTCTCAATATCACTAGTGTTAAATTTTGTTCACTATAAAGGGTGAAGCTTTCAATTCTACGTTCGGATAAACATCCCCCCCCCCAAAACAAAAAGGGCATGTTATAAGCAAATAACATCTAAATGTGAGTATATATAGGGAGTAAGGCTTCAACTTCTATTTTTCAAATGGAATGTGATTACTTAGGTATGTTGTTGATAACGTAGTTTGTTGGGTCTTTATCGTATCTCAAATGTAATTTATTAACGATTTTGAGGACTGTATAGGAATTTTAGGAAAAAAACTATATACATGTTTTGGCAAAAATCTCTTGTAATGTTGCCTAATGCAGTGTTATTTTTTACTAATTCAGAAGCATTTTAAAAACATTTTTTTGGTTTTTGAAGAGTGGGCTAAAGGAGTTACAAAATCCTGAACAATTGGGAGGCCTTTTTCTAAAAAAATAAATGGTTATTCTTAGCATTTTTCTGTTTTCATCCTTGCAGCAAAAAGGTGTTATCATTCTTAATTTTAACTCTCCTTTCATCTCTTTCAGTTGTTCCAAAGAGATATTTGTGGTGCTAACTTTATTTTGATGAGGTGAAAATAGAAAGGTATTTCATCAAATTCATTTCCACAAGTCTTGCAATTGGTGGCCATGAGGTGGCTTTGGAGTTGGAAGAGAAAGTAGGTTTCCCAGTCCTTCACTTCCCATTGTTTTTTTAGGTCACATTGGTTTCATTGATAAAGATACAGGAGAATTGGTGTCAAATGAGCTTAAGTTTCATGTTTTTATATTTGTAGTTTAGGGAGAGGCTTAGAATATTATATGCTTTTAATTGTAATTTATTCATGTGGTTGTAAGAACATCAAAATCGCATTTACATTTGATTTTTGGCTAAAGGTTATGTTAATATCATAAGCACAGAGCTAAGACTACTATTTAGCACTTAGCTTTCCTTGATATTGGTTTAAATGGCATATGTGTAAATGTTTATCCTGGCTCATTCAGGAAGTTCAACAAATGTCATAAATGATTGCTTAGAAATTGGACACTACTGTAACAGGACTTGGCGTAATAATCTCGAATTAGAGGATTTTTTCGATCCCCCAGGATGTTTCATGCTTGATAGGCTGATAAAATCCGAAGTAGACAATGGAGTGAAATTTTGAAAACTTCAACTTAGGACATTTTAGATTATCCTTCCTACTCTGTTTTCTTAGATGTTATATTCATTTAATGCTATCGTAATAAGTGATCACTAATGTGAGAAGAGATTAGGAGATGATCCTCAATGAAAGTTGTAGAAGTTTAAAATCGGAAAGGAGTGGGTGGAATTCATCATAGAATATGAAGTTGATGCACTCCTTGTTATATGAAGAAGATAAATCAACTAAAAACGGAGCATATAACCTGGAGAAACCAAAGCTTCACAACTCTTCTGATTTCTTATTGCTATGATTATGTGACTTCAAGTGCTACAAAGTAGGTTACATATCTCACCTATGTACCATTTTATTGATATGATTTTATATCCTTGTTTTCATTAAAGGTTTTGGAGTTGCTACTATTTGATCACTTTTTTCTGAACATCTCTCCAATAGTAGAAGCATGGCAATTATCATTGCTACATATTGAAATAAATGTTTTTTGTTAGATTTCCAAAGGATTTGTGCCAATTATAATGGTTATTACTTGCTCACTAAATAGATGTTCAGTTGTGATGATTATTGTATATGCAATTACTATTTCAAGGAAGAGTAGAGGGGTTTTTGCTCCTTGTGTTATAAAAGTTCTGTTGTGGTTTTAGTAAGCCTTTTGGTAATTATAGTGCTTACAATTCTTTTGTTGAGCTTGTGGACCATGGTGGTGTAGGTGAAATCAAATTACCGTACATGTTACACCTAAAGGTGAACATGGAAGCTTTAACCTGAGATTTCATAGTGTTGTTGCGGCAGTCCAACAACTAGTAATATTAAGAATTTTAAGAGATTCAGCGTACTATGAGTGAGTAAGAGAGATAAATGAGGGGTTCATGAATGTAGCACTGAAATAGTAGATCTAGATTATATCTATGGCCAAAGTGCCAAAGCTTGAAACTATAGCTCCATATCAACTTATTAGATCTAAAGAAGAGGAAAGGAGACTGAAGAAGTAATGTGTGTGTGTGTGTGTGAATGTGTGTGTGTGTGTGTGTGTGAGAGAGAGAGAGAGAGAGAGAGAGAGAGAGAGAGAGAGCCCAAATAAGCTTCTTAAGGTGATTAGGTTTATAATTCACTTTGTTGATAGTGGAATATGTCAAACAAAGCTTCTAACACAAGTTATCCAGAATTTTCATATCCATTAGTTAATTTTGAGCTAATGTTTGGATGATCGAATAAGCTCAAGAATTAGTGTTTTGGCAATGGTTGAATTGCCCAAATGTCTATTTTCCAACAAGTTGTGGCACAACTCCAGATTCTAAGTATATCTTGAGATATGAGGTAAAACCCGAGTAGGGGTTACCGAAGGTCTGGATATCTTTATCACCAATTTAATAGAGTCATCAAATGGGTTATTAAGGGGTTAAACTTTTATGGGAAGTTAGTGGGCATCTCCAGAAAATTTTTCTTTGAATATCTTCGCCAAATTACTCCATTTGGGATGACCTAGGATGCCATCAAGTAAGTCCAAGAGCACCAACTTCTAGCTTTGAATTTGGATGACTTATCACTAGTGAGAAGTTTATAATTCAATTCTCATGTACTTAAATTTTTTTTGGAATGTTATTTGTTAGAAGTGGGTGCTTGAATCCTACTGGTTCACACTAACATCATTTAGGGGCTGTTTGGAGAGATAAAATGGAATAGAACTTGAACCCTTAGGTGTCAAGTTTTACTCTTTGTGCTTGGTAAGCACTTTTAGGGGATAAAACTTGATACCTAGAACCCTCAAATCTTAGGTATCAAGTTCCCCCCAATCTTAAAGAACTTGAAACCTCCCATTTCTAAGGGGGTTTAAGTCCCCAACCCTCTCCAATCAACATCATTATTATTATTACTATTACTATTATTATTATTATTATTATTATTATTATTATTATTATTATTATTATTTGTTGTTGTTGTTATTATTATTATTATTATTATTATTATTATTATTATTATTATTAACATTATTAATAATTATTATTAATATTAATGATATAATTATTAATAATATTATTAATAAATATTATAGTAACTTTTGTTTATTAATATTAATATTAATATTAATATTAATTATTATTACTAATATTAATTATAATTATAATTATAATTATTAATTATTATTATTACTAATATTAATCATTATTACTATGACTAATAACAATAATAATTACAATTATAATTACAATTATAATTATTAATTATTACAACTACTATTAATTAATAATTATAATTATAATTATTAACTATTACTAGTATTATTAATTATTATTTTATTATTAATTATTAATTATTATTATTAATATTTATAATTAATATTAATTGTTAACATTAATTAATAATTATAATGATAATTATAATTGTTAATTATTGTTAGTAATCATAATTATTGTTAATATTATAATTAATTATTATTTTTATTATTAATTAATATTATTAAGATTTATAATTGATAATAATTAATTATGTTAATATTAATATTAATATTAATAATGATTATAATTATTATTTATATTAATAAGAATTATTATTGTAATTATAGTTATTTATTATTATTAATGACAATTATTATGATTAATTATTATTAACCATTATAATAATTATTATAATTATTGTAAATTATTAGTTATTAATATTACTTAATAATACTATCAATAATTATTATTTTTAATGTTAATAATAATAATAATTTATTATTATTATTATTATTATTATTATTATTAATATTACTATTATTGATCATAATTTTTTTTGAAAATGAAACAGATTTGATTCCATTCTATAATCTACAGCCAAACAATAAGGATTGGAACTTGAATCTATTTCTTTTCTCTCCAAACACATGAGTTCAGAATTCAAATTCGATCCTTCATCCATCAGGGATCATTCCTTGATTTCATTTCCATTCCGTTCCATTTTTCATCACCATATAGGTCCTTAATTTCTATTGGCTTATTTTTATAGCTTGGGAAGGGGGCACTAATTTTGTGGCTATAAATTAGCCTCCTAGTATTCACTTGTATATAGACTTGAATTGAGGGTTAATGAATTAAAGCTAGAATACCTTTATCTCACAAAACCAAAATCTCTTTCTTGATTTCAACTATTACTTGTGATTGAGTGGCGATTGAATAAGTTCTTTAAATTAATTCTTGGAGTTTTGCTTTAGAGAATTCATTGATGGATTGTCAAACTAAGTAGTGGCTTACATTTATCTTAGTCAGATCTATTTTATTTAATTTCCCCCTATATTGATAGTCCACTAAAATTGCATTATTTTTCTTTTTGTTACTCAAGGATTACCTTGGTTCAAGGGCATATTACTTGGGTGTTGATAGTTATTGATAGTTGATCACTCTTCTGATTAAAGGCCTCAATTTTGCATCAGAGAGAGAGGCAGAGGCTCTAACTAATCCCTTACCTTTGGAAAAAAAAATAGAGGGTCATCATGGATTGTAGAGGTGCATGGTTAATATTGATTTTACGAGAGGGAGATAATGAATACGAAAGGATTCTACCACGCTACCAATTAAGAGCACCAAAATTTTGCAACCAAGGGAGGGAGATCTTTTAAAGAATGGGACGGTTGAGATTTCTAAGTAAAGATGAAATGTTTGTGGGAGCTTTGAGTCTACATGAGACCAAGTGTACCAACACACAGCAAAGGCTCTACTGGTCTTGAAAAATGGACAATGTTTTTGCTTCTTTTTTGGTTAGTTTGTATTTCATAGACTCCTATGCATGACACCAAGTACAAGTCATGGGTTGCAATTGTAAAGAGAAAAAGCTATTGAAAAACATGTAACACCACCTACTATGCGTTAAGAAAAATCCTGTAAGAATTCAAGCTTTAGTTGTACCATTTATTTTCTTAATGTGTAGGATGCATTAGCCCAAGTTCTCATTCCATATTGAAGTGTCAACTTGGCTAAGAAGGGGGAAAATCTAATTTATGAAGATATCTCCATGTGTTTGGATTTAGAGCCTCCTGAACTCTTGCCGCATTGGATCTCAAAGGAATAAGAATGTTTACTTATCCTTTTAAATGAGTGGTATTCTTAGGCTAATCCATGGTTTGTCTTTTGTAGTATTCTTATGCCCAAACGCGTAACAGTGGTAGCTATACGAATTCTTTGAAAAAGCATATTAAAAAATAAAGAATTATTTTTCTTGTTGTCATTCCCAAGCACATGAGGTATCATGGCCGGCTATATGTTTGGTTCATTTATTTTAATATGTTTTGTGGTGATATTTCCCTTGTAGAACATGATGAATGTAGCAGATGCCACAACCATCATATTCAGGGGTAGGGCTAGCAAATAGCAATGGGGTGGATACAAGGTGGGTTTTCCTATACCCTTGCCCATACCAATTTTCAAAACGCATACCCATACCCATACCCATACCAACCTGGTGCTCAAAAACTAAACCCATAGCCATTCCCATCTGGTTTTGCTGGTATGCGAGTTTTATTCTGGTAGACATATACCATTTTTTTTACCTATATTACACCTATATCCTAGTAATGTATTTTACATTGATTGTCGTTTGGTGGTCTAGTCGATTGTCGATTGTCGATTGGTTGATTCCTTGTCTATTGTCACAAAGACAAGAGGGAGAGAGAGAATGACCAATAACTGACGAGGGAGTGGATATGTGACAGTTTGAGTGACCCATACTCTGAGAGTGGAGTGTAGAGATGAGAGTATGAGAAGATGGATGTAAAGGATAAGTTAAGTTTTTTTACTAGGAAATCAACTTTAAGAATTAGGCTTGGACCATGTTTGATAAATTTAGTAGCTCTTTTTTTAACATTTTTGGATAAACGAGTTTTTGGTGTTACGTCAGGCCGATAAGGGGCGGGTTTAGTGGATACGGGTTATGGGTGTTATATGGGACGGGTATGGGGTGGGTTTTGCCCATACCCATACCCATACATGTTTCATTGTACCCCCCTCAAACCCACTTTCCCCACAATTTTAACACCCAATCGGGTTTTAAATGGGGCAGATTTTGTAGCTTTTAAATGGGTATGGGTTTTTTTGCCAACCCTATTTAGGGGGACAAAGATAACATCTTGAATTATTGATTTGGGCAATACCATTTTGAAGCTTTTGAATATGGGGAGCTAAGATCCTCTTCTAAACAAGATGGGATTTGTAGGGCAGTTGTCTTCTCAACTAAGGGGCGCACAATGTCCTCCAATGTTTGTATAATAAGCCTGCTTCTAGAAATATGCATAATGATCCATTTCATCATTCTTAGGCCCCTTTAGCAACTCCCCATCTTTAGATTGGCATGAGTCTGCAAGCAACAGTTGACATTGGCTATGCTTTGCAGACATAACAGCCTTGCTACTTCTTTGGAAGTAGTAGTGGGTTCCTATATAATGAGCAAGATGAGTAATAGGGTTGAAAACCCATTTATGATGAAACATCAAATATGTATTCAAACTAATGGAGGCTCTAAGAATTTTGCAAATTTGATTATTTCATAACTTTTGTTCTTCTAGCCCCTACTTTTTTATGGCAAAAACATAACAATTATTTCAACATTGTGGTCTTAGCAAGAAAAACTAAATTTTATTAGAGAAAATCACATTGCGTCAGTTACAACTCTAGACAAATGAACTGATGTACTTAAACTTGGTAGGGATAAGGACAAGGAATGGTGCATTGTCATATTGGGCCAGTCTAAGGAGCCTACAAGGGTTCCAACTTCCGATGAGCTTAGTGTCTCTTGTCTTAGTGTAGATGCCAAAATTGTACCCTCAAGATTTAAGTCGTCCACATACCTAGGTGTTATGTGCAATGTTGCCCTTTGATGACAATTATCTAATTCATTGAGGGCAAACCAATGGCACACTTTAGTTTTGGAGTGCTAAACTGCACAAAAAATATTTTTCGTGGCAGAAAAATTATAAGGGCATGTTGTTTTTGTAATAAAGATGCAACTGTAAATTATAATATATATATA
>JACYFF010031959.1:24345724-24358752 GCA_017589665.1 Selenicereus undatus
TACTTAGCTGATTCTTTGGTCTTGACCGTTGGACTTTTGTGTATAAAATCTCAGTTTTTTCACTCCCATTGATAGAGACAAGAGAGTAAGCGAGAAAAAACGAGAAACACACAACATACGCAAAAAGGAAAATTTCAAAAGTGGTTTTTCTAGTGAGAAGAATTTTTCGAGCTACACTTGAGAAAAGAAAGACCGACACAAGTGTGTTTAAACTGAGCTTTCAATATATTGGCATAATAGGATTTTCATTGTACCTTACATCTGCTTACTAAGAAGCACCCCCAGTAAGGTGTTTGTTGACTTTGATCCCAGATCAGTCGAAAGTGAGTGAGTGTGTCCTAGTCGTGTGGACTTTGGACGTGTCCAATCTGGTGAGATTTGGACGTGGTGTAACCTGTCTTAGAGAAGGAGGTTACGTGGTTGCAAGTTGTAACAAGGTGTGTTACATTTGTAATGAGTTAAGCCCGGTTTAGTGAAGTGGTTAAATCCTACATGAGGTAGGTCGTGGTTTTTCACACCTCAGTTGGGCTAGAGGTGTTTTCCACGTAAAAATTGTGTGTGCTTTATTTTTCGCATTTATCTTGGTGATTTTCGCATTTGCAATATTTGAGAACACCATCTGCAAACAAGTCACAAGGGTATTTGTTATTCACAACGCGAAAATCAGACACCACAATTCACCCCCTCTTGTGGTAGAATACTCACGGACTTAACAGATTCAGTCTCATCCTGCCCGCTACTCAAGCATCAGGGTGATTGCCTGTGTGACTAGGCCAATCAGAAGCCTGTGACATTTCAATATGCCTAATGTACAACAATGAGCATCTTGCCCATAAAAGAAACATGTCCATCACGTAACAGAATATGTCTAGATACTAAACCTTATGAACTTCAGGACTCAACCAATGAGTTTTGAACACATCACTAGGAATGGGTTTAGTTAAGGGAACATATCACCTTGTTAGTGTATATATATACCCAATGGCAATGCTTTTTTGTCTCTATGGTACAAGATACACAATCTACTTCCATAGCTGACATTGTTGTGCAGCTTTGCTGCTCTATGACATGGCTCTCCCAGTCAGGGTAAAGGCATGTCCTGTGGTTGACTTAGACTCATCCGAGTCATCACCCCAAGCAACATTTGAGCATTCTCTCAACTTGAGGCCTGCTCCTTGATAGCAAAAGGCTGAGTTATCAATACCATGAAGGTAGCGCTTGATTCTCCTGATGACTTGTCAATCAGGAAGTCTTGAGTTACTTTGATAATGACTTATCAAACTAACCACAAAGCAATGTCAGGCTATGTACATAACATGGATTACATTAAGTTTACTATGATACTAAGGTTAGGGAAATTTGTTCATTATCTCTATTTTGTCATCTGTTTTAGAACATTGAGCAAGACTCAAAGTCGGACCCTTCTCAACTGGAGTATCTACGGGTTAGGAATTATAAATCCAAAATCGTTCCAAGATATTTTGATGCATTCTTCTTGGGATGACTTTGGATTATTTTCACTCTTAGGACATACCTGGTTTCACCCGTGTCCTTTGTCTCAAAGACATGGAATGACTACATTTTAGTGCTTTAATCAGCTCCAAGTTGTTCCTAGTAAACAGTATGTCAGCAACGTGAGGAACATAATCCCTTTGTTGATCTTTCGACATGCACAATGGTCTTTTGAAACCACACATAAGCCAAAAATGGCTTTATGGAATCTAGAGTACCAAGAACTGGAAGATTGCTTAAGATCACATATGGACCTTTTAAGATGACACACATTGTCCTCTTATCCCTTTGATACAAAATCAATGGGTTAGTCCATATAAATCTCTTTCTCAAGATCACCATTGAGAAAGGCAACCTTTACGTTCATTTTGAACAACTCAAAGTTTGAATGGGCAACTAGGGCTAACAGTATTCGGGTCTGAACTTATCAATTGAACTATCCACCTGATGTTTTATCTTAAAGACTTACATCGGGGTGGAGTTTCAATGAGTTCTCAAACCCTGTCAGTGAGTCCATCTCATCCCTTATAGCATCCAATCACTCTTTGTAATTTGGTGAACCATCCGCCTTTTGATAAGAGATAGATCCCTCAACTCCCAAGGGAATGCATAGGAATATTTCCTCTTCGATTTGAAAATATCGTCGAAGAATTCTTCCACACTTAGTCCTTGGGATCCTGGGACCTTCATTATTTGTCTGCCACGGTGAGAAATCTCTCCCCCTATCTCTAAGAGGTATGGGACCAGGAGTTTCTCCCCCTTTCTCTAAGAGGTATAGAACCCTGATTATGAAGAGAAGATTACTCCCACTATCCATTGGAGGTGAGATCCTGAACATGAGGACTAACTGCATGTTCAGGAATAACTCTCCTTAACGTTTGGAGAATGAGGATGAATCTCATTCTCCTTGACAGACAAACCTTCACCATTCTTACCAAGTAAGAAATGTGTACCATCCTCGGTGACTTAGTGAGAATTCAAATCTTTCCCCTCATCGAGAGGTGGTTGAAGGTGTTGTTGTAACGCATACATATTGAGGTCCTTTTAAATTTCACCAAATGCTAGGGAACTCATCCTTAAGAAAATCGACATTGCGGGATTTTGTTAATTTCACGAAGAAAATATTCATGATCTCGATTGGTTCGAAGAGTTTTAATATTTCGTCCCAATTGAGTCCTACTACTGCTATAAAGTATATGATCACATCAAGTACTTAATAACGGTGAGATAGTAGGTATATATACCTATATCATGAATATATGTAGCTCTATGACATGCTTTCATATTCATGGACCCGCAGATGTCCAAAGTGAACGAACGCTAAAGGATTTGGTGGACTCGAAATCTTAGTAAAAGATTTCCTATTGCTTTACTAGCTAGGCATAACTCACATTTTGCACGTTAAGCCTAGTGAGTTGGTCCTACAAGGGCATCTTTAGCTAGTCTATTAACTCTATCTTGACCTTCATGGTCAAGTCGAGCATGCCTAAAATAGAGTCGAAAATTAGACAGGGATAGGAGATGTTCTTTTTCATCCATTGAAAACACCTTTCAATGTGACATGGCCAAACAAATCACCATGCCATATGATGCCTAAGACATCTAGACGAAAATTAAAGAAAACTAACCTTAGGGATAGAAGACACAAGGAAACATCGCACCCTAGGTGCATAGAGAGCATCGAGAAGAGACAACGTAGTCCCTTCAAGGAACCTCGAATGATTTGTCCTTAATTCAAGAACATTTTTTTCATCATCGTTACCTAAAATGACATTTTGTGAATTCACCGTGTAGTGGTGAAAGTTCACAAAAATCAACTCGTTCCCGAACTATGTGCTTGGTTCCTCCCGTATCTGCAATCCACTAAGGATCACAGTTCGCAACAAATGCTTGGGAGCACACATATTATCCAGTCTGTGAAAAAAAAGGTAACTCAATCGGCTCAAGATAACCCCAAGTATAAGATCCCTAATTTCCACAGTCATAGCACTCACACGTACTATATGCTTCTCTTTATTTCCTTAGCCTTTTTCCCTTTCGCAATACCAATCTTAGGTCCAAAACCTTATGAGGGAATGGATCCGAACGAACCTGATGCTAAGTTAATTCCACGCGTACTCAACAGTGGGGTGATTTTTAATTCCCCCACTAGATCGACATTGATGCAATACGACAAAGTATAACATCTTAATCGATCTATTCTCGAACCACTTTTGGTATGCTTTTAAGTTTTCTAGATACTGTTCACTAACAGTACCATCTTTGCCATCCTATGAAACCTAGAACTTAATGAGTGTCCTAACATTTCATGTTCAATAAAAAGAAACTGAATCCTCCGACATTATGTATCATAGTCATCGCTATCAAGTTCTTTATTGGTAAACAAATTGTCATATCTAAAGGTATATATTCTGTAAAGTGGACATGAGGCATATCTTCAAATAAATAAATTATCAAAAACTCCATTATCCATGTCGTACGATCGAAAATTTTGCTAAGCTCATAATCATCTCATACAAGCATGAATTAGAAGTTTTTATAACTTATTTATCACAATTTTTCATGAAACAAAATTTATGGAGAACACTACGGTTAAACATATTAACATTTCAGAAATATAACGAAGATATCCAACTTTATGTAAACCAAATTTATATGAAGTTATCTCATTATATATAACTTCTAATATGTCATTTAGAACTCTATCAATGACATCTCAAACATGAAATTTAGATTATTATATAAAATGCATTTATATAATAAAATGAATCTATAATGCGAAACATATTCGAAATATAACATGTTACAAAAGAAGTTCATAAAAGGCCCAAATAGTATTATATAAAACACACTTATATTATTATATATAAAATGAAACTTATCCAAATGTTATTCACAATTTATAAAAAACATTTATAATGTTACGAATTTGAATTTCATGAAGCCAATTCCTAAAATACTGCTAAATTGCATAATTAGCAGGTAATATGAAACGAATCCACATTTATTAATTTGGACAAGGATAAAAAATGCTAAAACAATTAGCAAATTTACTACAACTCATGTAATTCGTATATATATAATACATTTATATAATACTACTAATTGGTGATTGGTATGAAACATATTCATGTAATCGAATGTAACATATTTTTGTAATATGAAATTTATTCAAATATTAATCACAATTAATCATGCATAGAACAGATCTATATAATATTAAAATTTGGATGAAACAAGTTCATAATAAAGCTCGCAAATTATATAAAACGTATTCATATAATGTTGCAAACTTAAATTTCATGAAACAAATTCATAAAATAATTAAATACCCTATATATCCAAATAATAGCATGAAACTTGTTCATGTAAAACTCAATGAATCATTTTTGTTAACTACAACAATGACAGAACAATTAACTTATTTATAATTGCTCATGTTTTGCATAAAATTATTAAATCACGAAACGTATTCATGTGACGGGATATTATATAAAACATATTTATATAATATAACTTATGAAACATATTCATTTATCGACCAAGGGGATCTTTATATCATATAGATATTTATTGAGTTTGAGTGAAACAAATTTACGTCATACATACTAATTTTATATATGAAACAAATTCATATAACTTCAACTCAATGGATCGATAACAAGTTACTAGGCATGAAAATTTCAAGTTGATGCACATAAAACGAATTTATATGCGACATTAAACATATTAATGTTTTCATAACGAAATCATGCAATTTGAATTGAAACTAATTCAAAATCTCAATTCAACGAATGAATTAACTGCATAAAACTTTATCAACTTGAACGTTATTATAATTTAATTATATATCATGCTATAACTAATAACCTCAATAATTGAGTTAAAATTCAAAAACAATCGTTACCGAAAAATAATTCAGCCCTTAAATAAAACTGTCTTTTAATTGAGGCCCAAAAAGGGGTGTGAGTGACTCTTTTAGTTGAGGCGCATCCCTTTCTGCCCCCCTTTGTTCGTCCCTGGCATGGCCGAGTCTCTCTCTCTCTCTCTCTCCTCTCTCTCTCTCCTTTCTCTATTTGCCTCTCTGCCCTTCTGCTGATACCTGAAATGGACCTTTCTCTCTCCCCTTTGTGTTTCTCGATTCCTCGCCATGGCTAGGGAGCATCGAGCTCCGCTCAGCCCTGTTGCCCCCCTCAGTCGTTCGCCAACCATCATGCCCTTAAAAACCACCTATGTGATGTCGAACCGTCGCCACTAAAAGGTGTCTTTACCCTTTGATCCACGCCAACCTGATGAGAATTGACACCATCATCGAGTAGATCGGTCGAGACCGAGTCTGATGATACCGCCTACGCGTCCAACGCGCCACTGAGGGGGGGCGGCGCGTGAGTGCACGCGCCTCCATGAACAGCGTTTTTCGCGGTGCTTTCTCTGTGGTTGCGTAGATCGGCATGTATGGTGGCTAATGAAGGAAGAAGGGGACCGAAAGAAGGCCTCGTCGACGGTGTGTGTAGTCACGCGCCGCCTTTCCCTCGTCGGTTCCTGATGGGCATGCGTTTCTACCCCCTTCCCCCCCTTTTTTTGTGTGATTCCCGGTTTCGGTCACCGGGCTCCGCCGCTGCCATCGCCATAAAGGCGTAGGTGGTGGGGGCCTTTTGGCGGTAGACCGCTGAGGTCCTTGCCGCCGTCACCACCTCGGGGTATTGAGGTTTTGGAGTTGGGGGGGTGGCGCGGAGAGAATGTTAGGGTTAGGGTTTGGTCCTAGGGCAGAGGGGCTGTGGGGGGTTAAGGTTTCGGGTTCAGCCATGAAACTGTTCTGGACAGAGGCCATTAGGGTTATCAAAAAATAATTATGAACATTATTGACAAAAGAAAAAACCCTTCTGTTTCTTCCAATATTCATAATTGAAACAAAAATATGCCCACTCACAAATTGTGCACACGAATATATTCACAAAGGCATGAAACATGATGTTTATGAGTTTGATTTATCAATTTATGCCTCCAGTTAATAGCAACAACTTGAACAATTTAATCTGCCAGTTGAATTTCATACTGAAAACATGCTCTGAATATAGTCGCAAGACCAAACTGACCGAAAATTCAGTCTTTAGTTTGTTGAAGCATGCTTGGTAAATAATCTATACTAAAGAAACATGCTTGCATGTAATTCCATAATTGTACTAAAAGGAAAAATTCAGTCTTTGGCCAGAACCAATTACGTAAACATGCTTTCATCAATTTTATATCATAATTTGATCAATTAGAACCACAGGTTATCAATAAAAAATCGGATCTATCTATGATTGATAACTGTTGCGGCATACTGATTTCACAAAGCATATATATCCACTACTATGAATAAATTTTTTTATCTTTTGTTGATTCTGGACAAAGCAATGATATGAGCATGCCGGTAGAATATCAAGGTTGCATAATTACGAAAATTAAGCAATTAAACATATAAACTAGCATGCTTTCAATAACTCAAGTTTAGCAAATTTATCAACCTATCAATCAGGACTAATCCGAACAGTTTAGGCTCTGATACCACTATTGGAAGAAATAGGACTAACCCGGATGCAGAAATATACTGTCGGTAATAGTCCACGCGTATAAAGAATACCAATCACACCAATAATAATACCAAGCGGCTACTAGAGTCGCTTTAGGGTTTCACGTCCTAAACCCGAGAACTGGATAAATGGTAGTTCGGCCATGAGAGAAAAGTAGGAGAATATGGGAGATGATATTCGCGTCATCGCGTCTCCCGAGGCTAACCCCCTTAAACCTCTTTATATAGGTTAGGGGGTAGTAAGGGTTGTCGCCCTAGGCGACTTAAGTGGTCGTCGGGCCTAATCTCATTAGGTCCGTCCAACACTTTTCAATGAAATGTACAAACCAAATATGAATTCTAGTTTTTGGAGCATTTTTTATTGACAAGTAGGACATTGATAAACTATGATGAATATTTCAATTATACATATTTTTCTTGTTCAAATAAGCCATGAAGGCAATACAATATTATAGAGGATGAGGAATCAAATCTGAGACATAATGTATTCAGGACCTTAATCTTAATCATTTGAGTAAGATTTCATCGATTAAATATTTCAATTATATAGATGTCATGTTGCTGTAACTTATATGCAAATTTTATGTACTTAATAAATAACTACTATAAAAATAAATAACTCATAGTAGTATTTGGCAACCCAAGTTATAAGTTAGGTATTCAAAATTATGTTGGACCACAACTTCTACTACCAATAAAAAATTATTGTTGGAGTTTGAAGCTACCCATAATGGATTTTTTAAAAATTTTTCTATTCTTTTTTTCATATTTTGGTTAAGCAACTTGCAATACAATCTTTGAGATTTAAATTGTAAATTATAAAATTCCAAACCCAAAAATTTGCTTTTAGAATCGAATAATTTTTGCTCCTCTCGTTGTGAAATCTTGACTCTATCACTAATTGTATCAAGCTTTAAAGAAGTTTTTGATAGTATCTATTGTTTACAATCTGTATCTACGAATAGAGAAATGGCTCACCTGACACCCCCAAAGCTTTTAAAAAATTGTGTTCTACATATTGTACAAACATTTTAAAAAAAAAAAAAAGAGTTGCACATGACTTAAAAAACAGCATAAATATCATACTGTCATGCCTCAAATGTGAAACCCTGAGAAACACAAGACAAAACCCCGGTACATGTTCTATCACCAAGACAGGCTAGCCAAAGAAGACTGGCATGATTTGATTCCAACCAACAGGCTGTACAAACGTTCATGCTTTTTTCCCAAGGAAAATTCCAGTGTCCTTCCTTCCACCAACCACGGTGTTGGAGAACATTGATAATTTTATACTTAAAGTCTTTTCAACTTGGTGCTTTTTTTACATCATGCGGCTTCCCGATTGACCCAAAAACCATTCAACACTATATAAACATAACCATAAACATTTCAAAACTTCAAAACAAACCAAGAAGATGTCTCTTCTGTTAGCATTCCTCTTAATCCTTCCCCTCAATGCCCATTTCATCTCAGCATCCGATCCGGACCCAATCCAAGACTTCTGCATTCCAACAGCCCCTTCAAGTTTCACCACTTGCAAAAATGCCTCTGATGCAACAGTTGAGGATTTCATATACACAGGCATTAAGGCTCCAGCACCCGTTTCTGTGAACGGGTTCTCCTCGAAACCTGTCAACTCCAACGTCTTCCCGGGGCTAAACACCCTAGGAGGGTCCCTCGTACGAGCAGATTTCGGTGTAGGAGGTGTCAATGTGCCACATTACCATCCTAGAGCTACAGAAGTTGCTTATGTACTTGAAGGAAGAATCTACTCTGGCTTTGTTGACACTCAGGGTAAAGTGTTTGCAAAAGTCATTGAGAAGGGTGAAGTGATGGTTTTTCCAAGAGGTTTGATGCACTTTCAGATGAATGTTGGTGACACCCCTGCTGCTATTTTGGGTAGTTTTGACAGTCAAAATCCTGGGTTAATGAAAATTCCTTCAACTGTTTTTGGATCTGGCATTAATGAATTGCTCTTGGAGAAGGCGTTTGGGTTGAGTGCCAAAGAACTCAGGAAGTTGAAGAAGAAATTGGGCTCCTCCTGATTCTAAATGGAGTATGTTCATTTCATTTCATGTAATTGGATATCATGTGTACAATAACTGACATGCTTAAATCTGTGAGATACTGCTATTCATTTTATTTGATGTCTTTGCTGACTTCTTTAGAGCAACCACTTTTTTTATTTTCCTTTGATCCAATGCATTTGTAGTTCTTAAAGGTAGAGTAGTTAATGCTGTGTCAAAACGAGAGGAGGCCAGAATTTTGGTTTGGAACAATTTAAATGAAACAAATTGGATTATCCAGAACATTTAGACAATTTTCTGTCGTCTAATACCTGCTTTGTTTTGGGATTGACAAATTTGACAAGTCTAACTTCGGTGTTGAATTAGGTGTAGAAAATAGAAATAGGAAACATTGGATCTTGGTTTGTAATCAACAGAAACTTGCCTATTCGATACTCAGTTCTCCCCTGTATTGTATGAATCGGTAACTAGATCGAGCTAAATTTTGCCAGCACTGCTAGAAATATTACCATTACCAGTGGATAATTAGAAGTTTTGTCAAAGGAATGATACACTCCAGAGGATCAAAACAACCAAATGAGAGAAACATAAACAGTTCTAGCTTCTTCCAACCTGCAGCTATTACATTTCATAATTGACATTTAAATTATGGCATATAACAGTTCATTCCAAGAGTCAGGAACACCAGGAAGGCACCAGTGGCTGCAGTCGGAGCCGTGTTCTGCAATGTTTTGGTTCACTTGCGCAAGATCCCTGTTGTAGACGGATGGGTGTCCATCTCTTCGGAGGCCAGACATGTTGGTGATATCTTGCAAATATACTGGAAATCTCATTTTTCTCAGAACCCCTTTGAGGATGATCATTGGTTCAACAATGTGTGGATGGCTGAAGTATAGCAGCGGCTCTCTCTTTTTGTAGCATTTCCAACCATTTTCCCTGCATTTTGTCCCGGCATTTAGATATGTTAGTCATAGCACCGTAATGGAAAACTAAGGATGGGTCTGAATTTTTGTCCGATTTGACCATATGCAGGTGCTTGATATAAGCTTGTGAAGTTAAAGCATTAAGACTTACCTATTGTGCCTAGGCGACATACTGCGAAATATGACCCTGGTTTTGCGAGGATCCAAGTTCAAGTCCACCCACTTTGCCCATGTCGCAAGTCCCCACTCATAGGCAACCATTGGATTCAAATGGTTAACGATTCTGTTTCCTTCCATGAAGTAGTCCCACCTAGGATTCAGGTTTCAAATATGAGAAATGCTGATCTAACATGAAGAAACACTGGAATGCATTAGAATCAAACGTGCGAGTTCATGAGTCATCTAGGAATGCTACAATGCAAATTCTTACGGGGTAGTGTTGGCAGAGTGAGTCCACCAGTGTGCTGAATCAAAGACAAGTACATCAACCCCTCTCCAGTATCTTGCGTTGTCTTCGATTGAGTCAAGGTGCAGAACCCTCTTATTTCCCGCACCTCGATTCAGTTCAACCAGTAAAGGAGCCCAACAAAACTCAATGGACATCTCGAAGTCCTAAAATATGTTTCCCAATAAGAAGTCACTATGGGAACAAACAACATTGTCTAGTGTAAATTCAGCTTAACAGCAGCTAAGAAGATCCAAATATAGACAATAACAAGTTAAGCAACACTCAAAAGATGTAAGAATCATAACATACATTTGGTCCTGTCTACCATAATAAGATGGAAAACTTACGAGGGCATGGAAGGCCATCGTAGGGCCATTATATGTCACCCTCTTTCGGCCAGTGGGGACGACTCCTTGGACTAGGCATACCAGAGACTCCCACTGGTTCCTCATTATGGAGTCCCCAACCAGCATTATTCTCTTCTTTCTCATTTTTCCCAAGAAATGGAGGGCATCAAATCTACAGCAGCAAACACATTACAGAAGCGTCAAATATAAAGAAAAGCTAATCATAACATTTGCCTCTACACCTCCCTATGCACCCTCAACCACCAAAAAAAGAAAAAGAAAAAAGAAACTGTAGTAGGGAAGTAGTGAAGTTACCTTGGAATAGAGCACCTAAAAGGCTGCCACCTCCACTTCTGATAGTCAGAATCAGGGCGACCATTCTTCTGACAAGCAACAGCAGTGCTAAGATAAGGGCAGCTTGAATCATACAGAGGATAAGATTCATCAAACACCCATTTCCCCTGTGTCAAATCACACTCAGCTGACCTCTTTCTCTGCCTTTGCACCATGTTAACTTCACTATCATCTTCCTCATTCACCCATGCTTCCTCCTCCTCTCCAGTGCCATCAAATTCTGAGGTTGATCCCCCATGAAAAAGGCTCAAGAATGTCACCAACAACACGAGACAAAAGAGGAGGAGCTTCTGAGTTGGGGCCTTCATTTTCTGTGGTGTGTGAACTGGTAACAGTTCTGGGGTGGGGAGTTAAGAAAGTGGTTAAGAAAGGGGTTTACGTTGATTTCTTGTCAAGTTTGTCTCGCCTTTCATTGCGGTGGAATTGATGGAAATCATTTGTTGCTCTTTGATATGCTTTTCATGCTTTCACCTTTCTATGTGTAGGGATAAGTTTCAATTTTTTAATGGGCTATAGTTGTATTTGACTGGCTATTAAAAGTATGATTTTAAAATTTATTAGAATTATGACCATGTTTGACAAATATCTATTAGATATTAACTGTTCGCTGTTAGCTCTTTTAGTCAACTGTTTTTAAACACCCCTCATATGCATGCTTGGTAAATTTTTTGGAGACAAGACTTCATGCATAGAAAATACTTCTAACAGCACTAACTTTATTCACAAATTATGTATATTTTAACAGATTATTTATGCATTTTAGTCTTGCATATAAAGAATCTAAAATTGGAGTATATGGCGCCTCTAATAATAGACATTGTCTTTTTGTGAGGTATAAAACTTTCAAATGAGTTGTTTTATTTATAAATGAGTCGTTTTATTTATAAATGAGGAGGAATAGTTAAGTAAATGCCGGAATACTTCATTTATTTCGTCAAAGTATAAAAATTTAGTACATTAAAAATAGCCATGCACATATGTTTATATCAGATAATCTCATTAACTTATCTTCTCATAGGGTTTGCTTTATTTCAACAAAGATATTGTACCACATGTATGATCGATTTATACGTTACTTTGGTTACCTGTTTGATCAAAATTACTTTGAGATAATTTTTTACAAGGTAATTAATATAAATATATGTAGTATTGCATGTGGATTACTTTTAAGTATCAATAAATATATGTAGGATCACATGTGGGTCAAAATAAATATAGATAATGTATAAACTCAACAATTCAATGCCGAGTATCAAATACGAAGGTTTCATCAAATGAATAAGTGCAGGTGCTAATTAGTTTAATTAGTAAAGTTTTTGAAAGTTATTGCCAAATATCTGGATTTAAATTTTGCATAGATTTGCTTTTGTGCATCATATATGCGACAAAAAAGAAATCAAATGAATTAATCAACGTCCATCCTTCATAATTCAATACATGTTAGTTAATTATTTCCCTTCAGAAAAGTTACAAAATTGTTAGTTAATTGGGTATACAAAGTTTTGGATAATCTATCATAACATTAATTTATATTCTTTATTTTTATTATTAATTTATATTGTTTGAACATAATTTTTTCATAACTAACTCTACTCAGACTAAAAAAG
Organism: Selenicereus undatus; assembly: GCA_017589665.1. NCBI lineage: Eukaryota > Viridiplantae > Streptophyta > Magnoliopsida > Caryophyllales > Cactaceae > Selenicereus > Selenicereus undatus. The sequence continues at coordinate 24,358,518 of JACYFF010031959.1, forward strand.
AAACTTTTAAGAAAATTCTTGAGTTTGCAATTTGAAAAATAACAATCGTCCGGAAAATAAATTTGAAATGTCATGAATGTTACTTAGTTAATTTTCCAGACATGGTAAAAGATTATTTGATACTCCCTTTTTAAATACAATATACTTGGTTGCCTAATTGTAATTGAACACTCTCAAACAATATACTTGATTTAGGTTACCTTAAATGAACGTCGTATCATTACTTTTTTTTTTT
>JACYFF010031959.1:24363752-24375466 GCA_017589665.1 Selenicereus undatus
AAAAAAAAGTGAATAGTGAGTCATTTGATCACTAATCTGGAACCAATTGATTACAAAACACTTGTATAACGATTACCAAATATACAATGAGAAAAATTTGTGCTATTAGGAAGTAGGAACATATGTGATCGCTAATTTTATGCTTATTGATCACTAACAACATTCTTGTTGATCATTGAATTACATGTATAGAATGATAAGCCCTGATTGAAACAATAAACAATACTATAAAACTTTATGACTAATTTTATGCTTATAGATCACTAATAATATGTCTGTTGCTTAGAAAAGTTCAACTTGTTGAAGGAGGCTGTTTTTGTGATATAGGTAGTCTACTATATAACAGCAAGTGGTCATTAGATGGTTACTGTCGAAGGCAGTAACCAAGTGCAGTTGTTGCAGGTTCCTTCATCACAGATGGACTCTAGTGCGCTGCTTATATTAATGAGTTTTTGTTGGTTGTAGTTTGTGTTGTTTAATGTTAACCTTTTGCTTTCCTATTGTTTGCCTAGGACATGCTGCGTCATCTACGCCAGTAGTTATGGATTTATCGATAGATGGCATAGGTGAGTGGGTACTGAACTATGATGATGGTGTGGTTGTGCCGAGGCTAGGCATGGTGTTTGAGACAATTGAGGATTGCCTTGAATTCTGCAAGAGATACGCTGTTTATGTTGGCTTCAGTGTCTGCAACGGTCCCACCATGAAGAATAAGGAGATAAAGTATTGGAAACGGTATGTGTGCTCCAAAAAAGGATTTCGTCGCCCTACCAAGATGTTAGAAATTGCTACGGTTACAGCTGAAGCCATGCCTTGAGCCAGGGACAGCCCTGAAGAGGGGAAGCTGTGGCGAAAGCGGGCGGAGACAAGAGAAGGGCGCCAAACCCATATTCTTTTGAAGTCTAGTGACGATGGGAAATTTGAGATAATCAAGTTTCACGAGGGGCATGTTCACCCCCTGTGCACACCCAGCAGGAGGCAGTTCCTCACTTCAAAAAGAAACGTTAGCTCCGTTCACAAAGACATTGTATGCAAGTACACACGAGCTAATGTGGGGCCACCAAAGGTGTATCACCTCCTGAAAGAACAAGTTGGTGGGTATGAAAACATTGGCTGCACGCAAAAGGACTTGCAAAATTTCCATAAAGATCTGAAAGCGCTTATCAAAGACACAGATGCGCACATATTTATAGATGTGCTGAAGAACAAAAAGGAAGTCGACCCAGGCTTCGTTTTTTACTATCAGCTTGATGAAGACAACCGATTGAAGAACGTGCTCTGGTTAGACTCTTTTAAGTAGAAGAAGCTACGCCATATTCGATGATACATTGTCGTTCAACACGACACACAAGACTAACCAGTACTCAATGGTGTTTGCACCATTCACCAGGCTAAATCACCACTGGCAGCTAATTTGTTTTGGTGACGGTCTATTGAGGGATGAGAAGGTGGAGTCCTTCTAATGGCTATTCAATAGCTTCCTGATTGCCATAGGCAGCCACATGCCAAAAACAGTGATCACAGACCAAGATCCGGCGATCAGACAGGCAGTAGTCGATGTTTTTGAGACATCGATATGCGGATTCTACACGTGGCACGTCATGAGAAAGCTCCTTGAGAAGGTGAGGCGTACCTTGAATGGTCGCGAGAATTTCATCGAGTGCATCAAGGGGTGCGTGTGGGCATCAGACTGTCAGGGGAGTTCGAGGAGTCCTGGGGGGAGATGTTAGAGCAATTTGACTTGACCGACAATGAGTGGCTGCGCCATATATACGAGATTTAAGAGCTTTGGGTGCATGTCTACTTTAAGGAACACTTCTTGGGGGTATTTTGAGGACGACGTTAGGTTCTCAGAGTCAAAACTCTATGTTTGGTCTCTAACGTGTCCTAACCTCAGCCTGGTGGAATTCTGGGTCAGATTTGTGCACGCTATGGAGTAACAATGTCATTGTGAGCGCAAGGCTAAAATTGCTTCTCTAATATCATTTCTGGAACTGAAGACGTCCTATGAGATTGAGAAGCATGCGAGGAACATGTAAACTTACACGAACTTCTACGTGTTCCAAAGACAGTTATACATCGGTCAGATGTATTGCGATGTGCAAGGTATCACTAACGTAGAGGGCGACCAGGCCTATGAGATCAAGCATAATTATGAGAACAAAATACGGATCCTTTATGTGGTGTACAATGAGTGCACTTTCGAGTGCCAGTGCTCGTGCCACTTCTTCGACTCGTATGGGATTTCATGTGCTGACATGCTGCTCGTTTTCACATCCAATTCGGTAAGAGAAATTTAGACTGCTTATATCATTAATAGGTGGACAAAGATGACCGCAAAAGCATCGATGTATGAGTTTGATAGTATTGTGGGAGATGCTTGTGGAGAAGTAGCCACACAAAATGAGCTCATAACTGATGCGTGGTCTCAGTTTTACAAGTGTATGGATCTGGCTAGGCGCACCCCTTCCAAGCTGCAGTTGTTGTTAAATTCAATGATTTCAGTCAAGCATCAACTTCAAGACATGGGTGGCAAGTCAATTAGTAGCACAGGAGCCGATCCGTAGACCTACTTTGGGTGTGCAGTGCCAAACCAGATTGAGATACATCCACCCCTAACGTCCGTAATTAAAGGAAGAGGAAAGAAGATGAAGGCGGGGGTTGAGAGAGCTGTTGAGCACTAGTCACGCATGCGGATGTACCACTACTGCAATCAGGTTGCTTCTCATGACAGTATAAATTGTCTGGAAAGGAGACGCTAGTGTACTAGCTGTAGGTCTATGTATGGTTATGTGTGTTTCTTTTATTATAAAAAAAAAAAATCAGTTTCTGCCAGGTATTACTTAGTGATCAGTAGGATTGCTGTTACTGATCATTAGTGTTCCTTTTGATGATCAGCTGTTTGAATGATGAAAACATATTTGCAGAGTTGTAACATATGTGCTCACTTAGAAACTGATTTGGTGATCAGTAGACCTGTGTTTGGTGATCACATGATCTTTCCTAGTGATCACCGTAAATATGTTGCTATTGCATGAAAAATATTCTCAGAGATACTCGTATTTGTGGGCTATGGTCATGAAGAATCATACTATATGTTCCTATGGATGATATCAATTGCTGATCAACAGATCTAGTTTTGGTGATCATTACAGTTATGTTGAGTGATCGTTAGAGCTATGCTTGGTGATCACTATATCAATGTATGGTGTTCAATAGAAACATATTGTGAGTGATCACTGCATTGATTGTATACATTTTTGGTGATCATAAGAGCTATGTTTGATGATCACAGTATCTTTTGTGGTGATTAACATAAATATGCGTGTTTTTTGCCAAACATATTTATGTTATATTTGTGTTTTATTCTAATCAAACGTGATAGTAACGTTTTAAGGAAGATATCATTTGGTGATCAACAGTAGCAGTTTTGATGATTGTTAGAGCCATGTTTGGTTATCATTAAAACCATGTTTGGTGATCACTATATCAATCTATGGTTTTCAATAGAAATATGTTGGTTTTTTCGTCCAATATATTGTGAGTGATATCTTGCAAGAACGTTACTTTATTGTATTTGCGTTCTACTCTGATCAAACATCACCGTATATGTTTAATATAGAAGATATCATTTGGTGATGGATAATTACAGTGTTGGTGATTATTACGATCATCCTTTGGTGATCAGAACATGTTCTCATACTCACACCATGCATATGCTAATTTTGGGTGAATCATATTGGTTAATATGTTTATTTTGCTGCATTTAGGGTTGGCTCCCATCAAGATAGGAGCATATGTTTTTATAAAGAATGACACCTAGTGTCTCATCAACAAGTCCAATAGTGGTGATCAAAGGACGTGTGTTTGGGATCGCTAGAAGTATCTTTGGTGATCACTTAATGTTTTTTGGGTTATCAACATCTTCTTACTTGCAGTAGCTTACTGATTAATAGGTCAGTTCTTGGTGATTGTTACTATTGCTTTTGCTTATAAGGAGAACTACAGTTGTTGATCAACACTAATGCTATCAGTGATCACCATAGCCATGTTTGGTGATCATTCTTTATATCTTCACTAAATTTAGTGTCGTGAAAATTTGCATAAACCTAAAATAATAAAATGTTACACAATGTGTTATATAATATATACAAAATAATTTTCATTTACAAAATAATTAACAACACAGAGAAACAGGATATGGATGAACCTAGTCCTTCTTAGCATCTTCCTTGAGATTGGGATAAATTGTCCCGAATTCCTTGAAATCTTTCGCCCTTTTAATTACCTTGAATCTTGCGTTATTGCCCTCATAGGTGACTATGTCGTGACAGTACCGGGCCCTCAAAACGTTGAGCTTTGCATCCTAAGGACAAAAGATAGTTCATGATGAATTAGTAACATCCTTGTTTTTTATATTGCTAGCAAAGTCAGTGTTCTGCTATAATGCTTACATTGTTGGAATTCAGGCCAGATTGCCACTATCTCCTTCCCCAAAGTAGCTCTCCATGTGTCTCATACAAAATATACCATAATCTATGACATTTGTAATTGTCCTCCACGGCATTTTTAAGCATACCACTTTCAGTTTTTTAAGCATCTCATGCTTAGGATGTTGTACACCCTCCAGGTATAGGTTGAGTACTTTGCTCTGTAAATTTTTTTAAAAAACTACACACTTCTAGAATTGCAATGTACTGACATCATCATAGTTATAAACAGTATAGTATTTAAAACTCACCAATTTCACCGGAAAGTCTCCATATGGAATCTTGTATGTTACTCTTATGAGCATGCTATCGATGATATCAAGCTTCTCGTCCCTCAAGTTATAGCAAAGCAAAAGGAAATGACTATTGCGACATACATGGAAGAAAACCTACTATTTTTTTTAAGGAAAAAGAATTTAAAAAAACACATGTGAACATTAGCGGATATGTACATTATAAATCAATGCCTTTTTTTTTTAAGAAGCCAAGTGTATTATGGCCATTCACTGAACATCACCCCTTACCAAGTCAACTTGTTTGATTTTGAACCAGGGACATCTTTCTAGCTCTTTGTTCATTACCACCTTAAAATCTTGATATCTCTTTTTGAATGAAGAGGCTTTCAACATTTCTTTGCTAAAGAAATACTGCATCGAAGAAAAAATAATGTATATTTATGCAATGAAATTTACCGCTGAACACAGACCATTCTTGGTGAGAAATTTGTTAAAGTCAATATTTTCAATCACCCAATGTTTTATTTATGATCACTAATGTAGTTATTATTGAGTAACAAGTTAATTATAAGGCACTTAAGGCACTAACACTTTGATCACATGACATGAAGAGTCTGCTTGGAGTGGCAAGATCACTTTTTCTCTATCGATCATTTAGTATGCTGGACCATATGTTGATGACATTCATCTCAAGCTACTCTCCTTGCTTTAGAGTGGCCATAGAAACTCTAGTGGCCTCTTTATCGCTGCAACCGTCAAACAAAGGTTCATTGCAAAATTTAAATGAAAAAGAATGGTTACACACTTACCAGGAAATAAAAACAAATGTAAAATTTACGCACGCAATCACATATTGATCACAAATAACATAAGTAATGATCACCCATCATAAAGACACTGATGACCAGTGTGAAATTGTTAATCGATGACCAGACAACATGTTCACTTGGGAAAAGGCATCACTTATCATATAAGCAGTGAATTATAATGCATGATAAAAGAAGTAATCATTTTACACAAGTGATCCCAAATTGATCACCAATCACAAATTATTCATCACCAAGCAGATAATCACTGATCGCAAATAAGAAAACTAATGATCACCAAATGCATAACCACTTATCAACAATTACACCCGTACTGATCACAAGCAAATAACACTTGATCAACACTAGCCAGGCAAAAACACTAAAGAAAGTAAACATTCATACAAAGTAAATCAAATATCCAATCAAAAAACTATTGTTCACCAAACACATAACCAATTATTACTAATTACACCCATATTGATCACAAGCAAATAACACTTGATCAACACTAGCTAGGCAAAAACACTGAAGAAACTAAACATTCATACAAAGTAAATCAAATATCCAATCAGAAAACTATTGATCACCAAACACATAACCACTTATCACCAATTACACTCATACTGATCACAAGCAAATAACACTTGATCAACACTGGCCAGGCAAAAACACTGAAGAAAGTAAACATTCATATAAAGTAAATCAAATATCCACCAACAACAAAGTTAACAGTTGATCATTCATCATAAACACTGAATTGTAACGCATGAGGGTGAGAAATAAATTTATATTTACACAAGTGATAATAGAACTAATCAGTAATCAAAAAGCTACTATCCACAATCATATACCCTTTGGTCATTGACCATGCAATAGAGCGTTTTGCCAAAAGCATCACTTATCATACAAGGTTATTAATTAGAGATATTACTTGTCATCCACATCTTCAACCTTGCCAAAAACATACTCAGATATGACCAGCTCATCTTGAGAGAGTTTGCTGTCGAGCTTTGTAAGTCGGATCACATATGGGGAGCAGTATGCTAGAGGCAGATTTTCAGGCTATCGTTTCCTCAGTGCATCTGATGGGCCTAATTGCTCTGACTTCTCTGGAGTTCTTACAAAACCCACACGCTTCTCATTATCCTTTTCGGGTAGCACCTCTTTTGTCAGTTTGGGCTTCCTGGAATCAGTTGCTTGTTGCTTACCGTAAGCCCCGAGACTCTCTTTCTTCTGCTCGACTGCCTGTTTGGCAATCGGGGCAATTGTCAGTTTTTCCCCACCAGTTTGTTGCTTCTGCTCGATACCGCTTTGCAGAGTGTGCTTCACCTTGTCAGGCAACTTTACTTTCTCCCGACCAGTTTGTTTTTTACTGCCATGTGCATTTGATGCCAGCTTCTGCTGTTGTTACCCTGGCTGGTTTGCATCAGTATATTTAGGTGTTTGCTTGCTGCCTTCACCATGCACAACAAGCTTGGTCTGTTTGGCAGTTTCATGTCTGGCTGTTAGACTGCTGTCAATCTTCTCGCCCTAGGGTTGCTGCTTACCGATAGCCTTTAATGACAATGCTTGTTTGCTCTGTTGTGTTGGCTCTTTGGCATTGTGAGGAGATGGTACTTTTGAACCAGTTTTCTATTGTAGGGTTGATTTTTTAATCTTGATACTGTGCGTCCTAACCTCTACCTGTTTAGAAGAAGCCTTGTCACCCTCTTTGGGCTTTGCCTCAGCTAGTTTCTTTATACTCAAGTCACGGTTCACCTAAGAAGTGTTCCTCAATGGGAATCTCAATGGAGCACCGTCATCATCATCTGCACCACCATCATCTTCATTAATCCCAATAGTGCTTGGATCAGGCACAAAGGTGGTTTGAGGAACTAGACTTTGCCTAGACTATATGAAGGGATGCTATCGTCCTTCTTCGTAACCCTGTTTGGCTGATCTAGCACCACATCCTCACGGGGTCTTCCTTTTCGACAACGACGCTGGCATCTCCAACCAATGTGTCTTCCGGAATTTGAGCTTCACCATCTGGTTTGTGAAGTGTAAGTTTGGGGCTGAATGAAGGAGCACATAGGTCATTGTTTTCTTTCTGCTTCGGTTGAAGCTTTTAAAACTCCACGTGGGCACTCTGAAGGTCTACAATAGCCTCCTTTATAACATTAGTGTTGAAAGACTGACCCCTCTGAGACTCTTGATCTGCAACACGAGCATCGTAGAATGAGACGAACATTGCCTTCGCTTCGCATCGCATCTTTCGAAGATCTTCACTCTCGCTGCACTTATTGCACATGTAATCCATGATGGTTGTGAAGTTTCTGTAAGCCAGCGCCAATTGTTTCTTTGCAAAAACGATTTTGTCAACATCTTTCTCTAATTTCCAAAAAAATAAATAAATAAATTAAATACATATGTTAGGTGATCAGTTATACGTGATTGTTGATCACTCACTGAACAATCATCAAATTGTAAAAGTGATGAATAGAAAACTTATCCCTAAAAGCATCAGTTTTGATCAGTGATAACATGAGCATTGATTACAACTCAAGGAAGAATTGAAATAGAAGCGGTCATCACCAAAAAGTAAAACAGCAAATAACACGATCACTAATCATGTGCAAACCTATCATAAATAACATCACTAATGATCACCAACCAAAGAATAACTGAAATAGAAGTAATGTTGATAACAAATTCAACACTAAGTAATATAACCACCAATCTTATGCCTACTGATCACATGTAACATCTCTAGTGATCACCAACGAAAGAGCAATCCAAAAACAAGCACTGTTCGAATAATGAGTAATCTGATGACCAATCTTATGTCAATTATTAGTCTATAGTAATTACTATACACACTAGCAATAAATGTCAACCAAAAAATAAAATAAGTAGACAGAGATTTCGGTGATCACTAGTATTATTGATAATGATCACTAAAACAACGACTATTGGTCAGTCAGTACATGATCCATACAAAGACAGAAATTGAAGCTAAGACTGATCAGTAATCCCTGTCTATATCGAATCACTGATCACTCAATTATTCATCACCATACACTGTTGATCGCCATTCACACACAAGGACGAAACTCTAAATGATTGGCCATAAAGGGTGTTACTTTATTACCTCAAATTCTATCTTCGTTGTGTGTTCAGCAGCTTCAATTTGAGCCTCTGGTGGTTGTGCCAAATTAAATGCTTCCTCAACTGTTGCTTTACCAACAACCTTCTCTACCTTGGTTTTCTAACTTTTTTGAAAAATAAATATCTTACTATATTAAACTTTAAGTATCGTGTAGAAAGAACAAAAGATTTATCTACTTTATCACCAGCACTATGCACATTTGATAACCAATCATAACACTATTGTTCAATTACTAAACAAGCTATGAATTAAGCAATGAGCGAAAAAGGACTCCATCGTAAAATGATCACTAATTAGGCAGCTTTTGATCACCAATATGACATTTATTGATCAAAATGCACAGAAGGATTTCATCCTAAAATGATCAATAATTTAGGTAAAGAGACCAGTAATCGGATCTGTATTGATCACAAACGAGGGTTTCTCAAACAATTTGCAACAAAGATAAGCATGTTTTGCTTACTACCTGAATTTGAGAGCTCCTGATGTCTTCAACAGGATGCTGCTTAGGCATTGTTAGGTGTGGGACATTCAGGCGAGGTTCAACGGTGCCTCTCCTAAAACCATGGCTCCGGTCCTCGTCTTCTATCCTTTCCTTGATGTGCTTATTAGTCCACGTGGACATTGTAGAGAATTGTCTCTTTACTCTTCTCTTAATGAAAACAACTCTGTCTAAGTACAACTTCTGCAAATACAGAAACATCCAAAAAAAAAAAACTCAGTATAAGGAATTATGTTACTTACACAGATAACAATAGGTGATCACTCATGCATAACTTATTGATAACTAAAGCACAAGTTATTGATCCCTAGTCATTTAATTGTGATCACTAAGGCATTCGTTTTTATTAAATGATCACTGTGTTTGCTTATATTGATCACCAATTTTACCAAGGGTTGCATTGTGGAATAGGAGAACTGCCCATCAAGAAGGACAACGGACCATCGAAATGTACCCCTTTTGTAGCCGTACTCTCCTTGTAGTGCCTGACACTGGTGATCAGCTTATCCAGTACGAGCTGGCACCAGTTTAGGGATGCAATCTGGCTCACATCCTTGACATACTACAGGATGGACTTGCTATAGTAGCAGTTCTTCAGTCCGCTGAAAAAGCAGTTCACCAAATATATGATGAAGTTCCTCTTGAAGCTTTTACCCCCATCTTTTTTAGCCAGAATGAACTCTGGCATTCGAGTGAGTTCTTGGGGATTCGTCTGGACTTTCCATTCCTTCATCTACACAACATGCACCTCATCATACTCTTTGTTCGTCGAAGACTTGCTGATTTTGATGATTTCCCTTCCCCACAAAGGGACAACCAGGGTCGCATAAACATCGAATGCTGTGACCCAAAACTTCTGCTCTTCTGGAAGTCTGAAGTACACAGCATATGGATCAAAGCTCTCCAACAGCCACTTGGAAAACTTTACTAGGATTTGCTTCGGATCAACTTTCAAGAATGAAGCAAACCCTATTGATCTGACTGCCTCAGCCTGAGCTTCGTTAAGTTGTGCCTCTAAAGAAGAGAACGAACGCATAGACATTCTCGTAATGAATGCCTTCTGGTACGTTCTCTTTTCACTGGCAGCCTCCTCAGATTTTAGAACCCCTTCCTGCACAACCTGAAGCTCCTTCCCTGGGCTAGTTGCTTTCACCAGCACCAAAGCAGCACTGTCGCCTTTGTACTGTAATGAAGGCTTGTTCCTCTTTCGGGCAGCTTTTACATGTTGATGAATGGCGACCTCTTCTTTCGCCTCTATATGCTCGTTCGCATGATTGACCTCTTTGCATTCATAAGTCAGATCATTTTCTTCTAAATCCCAGCTGTTGGAATGTTCCACGTTAGATACGTGGCATTTCCGTACTACAGCGTCTAATAACTGCTACATAATCTCTGATTGCCCGTTATTTACTGGATTTTCCTTCGGCTTATACTTTTTTGGTTGTTCTGCCTTCTCCCCCTTTTCCTTATTCTCCAGTTTGGTGGGGGGCTCTTTAAAGATGCTTATCTTTGTGTTCACACTTCTTAGCAGATTTTTGACACCCTTCATCATCACATGGAGCGTTCTTGGCAGCGATCTGCTCGCTGCTCTTATTCTTGTCCTCACCTTTCGCTGCACTTTTCCGTGCAGGCTCGTCATCCTTTCCCAATTCTAGTGGAAAGTTCTCATTCTTTGCCTTCTTGCTTAAAGGCATCTTAGCGGGGCCTTTGCTGGGCTTCCTCTTTTAAGCAACTTTGTCCACAGGTTGGTTGGGAAGTTCTTTTTTTCTTTTCTTTCTCCCTTTTCTTGTCATGTGCAACATGCTTTTTAGAGTTGAGCTCTGCGTTGATGTTGCTGTCAATCTTCCATTTCTTGTTAGTCTTCTTCTCTCTTTTGGGTCTTTCAATGGGTTCTTGAGAGAGAAGTTCTTCTTGAGGAAGTTTTTCTGGTGTTGCACTGCTTTCAACATTTGTGTCACTCTTGCCTTTCTTTTCTCATTGTTCATCAGCCGGGGATTTATCTTTTGATTCCTTGTTATCATGCAAATTGTTTTCTTCATCAAACTTGTTTGGATCATCATCAAGACTTCTGATTTTCTGGGCAAAAACTTTGAAACGACGCTTTTTTTCCTTCACCAGCACTTCTGCTACTTTTTTCAGCGGATCCTCTTTTTTCATCATCCGGTATCTCACCTTCTTTTGAATCCAAAGGGACGTTAGGACTACAGAATACAAAAGGAAATATATTGTGCAAATTTTGAAGTTGTATTGTAACTAGAATGTGTTTTTTTTTTACTTCTTTGCTGAATAGAAAATCGTCACCATACAAAAAGGCAAGTTGGTATAAGCAGTGCCTTTCCAATTCTTTGCTGGACAGACTTAAAGTGATAACGTCTTCAATGACATTTTTTATTGTTTCAGATATTTGTTCCTCTGTATGATCATTTTAAGGCCTACAGTAAAGCCAAAAATTAATGTATATAACATAAATATAAACCATATCTATATATTTATATATATATATATATATATATATATATATATATATAT
>JACYFF010031959.1:24416050-24432189 GCA_017589665.1 Selenicereus undatus
CGGTTTGTTAGAAATTTAACTAAAAATAGTTATTTTCGTATTTTTTTTTGATTTTTATTAATTCCTAGGGTTTATATAGTGTCCTAGTATGGTAATATTCAATTTTGTAATTTTTGGAAATTATTTGATAATTTTTCAAAATTATTTTGTGAAATTGGTAAGTGCAGGTTTTTTTGGTTATTAATTCTGAAAATTTCGATTTTTAACTTTAATTCACGATTATTAGGTATTTTTAAGTCCATAAAATTTTGTCCTAGAATTAGGGTAATTTTCTTGATTATTTTCGTATTTATATTTATGCAGATTATTTTATTTCTAATTTCAGATTTATTATTCTGCTTGGTATTCTGTGCTAATTTTTCTGATCTGATTTTTCTAAAATTAATCAGATACAATTTAGAATTTATAAGCTTATAGACCTGAAGAATAATGTTTTAGGTTACTGTTTGAACATTTATTTTCTGACTATTATTTGCTGTTACTGATTTTTAATTAGAATTTCAGTTACTATTCTGTTTTTATTTTTCTAAATTATTTAGGGAATATTTTTACTGTTTTATTTCCAGAATGTGATTCAAAATATTTAGGAGCATCATTGGGTATTTTTCTATATTTTTATTCATTAGATTTTAATTATTTTAGAATTATCAAGATTAGACTTAATAAATTGGATTAGTAAAATCATTTAGGATTAAGCTAGCCTTTTACAACAATATTTCCTCGTGGATCGATCCCTACTTTCCTATGCTATAAAAAGTATTTAATAACCGAAGTAGTGGTTGAATTTGTAGCTCTCAACAAGCTTAACAGGACGTCCCCGGATGGTCGACCGTCCCTCAAGATGAGGGTTGGCACCCACAATTTCCTGGCCTCTGGCCTCTATTGATGGCCGGATAGTTGCCGGCGTCCCCCAAAATAATAAATGTAGGGAACCCAAAAAGATTCCCTACGCGGTGCCCCTTTTTGAGCTGGGCACTCCCTCGTGGTCCAGCTGCGAGTACTCCTCCACCCTAGTGTCCTCAGTCTAGAGGTGGAGGTGACATATCCCTGGGAGATCACCATAGCTAATTATATGACTGATTTCTAGGTTCGAAGAATGGCGAAGACCAAAACCACCCCACGTCTGAGATCGCCCGACGAACTGCTGGTCGAAGGTACACAAGGTAATCCCTGTTCAGCTCCTTCTACACCTAAATCGGGGGCCGAAGTGGCCTCCACTAGTTCTAGCTCCTCCTTAGAAGGGGCCTCCTCATCAGGCAGTTCGTTGAGGAGCTCGTCCTCAGAAGGGGCGTCAACCAGCTCCCCATCTCCGGATGACCCATCGGCCCCTGGCAAACCAGTGCTACAGCGAAAAGGCCACACACTTGCGGTTACAGAGATCGTGGCGGAAGAATCGGAGTTCCCTGGGGCCCCAACCTACTCAGACCCGCGGGATGGTCTGGCAGTCACTTCCCTGATCCAAAGGTTGTCACTAAGTTAAAAAGGTCGGCCCTTGAAAAGCAATATCTTTTGCCTACTGGGTATGCCTTCATGATTCCCGAGGAGGATGCCACCGTGAATGAGCCGCTCGCGAAGTGTATAGCGGTCTACCGTGCGGTCCTAAACTACGCTCTCCGTTTTCCCCTTCATCCAGTGATTGTGGAGATCTTGAATAAGTACGAATTAGCGCCCGCGCAGGTTGTGCCTACCTCATGGCACAACATTTGCTCCTTTATAGCAACTTGTGAGTTGGGCGGCCTTACTTGTTCGGCTCGGGCGTTCAGTCTCTTTCATACCATTCAAAAGGGTCCTAAGGGGACCGGGGACCTAGCGTGGTATTACTTCAATAATAGGCCGCGCTTCATGATGGCCATCGAAAAGAAATCAAAAGATAAGCACTGGAAGTATGACTTCCTCTTCTTACGCCGGGAATCAGGTTAGGGGAGACGTTCCTGACTGGAATGATGGAAAACCCATGCGGAACCCATTTGGGGAGCCCACAGCCAATGAGAGGAGAACCGCCTGCGACTTCCAATTCTACATTCGCGAGGATGATAAGCCTCAGCCCATCCCTAAGTTCATGGTTTAAGCAATTGAGTCAGTGAAGGGCCCCGAGAAGAGGAGGAGCAAGTCCAGTGACCGGGAGCCTTTGAATTGGCTTCCTAAGTTAAAGTTTTTTTCCAATGATTTATTCCTTACTGTGGCCAGCCTTCTGATCCTTAAGAATTATACCAAGGGTACTTAGTCGTCCCAATGTTAACTATTTTTGTGTTTGGTGCTGACCTGACTTCCCTTTTGTTTTATGTAGATCAAGCAAGGGCAAGGCTGACAGTCTTCGAGACCGGGGACGCCACCTCAGAACAAGTGGTGCCCGACGCCGAGCGTCGGTGGGAAGAGGAGAGGTAGGGCCTCGTTACTCAACAGGCCAAAAAGGTACGGTGCACAACCTGGTTCGTCCCCTCTCCCTTCCTCGTAGCTCTTGGATTATAAAGACTAAGTCTTTTTCCTGCAGGCACCCTCCATCGTTCCCCATGGGAAGAAGCCTGCCGTAAGCCTACTGGTTCGGAAACAGCAACGGACCGAGGGTCAACCTGACGAGGTCGTGGCTTCTGCCCCATCGCAAGGGGACGCGGGAGTCGACTGATTGGCCCCTCATCGATCGGGGAGTCGGTCATCTCGGGACCATACCCCTGCCATGAAAGAGCACCCTACCTCTTCAATTGCAGGGGTTGTGTCCCAAGCTGCCGGTGGCTCATCTCCAATCGCCCCGCGGCCCTCCACGTACTTCATCAAGGCGGACCCCGCCGCTAAGCTCTCTCTTGTCTAGGACTTAGTTAAGTCCTGGGACCTAGTAACTCCTAGGGCTTCAGATCCCCCCAAGGTGACGGAGGAAGAGATAGCCATGGTCGAGGTCTTCGCTCGGGGGGTGAGGGCTGCTGTGGAATGCCGAAGGCTGGAGCGGTTCGTCGCGCGGTACCAGCGACGCTGCGAAAAGCTACTGGTTGATCTAGACGCTTGTGAGGCCGAGAAGAAGGGGCTGCAACGTCAGCTGGAGGAGACGCTGACGAAGGTCGGGGCTGATGCGGCCCAAACTAAGAAGCAAGGCTACCAGCAAGGCCGCACCGACACCCTCGGGTACCTTCGCAAGGTCCTGGTGACCCTAGCCAACGAGTTTCAGGAGGATAGCTATTTCGAAGCTTACCTCCACTACATGGATGAGCGCCAACAGGCCACTGATGAAGGTTGTGACCCTGAGGAGGTGGAGTTATCCCTCCTTCCGCCGAGGCCGAGGATGATGGGGACGAGCCACCAACCCCCTGGAAGTAGGGATGGCAACGGGGTAGGTTGGGGACAAGGGGCATAGTCCCCATCCCCGTCCCCGCTAGGATCCCCGCTCCCCATCCCCGCCCCGTTCCCTGTAGCAGGGAAAAAAATCTCCCCCATCCCCATCCCCAATGGGAATTTTATCCCCGTCGGGCCCTAATAGGGATTTTTCCCCGCTGTTTTTTTCCCTCCCTTATAATAGCTATATTACAAGTCTTGGATGAAAGCTCAATTTATCATTCCTATACCCTACTCTCTGGCCCAATTAATTATACAACAAGCTCTTCTAAACTCCATGCAACACAAGTATAATAAAATTCATCAAATTTTAGAATCCAAATTCCAAACCAAATTAAAGCTTAACAAGTTATGCAATATAAGTCTAACAATGGATAAATTACACAAAACAATTCAACGAAGGTCTAAGTACATCAAACATAACCATAATTTAAAAACTAAACGCTTAAAACACAACCAAATTTCAATAATCCTTCACCACGAAATACAACAATGTCTACAATTTTAGTTAATAGTGGGGACGGGGATGGGGATTTTTCCCCAATCGGGGTATCGGGGACGGGGATAGAAACGCGGATAAATCCCTGATGGGGAAATAGGGATAGGTGTCCCCTTCACCATCCCCATCCCCATCTCCATCCCCACGTAGGGATTAATTTTTTGCCTCGTCCCTGTCCCCGGCCCCGTTGGGGACGGGGATTTTTCCCCAATTCGGAGCGGGGCCCCGGCGGGGATGGGTTTTCCCTAACCTTTTGCTGTCCCTACCTGGAAGCCGAGGTCGGGGCTTCTGAGGAGGAGGAACACGAGCACGGTGGAGAGCCCGACGTGAAATCCCCCGCCCCTAGTCTTTTCTTTTCTCCCATTCTTTTTGTTGTTTTTTTTTGTAAAGGGTTGTACTCTTTTTATTAATGAAAGAACGTTCACTTCTGTTTATCATCCTATCTCGTTCACTCTTCCACTTTCAACTTGTTGTTTCGTTTCAACTTGCATTTCGTTCTTTCTGCATCATTAGGGTAGTAGCCCCCAAGTGAAAGAGCACAGAATATGTCATGCTATTGTGGAGTTTGTGCCTCACTTAAGCTGTGCATGAGGGCCCTTAGCCCTCATTGAGGCTAAGGGTGTAGCGATCGGCCGTTAGGCCATGCTAAGTGTAGCGACCAGCCATTAGGCCGTACTTCAGGATCCTTAGCCCCCACTGGGGCTAAGAGTGTAGCGATCGGCTGTAAGGCCGTGCTTGAGGGCCCTTAGCCCCCAGTGGGGCTAAGAGTGTGGTATATTGGAACTAAGAGTGTAGCGACCTGTCGGAAAACCATGTTTGAGTACCCTTAGCCCCCATTGGGGCTAAAAGTGTAGCGATCGGCCGTAAGGCCGTGCTTGAGTACCCTTAGTCCCAATTGGGGCTTAAGAGTGCAGCGACCGACCGTTAGGCTATGCTTGAGTACCCTTAGCCCCTATTAGGGCTTAAGAGTGTAGCAACCAGCCGTTAGGCTGTGATTGAGGACCTTTAGCCCCCATTGGGGCTAAGAGTGTAGCAACCGGCTGTTAGGCCGTGCTTGAGGAGAAGAAGAGGTGTGTAGTAGTGCAAAAATGACCGCCAGGGGCCTTGGGCTTCATTAGTTGTGAGCAAAAAGGTACATGCCTATGGGGGATAAAGAAAAACCACAAGCCTAAGAGTAGTATTTCCTCAGGTTACTACTATGCCAGGCCCGTGGGGCGGGGGTATTGTTGATAGTCTCCAATCGATATGTGCCGGGGCGAATTTGTGAAGTGACCTTGTGTGGGCCTTCCCAGTTGGTAGTTAGTTTGCCGTGTTCTCTCGCCCTAGCTACAGCCTTCATGCGCCGAAGAATCAGATCGCCTACCTGAATTGGCTGCACCCTCACTGCGTTGTGCAGTCGTGCGATGCGGAGTTTATAGAGAGCTTCTCAGAGGAGGACATCGCCATGAATGGAGGGGAGAAGATTGAGGGCTTTGCGGAGTGCCGTATTGTTCAACCCCTCTTGGAAAGTTGTCAGCCGGTGGGTGTGAAAGGCGACTTCAACGGGTAAGGCAGCCTCAGATCCATAGGCTAACATAAATGGGGTTTCATCAGTAGCCGTTTCCTCAGTGGTACGTAGATACCATAGGACACCATGCAGTTCATCCGCCCATTTACCTTTCGCATTGTCAAGCTTCTTCTGTAAGCCGTGGAGGATAGATTTATTGGCTGCTTCGGCTTGGCCATTGGTCTGGGGGTGTGCCACAGTAGTGAAGCGAGCTTGGCAGCCTAAGTTACTGAGGTAGTCCGTGAGCTTGCAGGTGGCAAATTGCCGACCATTGTCAAAAATTGTGGCACGAGGGATGCCAAAGTGGGTGATGATGTTCCGCCAAATGAACTTTCGTACCTCAGCAGTGGTTATAGACACTACAGCCTTGGCCTTGATCCACTTGGTGAAGTAATCCACCACGACGAAGAGGTACTTGCGCTGTCCCGTAGCCTTGGGAAAAGGGCCGAGGATATCCATTCCGTATGTGGTGAACGGGAGGGGAATGACTATCGGCGTCATGGTGGTGGAGGGGGCTCGTTAGATGGGGGCGAACTTCTGGCATTTGTCATAGGTCCCCACTAGCGTCATCGCCTCCTCCCGCAAGCTAGGCCAGTAGTATCTGATCCGAATGGCCATGATGGCTAATGCGCGACCGCCTGTATGCGTGCTGCAAATGCCTTCGTGCAGCTCTTCCAATATCCTTCTCCCTTCCTCTGGGTCACACAAAGCAGAAGAGGTCGGGCAAAAGATCTTTTGTATAAAATTCCTTCGTATAAAATAAACCAGTTCGACCTCTTCTTCACTTTATCCGCCTCTTTGGGGTCCGAGGGCAGCGTGCTGTCAGGGAGGTACGCGCGGATAGGCTCCATCCACGTTGGGCTTCTGTCTAACTATAACACCTCGTGTGGGTCAATGTTCCTTTCTATTAGAGTTTCCCACTAGATGTTTTTGGGTTTTCCATCATCAGATGAGCTTGCCAGCTCAGACAGGGAGTCTGCCCGTCGGTTCTCTAATCAAGGGATGTGCATGATGGTAAAGTGCTTTAACAACTTGGTGGCCTCTTGAACCCATTGAACATATTTGACCATGACATCATCCTTTGCTTCATATGCTCTATTGAGCTGGCTGACTACTAGCTGGGAATCAGAGAAGGCTTGTAAATAATCGGTCCCAGTAGTATAGTAGAGCTCTATCCCTACAATGAGGGCTTCATACTCGGCCTCGTTGTTAGATGCCTTGAACATGAACTTTAGGGCATGCTCGTACCGCGCCCCAATGGGACTCTCAATAATAAGGCCAACTCCACTGCCATCCTTAGCGAATGAGCCGTCCACGTATAAGTTCCAGGGCCGTGGACATGAGTCCTCTTCCTCACCGACTGTCATGCTTTCTGCCAGGAAGTCAGCTAATACCTGGGCCTTGATGGCCCTCTATGGTTCGGAGACTAGGTCATAACGGGAGAGCTCGACGACCCATTTCAAGAGCCGCCTAGAAGCGTCTAACTTCTGAAGGACGTTCCTCAAGGGTTGGTCTGCTAAGACCAAAATCTTGTGAGCCTCGAAGTAAAGCCTCAGCTTCCGACTAGCCATCACCAAGGCATATGCAAACATTCACGTAATCTGTTGGGAAAATATTGAACGGAATTCTTCCAAAAGGATAGATAGAGTCACAACTCACAACCCGCGGCCAGCCCAAACTGGGCGAGTGAGCGGCGGCAGCGCGTGCACATGTGGTTGCCCAAGACACCCTCAACCCTATAAACCATAGTCTTGAGTTATTCAACAGGAGTAAGGAAAGTGGGATATATAAACCCCTCAAAACATCTCCAAAGGTTCCATGTAGGACAAATGTAAGAGAGAAAGAGAAAAATGGAGAAAGGCTTGAAAACCTTGTTGCCATTACCATTACTCTAACATCTTTTGCTCCCAAAAAGCTATTATTTGATAAGTGTTCAATTTTGTTATTGATTTCCAAGATTCATTTGCCTTAGATTATTTGTTGAGTTTATTACTATTGTTGAAGACCTTGATTTTTCCATTTTGATTTCATGAGATTATAATCTTAGAATAGAAAGAGGAACTTAGATTTTGGAAGGGTGATGATCGGTAAAGTTACCTAGTGATTGGAAGAAGAGTTTAGAGCCCACTTCGTTATGGAATCGAAATTTTGAACTCGGTACGGGAAATGAAGTTGTACATACTCATACTTTTATGCTTGGTGTGACTAATAATCAAGTAGTGGTTAATAATCAAAGTACAGGTCTTAATAAACTCTTCTCAACACTCACTTTTTCTAAAACAGACTTTTAGATACGAATTTCACACTATATTAAATTTATTTTTAAATTGAACAAAATCAAAAACCATTCTCGTCGCCCTAATTTTATTCTTGATTCCATTCAATCTCGATTGAGCTAAACCAAATGACCGCTTTAAAGGTATCAAACCAAACATATTACATCTTCAATTTATATTTCAAGCAGCACAATCAATAGATTGGTCAACTTAGGGAACACATTCTAGAGATAAGTGGGAGGATGTCTAGTCAAAGGATTAGTAGGAAATGCATCACTACAAGAAAAACAATCTTTTGTAGCAATTCATTAGTAGCAAATTTCAATTTGCCACAAATATACAATAATATTCAAAGAATTGTAGCAGAATAAAATTTGTCACGAAAGAATAGTCTATTGTGGCAATACATTAAAATTGCCACAACTTTGCAGGCAGGAGTTGAACAAAAGGGCTCAATCACGAACACTTTTTTTGTGGAAAACTTAAAATTCTATCATCAAAGCGAGGGCGGCGGGTTCGAATTTGTAAGTCACTATCCATTTCGCACTACTGGTGACTGCGCAATAACAGTTCTCCTTTCCTAGGGCTTTCAGTTTCATGTTCTGTGGCTATGTGCTGGTTGATTTTCTACTCTCTTCTCTTGCTTGATTTGTTTCATGGCTTGGTTCGATCTTTGATCCAAATTATTGTGATATTTTCGCCTTGCTAAGCCCCATCCTATTTGGATTCAAATTTTGGAATCGTTCGCCACATGGAGGTTTGAGGATCGAGTCCAATTTTAATGGAGGTAAAACTTTGCAGTCTCTATTTTTTGATTTTGTCCCTGCTTCCTTTTTTTTTCCAGTAACATTAACTTAGGGTTTTATAAAGTATGTGGGTGGGGATTTATCATTTATGGCATCGAGTAGACAAGTCATCAAGGAAGCTCTCTAGCGAGGTTTGAGTCCCCTTCTACCAGTCTATAATTGCTGCCAGATCATAATATTCTTGTTCAATTAACTATTGTTTACTACTTCTGACACTGATTTTGCACATCATTCAATTATGCTTAATCTTAATTTTGTCCGCTGTTGGCTTAGGATTTGTGCATTCTTTATGTGTTTGAGTATTATGAATTTTACGCATTTTATTAATTAGTTTTTTCTGAATGTAAGACCTTGCTGTAAAGAAATTCCCTCCTATCCCACTTTGCTTCACTTCACTGAGTTCAACTGACACATGCATTTTTCAAAGTTACTGAGCTTTTCTCGTTCGCTAATGGTTTATATGCTGATTCCTGATATTTCTTTTACGCCCGGATAATCTAACAAAAGGACTACTATTTTCCATTTCGTATTTTAATGCACTCTAATGAATATAAATATTAAATCTAAATGTGTAAGTCTAGATCTAGATAATGGAATTCTTAGAACTAGGATAAATTTAAGTAAATTTAGATCAATCTGGTTCTGAAACATGAAAAATTTTATAATGTAGAGAGCCCTTTAGATCATACTTTGAGATGCTGGCATAAATTACTGATATTGTTGTGATATGAAGCCAGGAGCTATCAAAGGTTAAGGCCCAGATAGTCCAAAAACACCGTATATAGTATATAGGGCTTAATAGATCCCTAGTTTAAGAATGAGACTTTGTTGTTTTGTGGGTGTTATGATGGCCACTTGCCCTTCTTGTTGGTATCAACTATGGCTGAGCAGAGTATTGAACTTAGAAGGTTATGGGTCTTGAGACTTGAATGGAAGCATTGATTTACTGCTTTTTGTATAAAATAGTTGATAGAGATATGTTGTGGAAACAGTCTTCAAGAATTTCAAGTTTTTTGGATGGCCTATGTTCGCTCTATTTTTTAGGATTTCTAGTTGAGTGTTCCGTAATCGTAGATGGTAGTAGAAGTAGATTAATGAATTACAATAGTAGGTTGCTTTAGGTAATGGCCTATTGGGAATTTCTTAAAGGGTGCTCCATCAGTTTGAGGAGAATAAATGCAACCTGTCATAGAACACTCTGTAGCAACCATATATACCATGCTCTGCCATAGTTACAACGGTGTGTGTAGCAACCACAAGAACTGCAATGATTGCATATTTTTCTATTTCTTCCTTTCCTTGTGATAAGGTCAATAAAAAAATGTCTTTTGACATTATGTGTGTGTTATTTCTTGGTTTTGAGTTTCTTGTGCTTAAATAGCAGGAATGTTGCTGCCATTCTTAGTGGTGGAAGGCCCAAAATTTATGAGGCAACAAGGATGTGTTTTTTCCTTATCTCTTCCTTTCCTTATTCCTTTTACTTTACTAGCATTTTCAGACTTGCATATTTATTATGATAACCTACTAGGCTACTATAGTATGGAATAAACCTAAAATTACTTTATTATATTAGAATATCTAGAATTATGTTAATTCATGGATGTTGCTTGCATAAACAAATGCTACTGTACACCTTCCCTATTTGCGCACTACATGCGCAAATGGTTCCCATCATGATTCTAAGACAGTCTCCGAATGAGCTTTAATGTTGAATCGAATTACTTACTTGATTCTCATTCATTTTTGTACCTGCCAATTGGTACTAGTATTAGGCACATCATCATTCCATATACGTCCACACACACACACACACACACACACACACACATACACACACACACACACATACACACAGACACACACAGACACAGACACAGACACAGACACAGACACAGACACACACACACACACACACACATATATATATATACATATCTGACTTTGGTTTCTACACTACTCGTAATTTTTCATAAGATGATGTTTTCCTAATTGTGTTTGATGCTTAACTCTTGTGATTTGTGTTCTTGTGGTAGGTAGGATTGTATGTTAGTCGGTGAATGGGCCTGTGCTTACTCCTGGACCATTCAAGTTATTGATTTTGAACAATTTGTTCATGATAATGTAAAACAAGCTTTATTTGGTTCTCTAGCTTTGGGGCACAGATATCTTCGTTGCCTTATCTATCACAATCCACAGTTCTCTATAATGACTTTGCTATATGTTCCTCTTTTTTCCTATACTTATTTATGAAATTTTCCTTTAAACTTAACATTGTAGATTAATTGTGTAAGATATGTATAATTTCATCATACACAAAGCTTGGGTTGATAATGGAGTTATTAGCTATTCTTTGAGTGCAGGTAAAATATTAATTTTTGGGTATCCTTCTCTTACATCTCTTCTCTTTTCTATTAGTGAATTGCAACAATGCAGGTAGGCTTCTGATGGATTGAGCTAGCTGCCCTCCTTGTATTCTTCTGTTCTATGGTATGTCATAACCAACCATGGAAGCCCCCTCCGCCCTCCTTTTGCCCCCTTGTAATGATGCTGAAGTTGTAAAATTATGTTATCCCATAGATTATAAGCTTCCGCTCATTTTCCTTCTCCAAGACACCCCCTGCAAAAACAGAAAAAAGGTTCTTATTTTATTAATTCATATGAGACATTAAGGTTACTGCTAATCTAATTTTTATGTTTTCATTGCAGACATTTATCCATGGTTGCAAACATAAAGATTTGGAATGGAGAAGATAAAACTTGAATGATGATGGCCTTAGTATTATTATAATTTTATTCTATCTCAAAGTTTTAGTATAGATATAGGCTTTTCAGATTTCGGATCTTTTTATAGTTTAAGACTTTGGCAAACAATTTAATTGTCAAGACCCAACGTTCTTCTATGTGAATAAACTTTGTGTATGGTTATATATGAAGTTATTAATACAATTTGATTTCTATAGTGATTTGTTTCGTTTGACGTCATGCATTAAATATTTCTATATAAAATGTTGCCAATTGTGCATATTCAAATATTGTGACATGAATCCATAGAATATAATACAAAATATAAATTTAGTATTGATTTTGTCTATCTTGTGGCAAATGTGAGCTGCCAAAAAATGTATACAGGTGTTGCAAATTTCTAGTAGCAAATTCTACTTGCCACTAATATCAAGTTTTTGTCGCAAACATGTTTTTGTGGCTTGTTAGGAATTGCTACAAAAACCAAGCTATTGTAGCAAATTAACATCTGTGGCAATTAATATATGCCACAAAAGCTATATGAAGTGTGGCAATTTTGAAAATTGCTACAAAAAGATTTTATAACGGATTTTCTATGGCAACCTTGTAGCAATTTTAAAAATTCCACAAAAGGCTTTTGTAGCAATATTCTAACCCATTGTAGCAAAAATAGATGCCACAAATAGTGGATTTTCTTGTAGTGCATCTTCAACCAAGATGCTTTTGATTAGTTTCTACTTACAATTCCTAAATAGAAATATAGTAACTAATAGATTTTTGGAACAAAGAAGGTAACAAACCAAAAAATATAATCAGAAAAATTACAATAATTTACCTATTTAGGTGAACAAATTACATTTTGTTATTATGTATTTTCAATCTAAATTAGACCCATATAAAAAATATTGAGGACCTACAAGATCCACCGAAGAAACTAATCCCCTAAAGTACGATATCTAATCCAAATTGATTTTCAAATTTATTTGCATGGATTTTAGACATGGTACATGTACCTTGCATTCTATTTAACCCAAATCATAATGACATTCATAACCCGAAAAGCACACTTCATTATACATCATAAGAACCCACCCAATCGCTCTTCCTAATTACATAACCATTAACCCATTCATTTCGTCCTACAAATTTCCTTTCCTGGTTTTGTCGTAATTTTTGTACTGAGATTTCGGAAAGAAAAGTGAAGATGATAAACATGGGTATTGCAGCTAAGATTTTGCGCCTATTCATGAAGTTTATGGTAAGGATGAGGCAAGGTGTTTTCACTACAAGGCAATTTCCTCCCCGTTCTCTTCCGGTGGCTTTGGATTCATTGCTTGTTTCCCAAGAAAACACAGTGTACCACACGCACAGGAGAAATATGGTTCCCCCAAATGTTGCTTGTTATTATCCATTGATTTAAACCACTCCCCAACCCCCTCCCCCCCCCAAAAAGGAAAAAGCCTATAAGTTTTCTAATTTTTTTCTAAATAAGTAATGAGCTCATACATTGATTATTTAGGTATTATTACACAAAGATGAAATACTACTTGTGTTTTATTCTCTGTTCTTTTTTGGTAGCAAAGAACATATATATTGATTACAAGTTATATAGCATCGGTAATAAGTATCATATTTAAAAGAAAACACATTTGAGATAACAAAAGAGTAATTGACATTTTAATACTCAGGATATGGTTAGTAAATAAAATGGTCCAAAAGTATGTGAAACAATAACTTATTACCATAAGATTTTAGAACACAATAATTCTCAACAAGAAGTTTTAAGTTTATATATTTTGTCGTTATAGAATTTTCTTTTGAACCCAAATTAAGATTTTTTTTTTGGTTTTGTAACTAGTTTTTGAGTTTTCTAAGAACATGTAACAGTGCGGCTGCTGGAGCCAGTTGTTTTAGATGCTTCCAACCTTATTGAAGTTAAGAGGGCTAATTAAGATAGACTATTCGTGTTTTTCCTCAATTTTTGAGAAGAAATTGATAGAATACAACCTAAAACTTCGCTATTACCTTAGGCCCATCGCCTGGCGTTAAAAATATAAAGGATTATTGTAAAACTCAACGGCCCCACACATTAGGAGCAACTCAACCCAGACACACACCGAAAGCACACACCCAGTGAACTTTAAAATACAAAAAAAATAAAAAATAAAAAATTGATGTAACTCACCAGGCCTTATATTCAACGGGTTCAAGCCCAAACTATACTTGAACTTGTTGGCCCAAGCATCTACCCAGAAAAAAGAAGGTGATATTCCGCTTCTAGTAGTCGATAAAAACTTATTTACGTACCTGTCATTCACAACTACTAACAGTACCATACTCATTCAGCCAAGCATCCTAACATCCTAGTTCATTTCACTGAAGGTAGCCACATGGCAAAAAGCTCACTTTAGCCCTGCACTTACCATCTCAACTGGGAACAGAGAGGGAAAGAGGGTCAGTTTGACACATTCAATGAGTAATAATCCCCAAATCATAACCAAAACCTTTACACATGATAAGTACCTATAATAGCAAGTATTACCAAACATAGATTGCGAGGCCTTGCAACCCCGCTTCAGTCCATCAAATCATCTCACTCTTGAAAGCAATAAGGATTTATAAGTACAAGGCACATTTTACTGAAACGGTTCACAGTTTCCCAGAAACAGTTCAATATATCAAATTTAAGCCAATGATGAAAGAAAGGAAACTCCATTCCAAATCAAATGATTTGGTGGCTAATAGCTTTCTTCCCATTTCAGATCAACTTCTTCTGTAAAACCATTGCCGAACTCTCACTTTAGTAAAACAGACATTAGGGCATTGGACTACATCCAGGTATCCCAGGGATTGATTTCAAGACTGAGCACCGCCATTAACATTAGATCATTAACCTAGACAACATAGGTTAATTAGGGGCTCTTGAACACATCAGGAGTCCCATATATGGTACTAGACTTCCTAGCCCTTAAAAACCTTTCAATTAACAGAATTCACTTTTTTAAAAGGCTCAAAGAGATCAAAGTCTTTGAAACCTTTATTTTAAACATACTCTTAACAAAATCATTTCTGTTGACCGGTAACGGTTACACACACTAAATGCCATAATCACCCTATTAATATGACAGTTACATGGGGTTAATTGTGTATTATTCTGCCCATTAATTCCTGATTCAATTTCAGGATTATCATATTACAAAAAGAGGGTGTGTGTATGTGGATTATATATACACAGAAGCATATTAAGCCAAATAGACTAATAGTAAGCAATTCCCCAAAAAAGTATCTCTGGCATTCTCTCACACATCCTAACCATTAACGAGGGTTAGGGTTTTAGAGCGTGACTTATTGGTGACTCTGGTAGCCACCGGTTTGTCCTGGCAATCGAATTCCGCATTCAGGTAATCCTAAATTACCAACAGTGGTATCAAAGCCACACTTGTTGCTAGCCACGAAAATAATTATTTCTGATTGAGCATGATTCTGAATGTGCAAAACAATGTGTTTTATGCGAATTGCTAAATTTGTTAATCTGTTCATGCTATAATGCCTCGATTAACATATAATTCTATGTGTATTTGCTAGCATGCTTCAAATAATAATCTAATATGTCTCAGGAATAATTAAAAACAATTTTGTGTGAATTGAAAGAGACATATTTCAGTTATGCAAGCATTTGAGATATTCTGTTCCAATTTTTCATGCCCAAATAGATATATGAATTGTGTGTTTTATTTATGCTCATGAAAAATTGTCATTCAGTATTATGCGAAACATCATGTTTTCAGATTATTAGCATAATGAAATAGCCGAAACCCCAACCCTAAATCTGTTCAACCCACTGCCTTGACCCGACCTCCCAAGACCCAAACCTAGAGGTCACGGTTCTCTCTTATGCCCAAACATACATTATAAAAAAAAAAACTAAACGAAACTTACCTGAACCCATCAGCACCGCCAGGGAGGGGGTGGCGCGTGTATGTCATGCGCCGCCACGAAACGCTTTTCGGTCGTTTTCTTCCTCCCCAACCCTTAACCTACCCCTGATCTGCAAATCCTAGCCAAAACCAAGTCAAACAAACCCATCACGGCCGCGCGTGTATGTCACGCGCCATCACAGTGTTGGCGCGTTGGGAGAGTGGGTGGCGTCAATCGAAAGTTTGGCGGCTGATCTACTAGCCGACGTTGATTTTGGGTTGTTTTGGTCTGTGGTTGAACCAGGGATTAAGTTCAAGGAGGCGGCTAGGGGGGTATGCCATCATCTGGGTTTGCATGGCGGTGGTTCAAGTGGTCGTCGAGAGGGATGCTGGCGGCCATGGCTGCCGAAGGACCATCGAGAGTTGGAGACGATCAATGGTAGCCTCGGCTAAGTGCCAATAATCAGTAGAAAACCCACGAAGGGTTGAGAATGATAGAGAGAGCCGAAGGATGAGGGTTATGGGAGAGGCAGGTAGAGAGAGAGAATTCTGGAGTTTAAGGAAACTCACAAGGCTGTTGATAAAATAAAGGAGCCTAAATACAAAAGATGGGGAGGTCTCGGGTAGGCTAGGGATAATTAGTTAAGAGTTATTTATGTAATCTTGTTTTTGGGCTTAACTTGTTACTCAATATGACCATAGATATGTACAAGTTCAAGTGAATTGAGGAAATTGATTGTTAAATTGTTATTTCAAAATGTTTGAACTTGTAATTGTGACATTAATATGTTTAATGTTAAAATGACTATTATTACATGTCAATAGCATATAAATTAGTTTTATATGTTATTATATTTGCAATATGATGCATTCTTGAATTGATTTTTTCAAATGAGTTTTGATTTTGAATGCATCAAAACGTTTAACGTTTAGATATAAGTGATAACTTGCCCAAAGCATATAAATTTGTTTTATATGTTATTAGTTTAAATATATTACCATTAAAATTATATGAGTTAGTTTCATATACAT
>JACYFF010031959.1:24432289-24443509 GCA_017589665.1 Selenicereus undatus
CGGTTTGTTAGAAATTTAACTAAAAATAGTTATTTTCGTATTTTTTTCGATTTTTATTAATTCCTAGGGTTTATATAGTGTCCTAGTATGGTCATATTCAATTTTGTAATTTTTGGAAATTATTTGATAATTTTTCAGAATTATTTTGTGAAATTGATAAGTGCAAGTTTTTTAGGTTATTAATTCTGAAAATTTCGATTTTTAACTTTAATTCACGATTATTAGGTATTTTTAAGTCCATAAAATTTTGTCCTAGAATTAGGGTAATTTTCTTGATTATTTTCGTATTTATATTTATGCAGATTATTTTATTTCTAATTTCAGATTTATTATTCTGCTTGGTATTCTGTGCTAATTTTCTGATCTGATTTTTCTAAAATTAATCAGATACAATTTAGAATTTATAAGCTTATAGACCTAAAGAATAATGTTTTAGGTTACTGTTTGAACATTTATTTTGTTGTTACTGATTTTTAATTAGAATTTCAGTTACTATTCTGTTTTTATTTTTCTAAATTATTTAGGGAATATTTTTACTGTTTTATTTCCAGAATGTGATTCAAAATATTTAGGAGCATCATTGGGTATTTTTCTAGATTTTTATTCATTAGATTTTAATTATTTTAGAATTATCAAGATTAGACTTAATAAATTGGATTAGTAAAATCATTTAGGATTAAGCTAGCCTTTTACAACAATATTTCCTCGTGGATCGATCCCTACTTTCCTATGCTATAAAAAGTATTTAATAACCAAAGTAGTGGTTGAATTTGTAGCTCTCAACAAGCTTAACAGGACGTCCCCGGATGGTCGACCGTCCCTCAAGATGAGGGCTGGCACCCACAATTTCCTGGCCTCTGGCCTCTATTGATGGCCGGATAGTTGCCGGTGTCCCCCAAAATAATAAATGTAGGGAACCCAAAAAGATTCCCTATGCGGTGCCCCTTTTTGAGCTGGGCACTCCCTCGTGGTCCAGCTGCGAGTACTCCTCCACCCTAGTGTCCTCAGTCCAGAGGTGGAGGTGACATATCCCTGGGAGATCACCATAGCTAATTATATGACTGATTTCTAGGTTCGAAGAATGGCGAAGACCAAAACCACCCCACGTCTGAGATCGCCCGACGAACTGCTGGTCGAAGGTACACAAGGTAATCCCTGTTCAGCTCCTTCTACACCTAAATCGGGGGCCGAAGTGGCCTCCACTAGTTCTAGCTCCTCCTTAGAAGGGGCCTCCTCCTCAGGAAGTTCGTTGAGGAGCTTGTCCTCAGAAGGGGCGTCAACCAGCTCACCATCTCCGGATGACCCGTCGGCCCCTGGCAAACCAGTGCTACAGCGAAAAGGCCACACATTTGCGGTTACAGAGATCGTGGCGGAAGAGTCGGAGTTCCCTGGGGCCCCAACCTACTCAGACCCGCGGGATGGTCTGGCAGTCACTTCCCTGATCCAAAGGTTGTCACTAAGTTAAAAAGGTCGGCCCTTGAAAAGCAATATCTTTTGCCTGCTGGGTATGCCTTCATGATTCCCGAGGTGGATGCCACCGTGAATGAGCCGCTCGCGAAGTGTATAGCGGTCTACCGTGCGGTCCTAAACTACGCTCTCCGTTTTCCCCTTCATCCAGTGATTGTGGAGATCTTGAATAAGTACGAATTAGCGCCCGCGCAGGTTATGCCTACCTCATGGCACAACATTTGCTCCTTTATAGCAACTTGTGAGTTGGACGACCTTACTTGTTCGGCTCGGGCGTTCAGTCTCTTTCATACCATTCAAAAGGGTCCTAAGGAGACTGGGGACCTAGCGTGGTATTACTTCAATAATAGGCCGCGCTTCATGACGGCCATCGAAAAGAAATCAAAAGTGAAGCAATGGAAGTATGACTTCCTCTTCTTACGCCGAGAATCAGGTTAGGGGAGACGTTCGTGACTGGAATGATGGAAAACCCATGCGGAACCCATTTGGGGAGCCCACAGCCAACGAGAGGAGAACCGCCTGCTACTTCCAATTCTACATTCGCGAGGATGATAAGCCTCAGCCCATCCCTAAGTTCATGGTTTAAGCAATTGAGTCAGTGAAGGGCCCCGAGAAGAGGAGGAGCAAGTCCAGTGACCGGGAGCCTTTGAATTGGCTTCCTAAGTTAAAGTTTTTTTCCAATGATTTCTTCCTTACTGTGGCCAGCCTTCTGATCCTTAAGAATTATACCAAGGGTACTTAGTCGTCCCAATGTTAACTATTTTTGTGTTTGGTGCTGACCTAACTTCCTTTTTGTTTTATGTACATCAAGCAAGGGCAAGGCTGACAGTCTTCGAGACCGGGGACGCCACCTCAGAACAAGTGGTGCCCGACGCCGAGCGTCGGTGGGAAGAGGAGAGGTAGGGCCTCGTTACTCAACAGGCCAAAAAGGTACGGTGCACAACCTGGTTCGTCCCCTCTCCCTTCCTCGTAGCTCTTGGATTATAAAGACTAAGTCTTTTTCCTGTAGGCACCCTCCATCGTTCCCCATGGGAAGAAGCCTGCCGTAAGCCTACTGGTTCGGAAACAGCAACGGACCGAGGGTCAACCTGACGAGGTCGTGGCTTCTGCCCCATCGCAAGGGGACGCGGGAGCCGACTGATTGGCCCCTCATCGATCGGGGAGTCGGTCATCTCGGGACCATACCCCCGCCATGAAAGAGCACCCTGCCTCTTCAATTGTAGGGGTTGCGTCCCAAGCTGCCGGTGGCTCATCTCCAATCGCCCCGCGACCCTCAACCTACTTCATCAAGGCGGACCCCGCCGCTAAGCTCTCTCTTGTCTAGGACTTAGTTAAGTCCTGGGACCTAGTAACTCCTAGGGCTTCAGATCCCCCCAAGGTGACCGAGGAAGAGATAGCCATGGCCGAGGTCTTCGCTCGGGGGGTGAGGGCTGCTGTGGAATGCCAAAGGCTGGAGCGGTTCGTCGCGCAGTACCAGCGACGCTGTGAAAAGCTACTGGTTGATCTAGACGCTTGTGAGGCCGAGAAGAAGGGGCTGCAACGTCAGCTGGAGGAGACGCTGACGAAGGTCGGGGCTGATGCGGCCCGAACTAAGGAGCAAGGCTACTAGCAAGGCCGCACCGACACCCTCGGGTGCCTTCGCAAGGTCCTGGTGACCCTAGCCAACGAGTTTCAGGAGGATAGCTATTTCGAAGCTTACCTCCACTACATGGATGAGCGCCAACGGGCCACTGATGAAGGTTGTGACCCTGAGGATGTGGCGTTATCCCTCATTCCGCCGAGGCCGAGGATGATGGGGACGAGCCACCAACCCCCTGGAAGTAGGGATGGCAACGGGGCAAGTTGGGGACAAGGGGCATAGTCCCCATCCTCGTCCCCCTAGGATCCCCGCTCCCCATCCCCGCCCCGTTCCCTGTAGCAGGGAAAAAATCTCCCCCATCCCCATCCCCAATGGGAATTTTATCCCCGTCGGGCCCCAATAGGGATTTTTCCCCGCTGTTTTTTTCCATCCCTTGTAATAGCTATATTACAAGTCTTGGATGAAAGCTCAATTTATCATTCCTATACCCTACTCTCTGGCCTAATTAATTATGCAACAAGCTCTTCTAAACTCCATGCAACACAAGTATAATAAAATTCATCAAATTTTAGAATCCAAATTCCAAACCAAAT
This sequence comes from Selenicereus undatus, assembly GCA_017589665.1. Classification (NCBI taxonomy): domain Eukaryota; kingdom Viridiplantae; phylum Streptophyta; class Magnoliopsida; order Caryophyllales; family Cactaceae; genus Selenicereus; species Selenicereus undatus. The sequence continues at coordinate 24,435,929 of JACYFF010031959.1, forward strand.
TAAAGCTTAACAAGTTATGCAATATAAGTCTAACAATGGATAAATTACACAAAACAATTCAACCAAAGTCTAAGTACATCAAACATAACCATAATTTAAAAACTAAAAGCTTAAAACACAACCAAATTTCAATAATCCTTCACCACGAAATACAACAATGTCTATAATTTTAGTTAAAAGTGGGGACGGGGATGGGGATTTTTCCCCAATCGGGGTATCGGGGACGGGGATAGAAGCGCGGATAAATCCCCGATAGGGAAATGGGGATAGGTGTCCCCGTCCTCATCCCCATCCCCACGTAGGGATTAATTTTTTGCCTCGTCCCTGTCCCCGGCCCCGTTGGGGATGAGGATTTTTCCCCACTTCGGAGCGAGGCCCCGGCGGGGATGGGTTTTCCCTAACCTTTTGTTGTCCCTACCTGGAAGCCGAGGTCGGGGCTTCTGAGGAGGAGGAGCACGAGCACGGTGGAGAGCCCGACGTGTACCCCCCCGCCCCTAGTCTTTTCTTTTCTCCCCTTCTTTTTGTTGTTTTTTTTTTTGTAAAGGGTTGTACTCTTTTTATTAATGAAAGAACGTTCACTTCTGTTTATCATCCTATCTCGTTCACTCTTCCACTTTCAGCTTGTTGTTTTGTTTCAACTTGCATTTCGTTCTTTCTGCATCATTAGGGTAGTAGCCCCCAAGTGAAAGAGCACGGAATGTGTCATGCTGTTGTGGAGTTTGTGCCTCACTTAAGCTGTGCATGAGGGCCCTTAGCCCTCATTGAGGCTAAGGGTGTAGTGATCGGCCGTTAGGCCATGCTAAGTGTAGCGACCAGCCATTAGGCCGTGCTTGAGGATCCTTAGCCCCCAGTGGGGCTAAGAGTGTAGCGACCGGCTGTAAGGCCGTGCTTGAGGGCCCTTAGCCCCCAGTGGGGCTAAGAGTGTGGTCTATTGGAACTAAGAGTGTAGCGACCAGCCGGAAAACCATGCTTGAGTACCCTTAGCCCCCATTGGGGCTAAAAGTGTAGCGATCGGCCGGAAGGCCGTGCTTGAGTACCCTTAGTCCCAATTGGGGCTTAAGAGTGCAGCGACCGACCGTTAGGCCGTGCTTGAGTACCCTTAGCCCCTATTAGGGCTTAAGAGTGTAGCAACCAGCCGTTAGGCTGTGCTTGAGGACCTTTAGCCCCCATTGGGGCTAAGAGTGTAGCAACCGGCTGTTAGGCCGTGCTTGAGGAGAAGAAGAGGTGTGTAGTAGTGCAAAAATGACCGCCAGGGGCCTTGGGCTTCATTAGTTGTGAGCAAAAAGGTACATGCCTATGGGGGATAAAGAAAAACCACAAGCCTATGAGTAGTATTTCCTCAGGTTACTACTATGCCAGGCCCGTGGGACGGGGGTATTGTTGATAGTCTCCAATCGATATGTGCCGGGGCGAATTTGTGAAGTGACCTTGTGTGGGCCTTCCCAGTTGGTAGTTAGTTTGCCGTGTTCCCTCGCCCTAGCTACAGCCTCCATGCGCCGAAGAATCAGATCACCTACCTGAATTGGATGCACCCTCACTGCGTGGTTGTGCAGTCGTGCGATGCGGAGTTTATAGAGAGCTTCTCAGAGGAGGGCATCGCCATGAATGGAGGGGAGAAGATCGAGGGCTTTGCGGAGTGCCGCATTGTTCAACCCCTCTTGGAAAGTTGTCAGCCGGTAGGCGTGAAAGGCGACTTCAACAGGTAAGGCAGCCTGAGATCCATAGGCTAACATAAATGGGGTTTCACCAGTAGCCGTTTTCTCAGTTGTACGTAGATACCATAGGACACCATGCAGTTCGTCTGCCCATTTACCTTTCGCATTGTCAAGCTTCTTCTGCAAGCCTTGGAGGATAGATTTATTGGCTGCTTCGGCTTGGCCATTGGTCTGGGGGTGTGCCACAGTAGTGAAGCGAGCTTGACAGCCTAAGTTACTGAGGTAGTCCGTGAGCTTGCAGGTGGAAAACTGTCGACCATTGTCAAAAATTGTGGCACGAGGGATGCCAAAGCGGGTGATGATGTTCCGCCAAATGAACTTTCGTACCTCAGCGATGGTTATAGACACTACAGCCTTGGCCTTGATCCACTTGGTGAAGTAATCCACTACGACGAAGAGGTACTTGCGCTATCCCGTAGCCTTGGGAAAAGGGCCGAGGATATCCCTTCTGTATGTGGTGAACGGGAGGGGAATGACTATCGGTGTCATGGTCGTGGAGGGGGCTCGTTAGATGGGGGCGAACTTCTGGCATTTGTCATAGGTCCCCACTAGCGTCATCGCCTCATCCCGCAAGCTAGGCCAGTAGTATCTGATCCGAATGGCCATGATGGCTAATGCGCGACCGCCTGTATGCGTGCTGCAAATGCCTTTGTGCAGCTCTTCCAATATCCTTCTCCCTTCCTCTGGGTCACACAAAGCAGAAGAGGTCGGGCAAAAGATCTTTTGTATAAAATTCCTTCGTATAAAATAAACCAGTTTGACCTCTTCTTCACTTTATCCACCTCTTTGGGGTCCGAGGGCAGCGTGCTGTCTGGGAGGTACGCGCGGATAAGCTCCATCCACGTTGGGCTTCTGTCTAACTATAACACCTCGTGTGGGTCAATGTTCCTTTCTATTAGAGTTTCCCACTAGATGTTTTTGGGTTTTCCATCATCAGATGAGCTTGCCAGCTCAGACAGGGAGTCTGCCCGTCGGTTCTCTAATCGAGGGATGTACATGATGGTAAAGTGCTTTAACAACTTGGTGGCCTCTCGAACCCATTGAACATATGAGACCATGACGTCATCCTTTGCTTCATATGCTCTATTGAGCTGGCTGACTACTAGTTGGGAATCAGAGAAGGCTTGTAAATAATCGGTCCCAGCAGTATAGCAGAGCTCTATCCCTGCAATGAGGGCTTCATACTCGGCCTCGTTGTTAGATGCCTTGAACATGAACTTTAGGGCATGCTCGTACCGTGCCCCGATGGGACTATCAATAATAAGGCCAACTCCACTGCCATCCTTAGCGAATGAGACGTCCACGTATAAGTTCCAGGGCCGTGGGCGTGAGTCCTCTTCCTCACCGACCGTCATGCTTTCTGCCAGGAAGTCAGCTAATACCTGGGCCTTGATGGCCCTCTATGGTTCGGAGACTAGGTCATAACGGGAGAGCTCGACGACCCATTTCAAGAGCCCCCTAGAAGCGTCTAACTTCTGAAGGACGTTCCTCAAGGGTTGGTCTGCTAAGACCAAAATCTTGTGAGCCTCGAAGTAAAGCCTCAGCTTATGACTAGCCATCACCAAGGCATATGCAAACATTCACGTAATCTGTTGGGAAAATATTGAACGGAATTCTTCCAAAAAGATAGATAGAGTCATAACTCACAACCCGCGGCCAGCCCAAACTGGGCGAGTGAGCGGCGGCAGCGCGTGCACATGTGGTTGCCCAAGACACCCTCAACCCTATAAACCATAGTCTTGAGTTATTCAACAGGAGTAAGGAAAGTGGGATATATAAACCCCTCAAAACATCTCCAAAGGTTCCATGTAGGACAAATGTAAGAGAGAGAGAGAAAAATGGAGAAAGGCTTGAAAACCTTGTTGCCATTACCATTACTCTAACATCTTTTGCTCCCAAAAAGCTATTATTTGATAAGTGTTCAATTTTGTTATTGATTTCCAAGATTCATTTGCCTTAGATTATTTGTTGAGTTTATTACTATTGTTGAAGACCTTGATTTTTCCATTTTGATTTCATGAGATTATAATCTTAGAATAGAAAGAGGAACTTAGATTTTGGAAGGGTGATGATCGGTAAAGTTACCTAGTGATTGGAAGAAGAGTTTAGAGCCCACTTCGTTATGGAATCGAAATTTTGAACTCGGTACGGGAAATGAAGTTGTACATACTCATACTTTTATGCTTGGTGTTTTTTTTCACCCAACATACTAAACATTGGTGTGACTAATAATCAAGTAGTGGTTAATAATCAAAGTACAGGTCTTAATAAACTCTTCTCAACACTCACTTTTTCTAAAACAGACTTTTAGGTACGAATTTCACACTATATTAAATTTATTTTTAAATTGAACAAAATCAAAAACCATTCTCGTAGCCCTAATTTTATTCTTGATTCCATTTAATCTCGATTGAGCTAAACCAAATGGCCGCTTTAAAGGTATCAAACCAAACATATTACATCTTCAATTTATATTTCAAGCAGCACAATCAATAGATTGGTCAACTTAGGGAACACATTCTAGAGATAAGTGGGAGGATGTCTAGTCAAAGGATTAGTAGGAAATGCATCACTACAAGAAAAACAATCTTTTGTAGCAATTCATTAGTAGCAAATTTCAATTTGCCACAAATATACAATAATATTCAAAGAATTGTAGCAGAATAAAATTTGTCACGAAAGAATAGTCTATTGTGGCAATAAATTAAAATTGCCACAACTTTGCAGGCAGGATTTGAACAAAAGGGCTCAATCACGAACCCTTTTTTTGGGGAAAACTTATAATTCTATCATCAAAGGGAGGGCGGCGGGTTCCAATTTGTAAGTCACTATCCATTTCGCACTACTGGTGACTGCGCAATAACAGTTCTCCTTTCCTAGGGCTTTCAGTTTCATGTTCTGTGGCTATGTGCTGGTTGATTTTCTACTCTCTTCTCTTGCTTGATTTGTTTCATGGCTTGGTTCGATCTTTGATCCGAATTATTGTGATATTTTCGCCTTGCTGAGCCCCATCCTGTTTGGATTCAAATTTTGGAATCATTCGCCACATGGAGGTTTGAGGATCGAGTCCAATTTTAATGGAGGTAAAACTTTGCAGTCTCTATTTTTTGATTTTGTCCCTGCTTCCTTTTTTTCCCCAGTAACATTAACTTAGGGTTTTCAAGATAAAGTACGTGGGTGGGGATTTATCATTTATGGCATCGAGTAGACAAGTCATCAAGGAAGCTCTCTAGCGTGGTTTGAGTCCCCTTCTACCAGTCTATAATTGCTGCCAGATCATAATATTCTTGTTCAATTAACTATTGTTTACTACTTCTGACACTGATTTTGCACATCATTCAATTATGCTTAATCTTAATTTTGTCCGCTGTTGGCTTAGGATTTGTGCATTCTTTATGTGTTTGAGTATTATGAATTTTACGCATTTTATTAATTAGTTTTTTCTGAATGTAAGACCTTGCTGTAAAGAAATTCCCTCCTATCCCACTTTGCTTCACTTCACTGAGTTCAATTGACACATGCATTTTTCAAAGTTACTGAGCTTTTCTCGTTCGCTAATGGTTTATATGCTGATTCCTGATATTTCTTTTACGCCCGGATAATCTAACAAAAGGACTACTATTTTCCATTTCGTATTTTAATGCACTCTAATGAATATAAATATTAAATCTAAATGTGTAAGTCTAGATCTAGATAATGGAATTCTTAGAACTAGGATAAATTTAAGTAAATTTAGATCAATCTGGTTCTGAAACATGAAAAATTTTATAATGTGGAGAGCCCTTTAGATCATACTTTGAGATGCTGGCATAAATTACTGATATTGTTGTGATATGAAGCCAGGAGCTATCAAAGGTTAAGGCCCAGATAGTCCAAAAACACCGTATATAGTATATAGGGCTTAATAGATCCCTAGTTTAAGAATGAGACTTTGTTGTTTTGTGGGTGTTATGATGGCCACTTGCCCTTCTTGTTGGTATCAACTATGGCAGAGCAGAGTATTGAACTAAGAAGGTTATGGGTCCTGAGACTTGAATGGAAGCATTGATTTACTGCTTTTTGTATAAAATAGGTGATAGAGATATGTTGTGGAAACAGTCTTCAAGAATTTCAAGTTTTTTGGATGGCCTATGTTCGCTCTATTTTTTAGGATTTCTAGTTGTGTGTTCCTTAATCGTAGATGGTAGTAGAAGTAGATTAATGAATTACAATAGTAGGTTGCTTTAGGCAATGGCCTATTGGGAATTTCTTAAAGGGTGCTCCATCAGTTTGAGGAGAATAAATGCAACCTGTCATAGAACACTCTGTAGCAACCATATATACCATGCTCTGCCATAGTTACAACGGTGTGTGTAGCAACCACAAGAACTGCAATGATTGCATATTTTTCTGTTTCTTCCTTTCCTTGTGATAAGGTCAATAAAAAAATGTCTTTTGACATTATGTGTGTGTTATTTCTTGGTTTTGAGTTTCTTGTGCTTAAATAGCAGGAATGTTGCTGCCATTCTTAGTGGTGGAAGGCCCAAAATTTATGAGGCAACAAGGATGTGTTTTTTCCTTATCTCTTCCTTTCCTTATTCCTTTTACTTTACTAGCATTTTCAGACTTGCATATTTATTATGATAACCTACTAGGCTACTATAGTATGGAATAAACCTAAAATTACTTTATTATATTAGAATATCTAGAATTATGTTAATTCATGGATGTTGCTTGCATAAACAAATGCTACTGTACACCTTCCCTATTTGCGCACTACATGCGCAAATGGTTCCCATCATGATTCTAAGACAGTCTCTGAATGAGCTTTAATGTTGAATCGAATTACTTACTTGATTCTCATTCATTATTGTACCTGCCAATTGGTACTAGTATTAGGCACATCATCATTCCATTTACGTACACACACACACACACACACACACACACAAACACACACACACACACACACACACACACATATATATATATATTTATATATATATATATATATATATATACATATCTGACTTTGGTTTCTACACTACTCGTAATTTTTCATAAGATGATGTTTTCCTAATTGTGTTTGATGCTTAACTCTTGTGATTTGTGTTCTTGTGGTAGGTGGGATTGTATGTTAGTAGGTGAATGGGCCTGTGCTTACTCCTGGACCATTCAAGTTATTGATTTTGAACAATTTGTTCATGATAATGTAAAACAAGCTTTATTTGGTTCTCTAGCTTTGGGGCACAGATATCTTCGTTGCCTTATCTGTCACAATCCACAGTTCTCTATAATGACTTTGCTATATGTTCCTCTTTTTTCCTATACTTATTTATGAAATTTTCCTTTAAGCTTAACATTGCAGATTAATTGTGTAAGATATGTATAATTTCATCATACACAAAGCTTGGGTTGATAATGGAGTCATCAGCTATTCTTTGAGTGCAGGTAAAATATTAATTTTTGGGTATCCTTCTCTTACATCTCTTCTCTTTTCTATTAGTGAATTGCAACAATGCAGGTAGGCTTCTGATGGATTGAGCTAGTTGCCCTCCTTTTATTCTTCTGTTCTATGGTATGTCATAACCAACCATGGAAGCCCCCTCCGTCCTCCTTTTTCCCCCCTTGTAATGATGCTGAAGTTGTAAAATTATGTTATCCCATAGATTATAAGCTTCCGCTCATTTTCCTTCTCCAAGACACCCCCCTGCAAAAACAGAAAAAAGGTTCTTATTTTATTAATTCATATGAGACATTAAGGTTACTGCTAATCTAATTTTTATGTTTTCATTGCAGACATTTATCCATGGTTGCAAACATAAAGATTTGGAATGGAGAAGATAAAACTTGAATGATGATGGCCTTAGTATTATTATAATTTTAT
>JACYFF010031959.1:24458537-24472347 GCA_017589665.1 Selenicereus undatus
AGGCATGATATTCATTAAGCGAATACGACAAAACTTCGGGTCTCACACAGTTGTATATGATTAGTTTATTTATGTAGTTTCCCTTAGCAGATTATGTTTGATTTTTGTAATATAGCTTGTAGAATTTGACATGATCAAGTTAGCTCTTGTCTTGGTTAATTCTTACTTTTAACCATTTTTTCCTTCACTTGCTTCATAAACTAATACAAGTTTTCCTTGTAAGTTTCGAAGCATCATAATGATGTTCCAATCTAGGATTACATTAGAAGGGTACCTTTAGTCTGCTCAACATGAAGATGCAGTAGGTGAAGATGTGTCCTTACATGATATTAACATAATTCCCAATTTGGAAGAAGAAAAAGTCAAAACTGTTACAGAGAATATTTTCGACTCAAGAGTTTCGATTAATCCTCTCTTATCACCATACCTAATGATTTTAAAGATGACAAAGAGGTGTTAATCATTGGCAAATGAATCTTTAATACCCATCTAGTGATTTTACTAGCACAATGGTTTCAGTAGCTGCAAGTTATTTACTAATATGATGATCATATTCTTTTTTATATAGATGAACATGGTAATGCTAGAAAGTTTGGAGGGAGAATAAATGTGAACATGGCATATAAATTGGTTCCTCCGAAGAGGATATGGTACCTTTAAGCAACTTGTTGTAACCAATAAAGAAAGCAGGGAGTTTATTTAATATAATCCTTACTAATGTTGCTAAGAGACCTAGCCTATGTCCCCTTAACTATAAGGATTGGCACCTCATGCCACAGTACTTTAGAGGCTAGATCATAATGTTTATTAGGGTAAGGATTTGTTTATGTCAAAGCTGGGTGATGCATGTTATCTTAATATCATTAGTTTAAGTAATGACTTTAACTTTTGTTTTGGTAGGGGAAGTTTTTGTTGCCAGATGGAGTACAAGTCAATTAGAAAATTCTAAGTTCAGTTGGGAAAGGGTTCAAGGTTTCAAGTATTCCTTAAGACATAAGTATGTTAAACAAGATACCACAAAAGATGCGTTATATAATTTAGAAAAGAGTAAGCGCCCGTGTATTGTAGGTAAGCAAATGTGGGTTGGTTTGGTCGATTGTGCCTGGGTTGTCGTATGTTTGGGGATGCTTTGGGTGTTTTTTTCCCGTGTCTGTTATGCTGTGACTTTATGTGGTTGGGTGGCTATGTTATTCTTTCTCTTTGGTCTCGGCTATAATGGTTTGCCCTTCAGATTGGCACTTGGCTACAATATGACAGGTAGAGGCCTTTGTTTGGTAAATTGATTTTTCTACCAACTTGGTGAAGCTATATGGCTTATTTTGACTCCCCGAGCATATCATTAGTTGCTAGTATCACACAAAATGCAAAAATTAATGGGTGCTCACTAAAAGCCAAAAACTACAGCTTCAAACTAACATGCGTAACATGCTTTGGGTGCTTTATTAATTGCTTTGCTGACTGTTTCGCTTCCCCCTAGAAGCATCATCTACCCTTATGACAATATCTTTTATAACAGTATAATACTTGTTGTCATGCAGAAATAGTCTACCAATGGAAAAAGAGCAAGAGGGAAACAACTACATGCACATGCAAGTTGTTCACAAAGTTTTGCAATCAAAAAGGATAATTTTGTAAGTCATGTATGCTTACTATGTTTACATTAAGTAAGTATGGCTGTCATAATGTACAAATTTTGTGAGAAATCTAGGCTCTGAATGACTCAAAGTCACTAGTTACCTAGGACCAAAAATCAAGCCCAAATTTTGCACGACTTCATTCTATTGTTTACTAATTTTACGCATTCACATACCCTTCCAAGTCACGAAAATTCGAAACTAAGTTCTCTAAAGGTATTCATTTTGATAGACATGCAAATATTGGCCTCATTTTAGCTAATAAAATAAAACATAACTCATAAAATTATTAATTTAAATTGTTAGCCTAACATAAAAATTCTTGATTGTTACGTTCTCTGTCCTGAAAAGAATTTTGCCTTGATTGGGGGAAAAATTATTTTTCTTGGAAAATATCTTCCATCCTTTATTGTGCCAAACAATAGAAAATTGAAGAACTATTTTTTGAAAAAATAATTTCCCTCCAACCAAACACTACCTAAATAGCAAATAAATGGATATGTCACTAGTTATTCTTGCTCTTTTCTCTCTTTTTTTTTTAAGGCGCCTAGTGAGGCCCTTTCTTACAGCCTAATATTGTTTTCAAATGACTAAAAGTGTTTATAGTATGATGACTTCTTAATTTAAGGGAACCAATGAATTTTATTAAAATTCTTCATGTGATGAATTTTATTAAAATTATGCTTAAATGAATTATTAATTATCTTTGCATAGGTTAATGATTGTCTTTCTTGTAAAACAAATCTTAGGGGAGATTGTCGCACGTAAAGCTTATTAATCTACCATATAATATAGAAAACTTGAATGCATGGGTTTTACAGGGGACATTTGTCAATTCTATTGGTTGATATGTTTTTGTATATTTTTAGTTATATTAGTCCAATCTATTTTGCAAGGTAAATTGTATATATTTATCCAAACTACATTCTTTTTAACCGGAATTGTAGGATTTATGAGATAATAAAATGAATGGCATTCGATCAAATTTTGACAATAGATGATTTGCAAGGTTGAGATTATGCTTACGCATGAATGAATTAAAGTAATTAATATATTCATTGTAACTCATGCAATCTCCTATAAAGTGTATGTATATTTCTCTACTTTAATTTGTTCTTCAAAACAAGAGGATGCCCTTTTGGTTTCTAAAGGTCATTTCTTTTCCTTGGTAAATTGAGGTTGGTAAATGAGTGAAGTTGGTTGAAATAGGTTAAAGTGAGTTGAAAAGGGTTGAAGTTGGTATTTTTTGTTGAAGTGGGTTGAAGTAGATTGAAGTGGGTTGAACTTGGTTAAAGTGGTTGAAATTGATATATTTTTATATGATGGGTTGAAGTTGGTCAAAATAGTGAGAATAAAATTTTGAAGGAGGTGGATTGAAGTTAGTTAAAGTGGGTTAAAGCTGGTATGAAGTTAGTTAAAGTGGATTAAAGTTGGTATCTTTTATTTGAAATGAATTGAAGTGTGTCGAAATATATTGAAATTGATAAATTAGAAAATGCCAACATAAAAAAAAAAAAAACAGGCCCTAAGACAATCCTATGAATATTAGAATTGAGCAACTTATGCGACAATTGACTCACATAACCTAACGAGAAGGAGACAGCGCAAGAAAAAATTGGAGACGAACAGAAAGATCTAATATTTTTTTAATTAAAAACTGTAGAATCTGTCAAAATGCATGGATTTCCATTGTAGGTTTATATAGTACAATCTATTAACCAATTTTGTATTTTTGTGTTATTTATTTAATTTTAAAATTATTTTCATTGCTTGTAATTATTTGTCAATTACAAGTATATAACGAAAATAGGACATCAAATATTGGATTTAATGTACATTACGTTAGCATTAACATCTATGTCTATGTCATTACATTATTGACAACTATAGTTATACTTTCATATGCTGTTGCATCATCTGATCTACCTTTGTGCTTTGGTTGTCTGTCTAGTCTTGTGATCTTATGCAATTATCTTTTTTTACACTTCAATAGACATTAGGGTTGGGCAATGGTCTGAGTACCCATTGGATTAACCAGGTAGACCCATTTAAAATAGGGTGAGTAAAGGGTCGAGTCAATAATGAATCGGGTCAATAGTAGGTCAGTCTACTAATGCACATTAATAGGTCGGGTCAAGTCAGCCCCTTAATGACCTGTGTAATAACCTGTCACTTTTTCAATATAGTTGCCATACTATTTTACGTGCTACAACTAGTTAAGCTTGTTACCAATGGTTTATACTTACAATAATTATTATACATATTTTTGTGCAAATTCGTTTCATTTTAAACCTAACCAAAAGCGGATCGCTCATACACCAATGCAAGGAGACCCGAACCATTTATTTACATAAAACGCTTGATCCTGCCCAAATCATTAACGACTCGGCCACAATCCGACCTAGTCCACTTCGTAAATGACCCTAACCTGATCTAGCCCAATCCATTGCGTATCCTTAATAAACACTATGAAAAAGTCTAATATGTACATGTATTGTTTTCAAAATGGAAAGTAATTATTTTTTTATTGTGCCAAATCATATCAATCCTCATTAATAATGACATTACAAAAAAAAAAAAGTTAACTTCAGATACATGATATGTTTATTTCTGCAATCAAATTTAAAACTTTCACTAACCGTACAAGATATAGTATTTTAACTAGTAAAAAAAAACTATGTTCCACTTATTCATCTACCTTAAATACACATTGATCCTATTTAGCAAACAACTATTAACTATTAACTATTTGTATTAACTGTTAGTTGTTGACTGTTTATATTAGTTGTTTCAATTAGCTATTTATAAAAAAAAGTGCTTGATAAAACTAACTGTTTTTTTAAAAAAAATAATTATTTTGTAAAAATTTCGTTTATGCCTTTATCTCTAAATTACATTTTAATTAAAAATAATTTTTCATTTATTAGTTATCTTATTTTCTTTCCAAAAAGAATTAAATTGATGTCATACGTACAAATTAACTTTATTGATAAAATTTTAGTTTGTTGCTAGTTGTACATAACTTATAATCTTATATATTAATCTTATTTCTTTGCAACTGGTATATATTTGCAAGATGCTTATGTCTTAAAATATTGTTTTATTATTTACTAGATATTTTATTAATTGTTATGAATTGAAATTTGTATATTCAAATGATTTAATCTTTGATAGATTAAATTTAAATAAGACACAATACAATTTTTAGCACAAAAAGACTAATGGCATATGGTATAATTTTTTCAAACTCTTGAACTGATATGTCATTTTCACAAAAAAAAAAAATTTCTAGAAAGCTAATTGAGACAACCTTTTGAAAAATAGTTTTTTGGGTCAAAATATTCCTTCACAATAACTCTTTAATTAAACACCAGTTTAGTTGTTTTAAAAACCTCCTAAAAAGGTTTTTTTTCTAAAGAAAAAAACTCATGCAATCAAACACTCCATTATCATACTAGGTGGTGGTTGATGAGTTCAAGTCCTAGTACTTATCTCCATTGAAACTAGGGTCCGTTTGGTAGGGGGCAAGCTAGAAGATTAAGAGTGAATAAGAGTAAGGAGGAGTAAGACTAAGGCAGAGTAAACAAGAGTAAAATGTTTGCCCTTGTTTGGATGTTTAAGGAGAGTAAGGACTTATCCTTATTTGGGAGAATAAGAGAGTAAGAAAAAGTAAATAAAAGAATTGACACATATGCCCTTACTAAATAGATTACATTATATTATATTTAGATTTATAAGGAGAAATATGTAATTGTGTTATATTTTACTCTTCCTAATTTTACTCTTCCTTACTCCTCATTACACTCCATTTTGGAGAGCAAGAAAATCCGGAGTTAAGGAGGGTAGAGAGGAGTGAGAGTAATATGGGAGAATTTATAAAATAGAACGACTTACCATTAGCTTCTTATGAGTTAACCCTAAATAATGATCATTACTTGCTTATATAGAGATCTCAGGCGACCTTGGAGGCCCCGAGTTGGCACTACCTGATTGGCTAAGTCGAGCTTGTTTCCTAACTAGTTTAGTCCTCCAAGATAGTTGCTTTACAGTAAGATATTATGAGATTTATCTCTTTCTCTACATAGTGTTCATCAACCTAGTAAACGCATATGATAGCTTATTTAGGGAAGTGTTATATGTTGGAATAAAGAATGTAATGGCTACTGAGAAGACAGAGAGATGAGTTGTGTTAGGGATGGAACCACTAATCTGAAAGCTAAATCCGCCCTACTTCGGTGCCAATCATAAAGGCGAAGAAGCTCCCCAAGGTTTAGCACAACAAGCCTCTCACTCGTGTACTCGAGGGAGAGACTATGAAGTATAACTATCTGCTTGCCCGTGAAGAAAGAAAGGAAGAGAAAAAGAGAGAAGGCTTATGATTTCTGTGTCTTCTCCAGAGCTGCAGAAAGGCTCCTTTGATGGAGGAAAATAGTTGTTAAACAGCAATAAAGAGGGGAGTAAAATGAGGGCGCAAAATTAGGGAATAGGAGTGATTACGGTAACTGAAGCATTAATGGAGGAAGACTCAGTCAAGCTTGAAAATTAAACTGTTAGGTTTACGACAACTTATACATAAATAGTCCAAAGAAAAATCCTCCAAAAATATAAGCAATAAGGGCCATAGCCCATGGCCAGCGCCGCGCCCAACCTAAACCGGACGGGTGGGTGGTAACGACGCGTGCGTGCGCGTGGGAGCCCAAGTCACCCTTAACTCTCTTAAAATATGGCTTCAAGTTATTGAACAGGCACAATGAGAGTGGGATATATAAACCCTTCAAAACACCCCCCAAAAGTTCCATGTGGGACAACAAAAGGAAAAGATAGAGAGAGTGAGTGAACATCCTTTTGGGGTGCCATTACTCCAACAATCCCCCACTAATGGCACACAAAAGAAAAGAAGAAAGATTTCCTAGGCAAGGAGGGTCTGATACTTATATATGAATGTCTTTCGATTGAATTGATACGTAGTGAAGAGAGGCAACAACTAAGTCTAACAAATGAACTTAGCCTTGAACTTGTTAAACTTTAGATGAGGCCCTCTCGACATATATCAACCCTAAAATATGTATACTCCGTGATGACCACTTGCGCTTTAAGGCCCATACGCATACCTCGGGTCTCATAAGTGCTCTAGAGAGACAACCCTAGTCTCTCATAGAAGGCGGCCAAACCTTCAAACTTAATTAGGTAATTCCGTCAATCTATCTACACTTAGACCACCATATTATGGCTTGGAATTAGATAATGACATAAATCTATATTCATCTCTATTTTGAGCGTAACCAATAAAAAAACCATCAAAAGTCTTGGGGCCAATGTTCGAACATTTATAAATAGGCAGTGCAACTTTGGCCAAACACCCCCATACTTTCAGATAATTCAGGTTAGGAGCATATCCTTTCCATAACTCATACGAAGTCAGATCTAACTTATTATGGGAAACTCTATTGATTATAAAACAAGCAGTCAAGACAGCCTCCCCTCACATGTTATCAGATAAGCCAGAACTTATAAGCATTGCACTCATCATATCTTTAAGGGTACGGTTTTTTTGTTCAATAACACCATTTTGTTGAGGCGTGTAAGGGGCACTAGTAGTATTATGCCATTTTTATCACAAAAAGCAGTCAAGGAATTGGTATCATATTCCCCACCTTTGTCAAGCCTAAGTCTCTTAATTTTTTGGTCTAACTGGTTTCAACTTCAGCTTTGTACTTTAAGAACATTTTCTCAGCCTCGTCTTTAGACTTGAGAAGGTAAACCCTGGTATACCTAGAGTAGTCGTCTACAAAAGTGATATACCATTTCTTTCCACCCTAACTCATTGTGTTCGCAAAGTCTGCTAAGTCTGAATGCACAAGTTCTAACAATTCTATTTTTCTAGTAGTTATCAATTGAAATGGTTTCTTGGCAAATTTTGCTTCAACATAGACAAGACACTTAGAACAGTTTTTAGTATTCACATTTGGAATTAATCGCATGTTTCTAAGCCTTTTCAATGAAGCAAAATTAACATGTCCAAGCCTACCATACCACAAGTCAACAGACTCGACAATAAAAACAGAATTGGCAGCAGTTTCATTGTTAACTTGAACAACAGCATTTAGAACAAGTAATCCCTCACTGCGATACCCTTTCCCAACAAAATTTTCATTTTGTATGACAACAACTTTACCAGCTTCTTGCACAATTTTCATGCCAGGAATATCAAGAAGGGTACTGGAAACTAAATTTCTGCGAAGGGAAGGGACAAATAAAACATTACTTAAAGATAACATTTTTCCATAAGTAAACTTAAGTAAAACCATACCTTTACCCTTGACAGCAGCTGTAGATGAGTTGCCCATGTAGACACTTTGTCCATGAGCAACATCTTCAAAGTTAATCATGAGTTCTCTATTGGCACAAAAATGTCTTGAAGCGCCAGAATCCAGAATCCATTCCATTAGATTATGCACCAGATTTGCCTCCAAGGTGGTGATACACATATTATCTCATAGTCCTCGGTTTCATAAATGTTGGCAGTAGGTGTTGTGGGCTTTTGTTTGGTTTGAACTGACCCTTTTCACTGATTGCATTGATACGCCTTATGTCTAGGTTTTCCGCACACATAACACACTACCTTGGGCTTCTGAATTTTCTTGTTGACAGCATTCTAGTTTCTGAAATTTGGCTTATGGAATTTCATCCCTTTGCCTTTGAACCTGTTTTTGTTCGTTGGCATAGCAGATTCAGCCAAGTTAGAATTAACAGAATTTAACGAAAGAGAAGACATCTTATCTTTCAGCCGGTTCGCTTCTTCAGTCCGCATGTGCCTGATTAGTTCCGGTAGTGTGAGATCCTTTTTCTTATGCTTGAGATGGTTTCTGTAATCATTCCAAGATTGTGGAAACTTTTCGATCAACACGTTGGC
Organism: Selenicereus undatus; assembly: GCA_017589665.1. NCBI lineage: Eukaryota > Viridiplantae > Streptophyta > Magnoliopsida > Caryophyllales > Cactaceae > Selenicereus > Selenicereus undatus. The sequence goes on from JACYFF010031959.1 coordinate 24,467,085, forward strand.
TTGAAGGATTTCGCACATATTCATGCCTTTTGTCAAAACCATAGCGCATAGATTCTCGTAAGTATGAACTTGATCTATGATCGGTTTGTCGTCCACAATCTAGAACTGCAACCACTTGCCGACGACATACTTTTTCTTCCCAGCGTCGTCTGAACCATATTTCGCATCCTGTTTTGTCCATATAATTCTTGCAGATTTGAAGTTCACAAATAAATCAAACAGTGGGTTGGACATATTGATCAGTAAATAACTCCGAGCTAATTTGTTGTCCTTTTCAAGTTTCTTCTTCGTGGAGTCATCAAGTGGGATAAAAGGTGTTTTCGGAACAGTAGGAGTAGAAGGTTTAGCATCAGTAGTTGTATTGTTATCGTCAAGAAGGTCAGTAGTGAGAACGTAATCGATCTCAAGTTGCTCAAAACAGAAGAGCAGTTTCTGGGACCAATGTTTGTAATTGGTTTCATCAAGGGGTTCAATTTTGTAAAGTTCAGGGAGAGGTTTTGGACGTGTAGCCATTAATTTGGCTTTCAGATTGTTAAAATGAAGAATGTAATGGCTGCCGAGAAAACAAAGGGATGAACTATGTCGTGGATGGAACCACTGACCTGAAAGCTAAATTTTCCTTATTTCGGTGCAAATTGTAAAGGTGAAGAAGCTGCTCAAGGCTTAACACAACGAGCCTCTTACTCGTGCACTCGAGGGAGAAACTATGGAGTATAACTATCTGTTTGCCCAGGAATAAAGAAAGGAAGAGAAGATGAGAGAAGGCTTATGATTTCTACGTCTTCTCCAGAGCTGTAGAAACACTCTTAGAATGGAGTGATGAACGAAAATAGCTATTAAACAGCAATAAAAAGGGCAGTAAAATGAGGGCACAAAATCAGGGAATAGGAGTGATTATGATGACTGAAGCATTAATGGAGGAAGACTTAGTCAAGATTAGAAATTAAACTGTTAGGTTTACGACGGCTTATACTCGCAAACAGTTCAAAGAAAAATCTTCTAAAAATATAAGCGATAAGGCCCCCAGCCCAGCCTAGCCTAGACCAGGAGGGCGACGGCAGCAGCAGCACGCACATGTGGCAGCCCAAGGCACCCTCAACCCTCTTAAAACAGGGCTTCAAGTTATTCAACAGGTACAATGAGAGTGGGATATATAAATATTTCAAAACACCCCCCAAAGGTTCAATGTGGGACAACAAAAGGAAAAGAAAGAGAGAGTGAGTGAACACCCTTTTGAGGCGCCATTACTCCAACATTATGGAGGTGTTTAGAGAAGAAAGACATACCCACTGCATTTGTCCAAGTTATCAATGATATGTACGCGAGACTAATTAAGTATGAGAGTTAAGACTTTAGGAGAGGACACAAATGATTTTTCAATAGATGTATAGCTCCGCACCAAGGATCAGCATTTTGTCCATTTCTTTTTACTATAGTTATGGATTAGTCTCTCCGCATGGATCAATGGCTGCAAAGGTAAGGCTGCTTATATTTAAATCTACCCAAATCCCGTAGAAGTGGGCCCTCTACTGGAAGTTGTCGTTGTATCTCTTTCTCTACGACAAACCGTAAGATCACTTTGTTTTTAATGATGATTACAATTTTTAATGAAGATGGCCATAGTGCTAGGTCTCCCATTGGACTTTACCTCAGATTTTTTTATCCAAAGCCAATGAGTAAGTACTTCATCCTTGGCAGCTTAATAGAAATTTAGTAGTTTTAGATATCTTATGCTATATTAAACTTAGTGCTAAATTTGATAAAGAGATTACCATATAAGATATCTGATATCACTCTATTCATAATGAGTAAGTCTTATTAGTTAGATCTAATAATTCATAAATGTGTGTGCACGTTAACAATTAGGTAGGATGTATTTATGTGCAATGTCTCGACCCAATGAGTCAGACTTTTAGAGAACGTACTGATCAACAACTTAATGTTCACGGTTTTTGGCCTAAAGACTAGCCTTTCTTGGCCTACTATCTTTACTTAGATTTGAAAAGGAGAAGTGTTTGTTATTGGAGTAGACTTACATTTTCACTTATAAACTATGTCATAGTTCCCTAATCCTTCTATGTGAGACAAGAGCGTTGTGGTATGATTGAAACAGAAGTCTTATATATTAGTCTGTCACCACTGCTCTGCTTCCTCATATCTAATGTTGTCGATTATCCATGATAAGCACCACTATTGTGACATTAAAGATTCCCTGAAAGACTCAATGTCATCGTCTATGATGGCTTCTTTCCACTCTTTCCATCAAAGGACTTCATCTCTAGGTTGGATTAGGTGGATTTGGAACTCTGATTTTAATTTCTTTAGTACTTTAGAGTTGGATCTACGGCTTACCTTAACTATTTGTCAATGAAGTTAGCCTACTTAAAGGTCGCTTGGCACTGATAGTGTGGCAAGTGAAAGATGGTGGCAGGTTGTGCTTGCTAATTGGAATCTATGATGTCTTCTAGTTACAGTGGCGATAAGTGGTTATGGAACCAATGGCGATGGCTATGTTGTTGAAGGAACTGGTAATGGTATGGGATCACGATGGAGGTTAGCTCTCTAGAGGTGAAGGTGTGGTTATGGTAGATGTGAATCAATCTAGTTGATAGATATGAAGTCCAAAGCCAACTTTTGCCTGCACCCTTATCTACATCAAAATCCAAACAAACTTCCATTAGATAAGAATGTCACCATTGAAGCATTGCATTCGGGTTCGACTTGGCTTCTCACCAACGAAATGACGTCTAATTGGGTTGTTCATTACTTAGTTGGGATGCGTAGGTTGTCCACTTTAGGATAGTGCAATAAGTTTTCTAAATTCTGTTGCATTTTACTTCCCTAAAACTATGAAAACTGCAACTTCTACTGTGCAAGTTTTTATTAAAATTTGGGTTACATTTGGATACTACATTATGACACCCAATTAATGCAAGTCCAACTTTTACTAATTTTCTAAGATTCTATTTTAGTACCATGTGCTGAAATTTGCATTGGGTTCTAATTTTTGGAGAAATGGCCAAAATATGGGGAGTGTGCACAAAAAACTAGTTTTAGAGCAATCTAGATTTTGACCTTATTTGAGGTGGATGCAGCTTTAATCCTTAGCTTTACTTGATATAGGGTAAATCTACACACATCAAGGAGGACGATCCAAGTGGGAACTCTCCCCATTGGTGGAGTTGCCTTCTAGAAGGTGGAAAAATCTTGAAAAAATACAACTCATTGCGGTTGTTATTATCTTAGCATTTTGATTTATTTTTTACAAAATTTTGTGAGCCCCCTATTGGTCTGCTTGCCTCACTATATCAGCTAATTCCCTTCTTTGTATACTTATCTTGAGTTCATTATGAATTGAATGGCAAAAGACCATCTTCTCTTTAAAATTTTTTATATATTTATCTTTTAATTAAGAGTGGCGATTAGAGTCTTTCCTTTATAATTCTTCTTTGGTGGCTCTAAGTAGAAAAGGGATCTGGTGGGAAGGTTCAATCTATCTTTAGGATCTCATTATTTGGGAAAAGATCTCACAGTGTCATTGATTGTTAGAGATTGAATCCAAAGAGAAGCATCCCTTTGTGTTGAATTTTTCTTGTGAATGTTGATCTTGGAAGTTTCATGATACATTTTCATCACTAGCAGATGGAGGGTTGCTTGCTATTTTGGGTTTTTCCCCTTTTTTCTGGGGTTGCTTACAAGGGAAATATAGAAGGTGATCGGAGGAAATAAAATAGTTACTATTGGAATAATGTAAAATATATTCGTGACCAGCAGTAATCAAGCAATTAATTATGTTTACTGTTTCAAAATTATTGCATTAATAATTATGGATGAGATTCTTACACTTAGGGCATGTTCATTATAGAGTTTTGGGCTAACATTTAGCCTTCATTTGAACCTTGGAAAATTTGGTGAAAAAAAAAATTGGAAAAGTTATTTTTTTTCTTGTGTTTGGTTTAAAGATATGGAGGAAAGTTAGGTGGAAAAATTGTTAGAAACAAGTGACAAAATTTTTCTCATAAAATTGTGAGGAAAGTTTGAGGAAAACTCCCAACCTCCTCCAACCTTACATTGTTTAGATGACATCAATATGATACAAGTAATTCATTAACATTCAAATTTTTCATCCAAATTCTTATATTTTTTTCTCAATCCAAACAAGAGAAAAAAACTCATTTTCTCTCTCTTCATATTTTTTTCCTTTAACCTTTCTTTCTACCAAATTTTATAAGGATCAAACGGAGCCTTAGGCTCTGTTTAATTGTAAGAAAATCATATGTGAAGAAAAAAATTGAGAAATTCCTTTTTTTTCTCATGTTTCATTTAAGGAAAATCACAAAAAAAAGTTGAGGAAAGTCTAATCCAAAAAATGTCAAATCTAACGTATAAAATTTTCCTCCAAAACATGTGAGAAAAATCTGCGCAAAGTTTATGTATGTAAAGACACAATTGAATATCGGGAGAAAGCTTTGTGTGTCTTCCTGTACTCCCTTGGCCATGTAATTGTATATACACACAAAGATTCGTTAACACAATGCCAAGATCTTCTACCTATACAAAAATAGAATGCTAAATATGTACAACTTCTCAATTTCGGAAAATACAATATTGCTCAAATCAAGCTAGTAGCCTAATAATATGACTCAAATAAGGGTAGTATCCTAATACTCCCACTCAACTTGGAGCGTGAAGGTGGGACATGCCCAACTTGCCGAGTAAATGACGAAACTGACGATGCCCCAGGGCTTTAGTAAAGAGATCGGCAAGTTGCTCCTTGGTAGAGACATATCGAGTGAGAACCTCCCCAGATAATAGTTGTTCATGGACAAAGTGATAATCAATCTCAATGTGTTTGGTACGTTCATGGAACACCGGATTCGCCGCAATATGCAAGGCATCCTGGTTATCACAATACAGCTGAGCGGAAGAAACGGGAATGTGAACAGACCAAAGTAGATTGCGTATCCAGAGGCTTCACTAGTGGCGTTAGCCATGGCACAATATTCAGCTTCGGCAGATGACCTAGACACCGTAGGTTGCTTTTTGGTTTTCCAAGAAATAGGAGCAGAACCAAGGAGGACAAAATATCCAGTGACAGATCGACGAATCATAGGGCAACTAGCCCAATCAGAATCACAATAGACATGGAGGCGAAGATCATTAGAAGAAGGCAACAATATCCCTTGTCCTGGGGAAGATTTGAGATAACGAAGAAGACGCATGGCAGCATCCCAATGACCTTGCCTTGGATCTTGCATAAACT
>JACYFF010031959.1:24472447-24491775 GCA_017589665.1 Selenicereus undatus
GGAGGTCCCAAGTGTTATTAGCCTCGAGAGCAGAGATTTCTTTTGCCATGGCCTCACACCAGCGGGGATCCTGGACTGCATGCGAAAAATGTCATGGATCATCGCCAGAGGTGATGGCCGCTAAATAGGTACGATGAGAGGGGGAAAACTTATCATAGGTAATAAAATGAGACAGGGAATGAGGAGTACCTGAAGAAGCATCATGGAGCGGTGAGGGGTCAGGGGTGTTAGATCCAATGGCATGGCAGACATAGTCACGAAGATGCGAAGGAGTGTGACGATCCCTTTGTGGACGAGATGATATTGGGGCCTCAGGAGTTAACGGTGGCTCCCCCTGTCTAACAACCTCCTCAGTGTTGGGACTAGCCCCATAGTCTTGGGTCGCGGGCTCAACCAACGAAGAGTCTGGTGAACCCAATGAGTCAAGGGCGGTTGGTTCGGTGGTAGTAGGCTCAGTGTGTGGAGAAGCGATGGGGGGAAGACTGGCGGTGGGTTGTGGAGTAGGTGCGATGGGGAAATGGGTGGGAGATGGGCTAAGGGTCGAATAAGGCTCATGTTCACAAGTAAGGGTATTGGGCTGAGTTTGTGGATCAAATGAGGAATTTTGGGCTTTGTACATTTGATGGTGCAAAAGGATAAATATTTTCATGAAAGATGACATATCGGGATACAAAAACACGTAGACTAGCAAGATCGAAAACACGCCACCCTTTTTTCTCGTGAGGATACCCAAGAAAGATACATCTAGTAGCACGAGCATCAAACTTATATCGATTACGATCATGTGTGTGGACATAACATAAGCACCCAAAAACCCTCAAATGTGTATAGGAGGGCCTCTTCCCAAATAAAATTTCGTAAGGACTTTTTAGTTTATGTAATTTGGTGGGTGTGTAATTAATGAGATATGCAGCTGTAAGGACACATTCCCCCAAAATCGAATAGGCAAAGATGCTTGAAGCAAAACGGCGTGAGCCACATTAAGGAGATGACGGTTTTTCCGTTCAACCCGCCCATTTTGCTGAGGTGTATCAACACATGAGGTTTCATGAAGCATTCCCCATTTAAGAAAATATTCTTGTAATTGCCCTTTGGTAAATTCTGTCGCATTATCACTCCGTACTCTTTTACTGCGTTTTGACCATGCAACAAAACTGCACAATACGTTCACATGCCGCTGATTTTTCTCTAAGCAGGTAAACCCAAGTGGCACGACTAAAGTCATCCACAATGCATAAAAAATAATGACAACCAGATAAAGACGGAGTGTTGTATTTCCCCCACAAGTCACAATGTATCAAATCAAAAGGTTGACTTGCTCTAGTTTCACTCAAAGGGAAGCTATTTCTTGTCTGTTTGGCCCGATGGCACACATCGCAACAATCCAGAAAATCTTTATTGAACTTAAAATCACAAATTGTGGATAATGAATCTAAACTACCATACGAGGGATGTCCCAACCATTGATGCCATCTGACATGATCCACATTTTTGGTTGCTGTAAAGGCTGATCCGCCATGCATATCCCTCAAATAATACACCCCATTCCTTGGATCACCTGCTCCAATCATCTTCTTCGAGGTAAGGTCCTGTATAACACAAAAGTCAGGTCTATAAGAGACAACGCAATTTTCATCTCGTGCTAATTTCTGTGCCGAAACAAGATTGCATTTAAACGTTGGAGTATATAGCACATCCTTTAACCACATTCTGGGGCCAAGTTTAACCATACCAGCTTGCTCGACTTTTACCTGTCGTCCATCAGGTTGGGAAATAATAATAGGCACTGAAAGGTTATGAACATTAGTAAGAGCAACAGAATTTGATGTCATGTGATGAGAGGCACCCGAATCGAGGACCCATTGCATAGGAGGAGTATGAAAACACTTACGACACATTTTATCCTCCTTTTCTTGACTTTGCTTTTCTTTAAAAAGGGCAAATAATTGATCTACCTGTGAAGCTGTGAATCCCGCGAACCCGAACTCACCCTTTGGCCCTTGTGTCTTCTCTCCTCCATGGTTGCCCCCAAAATTCTCCATGCTCAGCCCACTAAATCCTAGATCCAGTGCTCTGGTCATGTAATTTGAACTATCGTCGCGACTGACGCCTCTTCCGGTCCCAGTCATCATCATCTCGCTGCCTGATTCTATCCCTCGGTTCTTGTCGTCGGTGCCCCAATTCCTAGGGTTTGACGATCTGGTGTTCCCTGAGCCACCGCAATTCCCAGCGCCAGAGACTAGTCGATTGGAGCACCGTTTTCCCCAATTCGCAGGGTACCCGATCAGCTCATAACACTGGTGTCGCTCGTGTCCCACTTTCTAGCAGTATGAACACTTGGGGCGATTCTAGCCTGGACGGTTGTGCTACATGGCTTTGAAGGTTGCTCCCTCCATGACAGGTCTCGGCTCAGTGAATTGGGTGAATTACAACTGTCGTTCTTCACGAACAATCGCGGCAAACGCTTTGTTCAAGCTTGGCAACGGGTCTTGTGACATGATATTGGATCTCACGGTATTGTATTTCTTGTGATCGAGTCCCATCAGGAACTGATGGACCCTTTCCTGTTCAAGCATGGAAGCCATTGCTTTCCCACACTTACATTCACATGTGCAGGCTGGCAGCATCTGGTATGTCCCAAGTTCATCCACTGAGAGATTTCAATTTTGTAAAATATTCAGTCACTGAGAGATTGTCCTATCCAACCAAGGATATCTCCCTTTTCAGTTGATGGACCCGAATAGAATTGGCTTGTGAGTATCGCTCTTCGATATCAATCCAAATCGCTCTGGCTGTGTTTGCATACGCAACAGAACTGTGTAGACTTTTGTCTATGACATTGTATAACCAAGCTGTGACCATTGAGTCACACTTCTCCCAGGCATGAATCTCTGGGGCTGTGCTTACAGGTTTTGCTAGAGTTCCATCCACAAATCCAAGTTTATTTTTGGATTTGAGGGCATTAATTACTAGTCGCGACCAATTTCCGTAATTGTCCCCGTTGAGGATCACGGGGCTGATGATGTATCCGGGATGATCGGAGCTGTTAAGGTAATACGGAGACTGTGGGTCATTGTAACTAAAGGCAATATGTTTTTCTTGGTTCTCTGCCATTGCTGAGTATAACAGGATTAAAGTACCACTCTTTGTTGTTTAAGCTTTGATACCATGTAAAGACACAATTGAATATCGGGAGAAAGTTTTGTGTGTCTTCCTGTACTCCCTTGGCCATGTAATTGTATATATACACAAAAATTCGTTTACATAATGCCAAGATCTTCTACCTATACAAAAATAGAATGCTAAATATGTACAACTTCTCAATTTTGAAAAATACAATATTGCTCAAATCAAGCTAGTAGCCTAATAATATGACTCAAATAAGGGTAGTATCCTAATAATGTATGTTGATCCCGATGCTATGGACCTCACTTAGATCCCTCCGCATTTTCTTTCTCGTTCTCACATAATCAAAGCAGCTGTGAATTTAGGCCCAAAGTCAACGTCCCAGAGTCAATCATTGTGATCATCAATGTTCATCATCATTAATGTCATTGGCTCACTCATGCCTAGCATGTACAGGTTTCAACTTGACTTGGGTTACAAAAGGCTAGAAGTATCAATTGAGTGATGGATTGGAGATTAACTCAATTTTGGTAGAAAGAAGCTTTTTTTCCTTGTACATTTTCTTTGATGCAAAAAACAGAAAAATAATTACTTTCTTCCAACTTTTTTCCTTCTCAATTTTTTTCCCCTCTTAATTTTCTTGACATCATATTTTCTGTTATAGACAATATCGAATGACAAAAATCTGTCCTTTTTAAAATTCTCCTTCATACCCTATAAAATTATTTTTTTCTGTTACAATAGTCCAATGGTATTTCAAAAATGACTATGAGCGTTAACTAGTGGTTAGCGTTTGGAGCAGTTAGCAGTGTTTTGGAGTGGCCGGAAACATTTAGAAACAGTGTGAGCATTTTAACGCGACACCAAAATTCTATGACAAACATGCCCTTAATAAGGCTTAAGCATCTGTTGCAATTTTGAAAGTACAATCATCCTTATCAGGTACAACAAGCAATAAATATTGAAATCAGAGGTCATTGTGCAGGTACTGAATTGATATAGAAAAAATGATGAAAATCAAGAGAGATTCTCATATTAACCCCAAATTATATGAGCAGAATTTTGGTCATCTCATTATTCAATTTATCTGGGGTTGAACAATGATTTTAAAGACCAAGCTGAGTTAGTGCACTAGCTGATGTATTATACTTCATGCACATGGAAGAAGTATATGTGTGGCATTGGGACCATGGCTACTTGTGTGATATAGAAAAAGCAAATAGTTAAAGGTCTCGTATCTGATGCCCATCTTTAATTAGATTTATATGCATGCGAAGTTTAATTAAAATGTATGTTCACATATACTACCAATAAAAAAAGACATTTTACCAGTTATGGGTAGCTTTAGATTCAGACAGCATGTTCATTAAAAGAGTCTAGTATGTCCATGAGCCCCTAGAAGGGATAATGTTTATAATTTAGTCTTTCACACTTTGTGAATTCATATTTAAGAGTATATCACATCCCGTCTTCGACCCTTCTAAATTAGGCCTAGGCTAGCTCCTAAAGGGAGGAACTCATGGTAAGCTAGTAAACATTACATAGGCAAAAGTGTCTGTAAGGAAAAACAACTAGTAAAATCAAGTATAGAATATGTAGATGTGTGAAAGATGTGGATATTCGCGAATAAACACATGATATACACCGAAACAAGGGGCGCAACAAATTTTTACGTAAAAACCCAAATTGGGAGAAAACCATTGGCAGTAAATGAGCAAATCAAATCCATTATAAATATAGACTACAACATAGATCTCAAGGTGCATGACAACATAAACAAATCAATGCAAAGGAGAGAAAATGAACTCAGAGGGCTTCTGAGAATAATGATATAACAATTTTGTTACAAAACTTTCTCACAAGAACTCTCTAATAAAAAAATTGAATAATATGAGAGAAAAATTTCCAGAAATCTCTCAATAGCTTAAGTAGTGCCAAAAGGCCGAAAAGGCACCTAACGATGGGAGAATACCATCGCACCTGGTGGAATGAATGCCACACATGCCCAATATATAGGAGATGAACTCAGTGAAACTCTTGCGATATAGGAAGAGAAGACAACAGTTAAGCTTTAAAATAGGCAATAAAGACCCACAAAAAAAGAACTGATTCAACTCCCAAACAAGGCGAAGAAACTAAGAAGTCATCAAAGCTCCAAAGACACACAGTCAAATCGGATATGATTCTGGACCATAACGATTGGACTACACCAAATAAGAAGACATCATAATTTGTGTCATGGAACTGGATATTAATTAAGTAATTGTTCAATCTAAAATTATGCTATTTTATATCCTTTTATTATCTAATATTTACTCAAAATAAATTATTAAATTAAAATTTAATTATGTTTTTTGTTTTGTAGGAATTATGAAAATTTGAACATAATGAATAAATTGTACACCAAAAGCATTGGAAGAAAAGAGTTAGACCAAGTGGAACCAAGAGAAGAAGAAGAAAAGGCCTAATTCTCCGTCTCGATTGGGATCGATGGGACATGGTTCGAATTCAAGAACTATGGGGGTGGCATCTTTGAGGGTGGTTGCACTCCTAACATGAATCCTGCTGTTACCCTAATTGGGTATGGCACTGACAAAGAGGAAGCTGAGGACTATATATTGGTGGATAAAGAACTCCTAGGGTGAGTCGTGGGGAGAGGATGGCTACATGAGGATTGTTAGAGAGCAAAGCTTTATATTGAAGCCTTATAGCCGAATCTTAAGTGCCAAGATTAGCGTGAGGCATGTTGATCTAGTAGCTCAGATTGGTTTTTTAGGTGAAAGCCAGACTTATGGCTAGCTCGTATGGCATAGAAGAGTGACATGTCCAACTTAGTGGAAGCTATGCCATGACACACTCTCATAAGGGCTAAGATGACTGGGGTCTAACGGAATACATTAGGAAAAAAATTATGCTAAGATGGATTATTTTTAATTGCTTAAGGAGGAATTATTTTCCCATCACCATATCAATCACGGGCGATTATATAAAGGGTAGCCCGGCGCACAAGCATCCTGTGTTCACGCAGGATCCGGAGAAGGGCCGCACCCCAATGGGTAAATTGTAGGCAGCCTAACCTGACTTTGTTAGTGGCTGATTCCACGGCTCGAACCCGTGACCTTTTGGTCACACGGAGACGACCTTACCGTTGCTCCAAGGCTTACCCATGACCTTTTGGTCACACGGGGACAACCCGTGACCTTTTGGTCACAAGCATCCCGGACGATTATATCCAGTATATAATCACTTGATATATTGATAGGCATAAAGGGAAAGTGTATGTCGTTGATGATTTAAACGATTTGGGCTATTGTTATTTTATGAAAGTATATGTCGGTTAGTTGGTGACTTGATATAACACTATTAGTTTATTTTTGGTCACAGGCTCCATTCCTAGTATGAAGTGTGAGGAGATTTGTTGGCAGAGAGATATGGAATTTGTAGTCTATGAGACCTAGTGGGAGTTGTTAACCAAAGCAACTGTCAAATTGATCCTCCTATTAATTGGGTAGTTATAAATGATTAATTATATATTAGTCATGCCTTGCTAATTCCCCATTGATAACTTCAATTCAGTACTATTGTGTTAGGGGGAACACATCGGGGAATGAGATACAACAACTCAAGCAAGCAATTCTCTAGAGAGAATATCTGTTTTCTGCTAACTCCCTCACACTAATCTAGCCGCCCTCTAGGATTTGGATTTGGGAACTTGGATTCAACTGTAACTCTAGTAGTCATTGATTAATTGTTCATATTGATTCGTGGGCGGTTCCCGAACAATGAGATCCTTCACTTCTGCATTGCTAAGGTATGCCCAAAATTTAGCAGCAATCAAAGTCGATTGACTCAAGATTCTCATAATCATGCTTTATGCTTGGATCATAGTAGTCCAGAATGCTTTTAAAATTTAAAGACATTAGTGACATGCGGGGTCTATTCTTTTCCGTGATAAGATATAGCAGTAAGTTGTAAGAAAATGTAAGGAGCTGTAAGAAGCTAAAAAAGGATCTATGAAGTTGTAAGAAGTTGTAAGGAGTTGTAAGAAGGTGTAAGGATAGACATGAGGAGTTATTGAATTATTAAAAAGTTGTATAATATAATTTTTAGATATGCATGTATAATTGTTGCTATTTATGAAATAAACTTTAGAATATCGCTAAACAAATGATATTCTAACATTATAGAAAAGAATTTATTTTTCTACAATTATCATTTTTGATAGTAAAAAAATAATATTGAAATAACATAATTAATGAAAATAAACCTTTAAATAAGTCAATTAAATATTAATAAGATAAATTCAAGCTAACAAATGTACAGAACCAAATATGTTCCGCGGTTGAGGTCATTTTTTGATAATGACATTACTTTCACCTTCCTATAAGCAAATTTTTTTTAAAAAAACAATGTTTCTCAACAAAATTGAATAGAACCCAAAAAATGAAATCTTATTTGAATTAAACATTTTAGAATTAAATTCAATCTAATGTTCAATTGTACGACGATAACAACCAAGTTGTTATAGATAAAATTATAGATAAAATAAATGAAATGCTTCGTTATTTACAATTTGACTACTTTCATGAATAATTCACATGGAAACTCAAACATAAATATGATTTTTGCATTACAGTTTTAAAACATGTAGACTTATTTTCTCTCTAATGGCATATATGCTTCATGTCAAAACTCAAATATTAATTCACATTGTTAAATTCTGTTGTTATGTTTATAAAAATATTATATTCATAAAAAATTTGTAAGATTTTTTATATCGGTAGTATATAAAAAATATATACATATTTCTATATGAATATGAAAATAGAATGGATGATAAGTTAAATGTTATAAAAAAATATATAAGAAGATTTAAGAAGATTTAAGAAGATAAAAAGATATGTAAACAATGTAAGAAGTTGTGAGGAGATATAAGGAGGTTTAAGCTGTAAATTAAATCTTTCAAATCGCAGAAAAGAACAGAGCCACAATCTTCACTATTCTCTTGCCAAATGCAGGGTACTAATGAGTTAGAATTGTCAGTGAAAAAGCCCTTAGAAATTTTTGCCAAGAGTTGTTATTAATTGATTCTTTTACTAACATCCAAAGTATTGTCCCATTTCATAAGTGACTATCCAAGGCATTAGCATATGACATTTTGTTGGAAATGTTGCCTTTTTGGCACAGAGGATTGGTTTGAGCTTGGAAATTGTTTTTCGGTGGAGAACCCAACGTAATTGAGGATAGTTATAGTCCCACGATCACGGGCGGAGCTATGTGGGGCTTAGGGGTGTCCTTGGATGCCCCTAACTCCCCCCAAAAAATAAAAAATCTATATTAAAAAATGTAATTTTTGATTTTTGGACATCCAAAACAACATAAAATAGTGTATATTAGTAACGATATTAATTTATGGACACCCCTAATTTGCATGCCTAGATCTACCACTGCCTACGATTATGGTGTGATAACTGGGCAAAGGATGGAGGAAATTAGAAGGACTGTTTAGTGAGAAGATTCATCTTTCAAATAACATAAAACCTAGAGTCGAACTTTGAACGCACAGGACATATGAGAATCCCTTAACTTCAAATAAGGTTGAAATAAGGACCCTTAAGTGCATGCTTTGCATACTCGCACACAATTGGCCTTTTCATGTAAATCTTTTGTCAAACTATAACAATAAAGGTGAGCAAGATATATTGATACAGCGAAAGCTCTAAATAGCCTAGCATTTGCTAATAGTAATTGCTGTAAGCAGAGATTTGGACAAACAAGCTTGCTCGGAGCAAGTTTAACTATATGTTACTGAGAATATTTAAGTGTATCTAAATTCATTTAAACGAGGATTTGAAGAACCATAAGCCTAAACTTGGGTACCCAATTGAGATTTGAGTTTTATGTCCAAGTAAATTCCTCCATAAGTACGATATGTATCACTTCACAAAATCTAACTAGTGGTTGTAATTGTATAAACACCACCTAAAGCTTATTTTTTGAGAATCTAGGAACACTTTCCGCTTATATGCAATACAATTTTTGTTACGTCTAAGGTAGAACCATTAGATGGTTAAAATTATAACCATTAGGCTATTCCTAAAGATGAAAAGGTAAAGGATGAATATGATATGAAATTCAATAGAGATAATAAAATTTGCAAAGGTATGTTATTGCATCATATGCATTCCTTGACATTTATGTGAAATATGAATCTGCTAAGGACATTTGGGTCGCCTTTAAAATATGGTGGTGATTATGCTAGGTCTAAACATTGTGCAATTAGTGGATGACTAAATTTTAAGATAGAGGAATATAAGTCTATTATTGATCAGATTCATGACTTTGAAAATTTGTGCTCTACTATTGCATCTAAAGGATTAAAATATGTGACGTGACCCTAGCTATTGCTTTGATTGAAAAGTTGCAAATGTCGTAAAAAGAATACCGAAATAAGCTTATTCCTGAAAAGAAATATTAGACTTTAGAAGAGTTGATTGGTCACATAAATATTGAGGAAGAAAATAGATTGAAAAATAAAAGAATTTCTTAGAACTCTGGTTTCTCTAGAGCTAACCTTAAGGAGCCTACTTCTGCTATTTTTGAATGTTGAAAAAGGAAGGAAAGAAAAAATTGCAAAAGTGATTAGGAGCCACAAGGAGAGACGAAAAAATACAAATTCATATGACAATGCCATGAACACGGGTGGCGGTTAGAAGGCACAAGGCTATAGATTACAAATCCAAGAAAGGAGGAACTGACAATCTAGTTGAATATAATACTATTATTGTAGGAGTGTTAGAAGTCAATTTAGTTGGCAACATCATGGAATGGATCGTTGACATGGGTGCTAGCCAATGCATATGTGCTGACTACAGACTGTTTCAGTCTTATGAAACAATTAGTGAAGGTGAAAATGTTTTTATGGGTAACTTCGCATCTACCTTTGTCATCGAAAAAGGGAATTTACTTTAAAAATCACTTCCCTAAAATGCATAGAAACCTTACATCTAGCAGCTTGCTAATGAAGATGGGTCTAAAATTAACCTTTGTTTCTGAACATCTGGTCATGATCCATAATGTTGAATTTGTGGGAAAGCGTTGCTATAATAGTGGTTTGATTGTGCTTGACATAATTTCTAAAAATATGAACAAAATGGCTTGAACCTTTTCTACTTACACTGTTGAGTCGCTTGATCTATGGCGTGCTAGATTAGTGCATGTAAATGTTGACTCTATTAAAAGGCTTAAGCATCTCTACTTGATTTCTAAATTGCATAATATGGATTTTTCTAAATGTGAAGTGTGTGGTAAAGCTAAGTTTCTTAAGAAAACATATAAATCCATAGAAAGATAGACCGAGTTGCTTGAGTTTGTTCACAGTGACCTAGGAGACTTTAACAACCAAATGAGTAGAAGCGGTAAATAGTATCATATTACCTTTGTTGATGACTACTCACATTACACTATGGTTTGTCCCTAAGCTCAAAAGATGACTACTCACATTACACTACCTAAATTGTTGGGATTAGACTATACCATAGTCTACAAAAGGAAAGGGAAAATATTGTTGTTGACTCACTTTCCTTGGTTAATAGTGCATAGCTTGTGGAGCTTACTCTGAGTTCTATTGACACTGAATTACTTAAAAATATTTAGAGTAGTTGGGAGAGAGATATCAAGACTTACAACATTTAATTGCTGAATTATGTCAACCTCGGCACTCACACTCTAAGTTTACTTGGAGTTAAGGCTTGCTAAAGAGAAAGGGAAGGTTGGTGGGACATGAACAAGAGCTGAGGAGCAACTTGATTAAGTTGATCCATGCATCCCCTTTTGGGGTACATTCTGGGGCTAAGGTGACTTATAAGAAGCTGTCAGGTTGGTTTTGTTGGAAGGGAACAAAAAGAGAAGTAAGGAATTGGGTGATAGCCTGTGAGGTTTGTCAAAGATACAAAACTATACTTCAATCTCCAGCTGGAACTCTAGATCCTCCGCCAATTCCAAGAGCTATTTGTGTTCACATCTCAATGGAGTTTATTGAGGGATTACCTACTTCTAGCAGCAAGGACACCATTTTTGTGGCAGTAGATAGGTCAAGCAAACATGCCCACTTGCTGCCCTTATCTCACCCTTTCAATGCTGTTGGTGTTGCTCAGCTAAATTTTTAACACATTTATATGTTACGCGGCCTTCCAAAGACTACAGTTAGTGATAGGGACAAGGTGTTTTTAGCAGGTTCTAGACAGAGTTCTCTCTTCAACAGACAGCACTATACGTGTCAACATCTTACCACCCACAAATAGATGGATAGATAGAAGCAGTGAACAGATATTTGGAAACTTTTTTTCAGGTGCATGGTTGGTGAGAAGCCTAAGGAATGGGTGCTATGCTTACCCTTAGTTGAATGGTGGTACAATTCCGGTTGCACCCAGCCAATGGAACCACTCCCTATGAGGTGGTGAATGGGAAACCACCCTCTCTTCATGTACCATACATTACAGGGGATAGCCAGGTACAGGCACTGGATAGAAGTTTGAGATCGAGGGAAGAATACATTGAAATGCTACAATTTCATCTCGCTCTAACTCAAAACAAGGAAGACATCCCAGACTAACAAGCATAGGACTGATGTAGAGTTTCACGTGGGGGACTTAATACATGTTAAGTTGCAGCCTCATAGATAAAATTCAATGGCTTTGGCGACTTGTCACAAGCTGGTTGCTAAATGCTTTACACCCTTTCCTGTTATGGCCATAGTTGGTAAGGTAGCTTACAAGCTACAACTTCCCTCCACTATATGGATACATCTAGTTTTTCACATCTCACAACTCAAAAAACATGTGGGGTTTGCACTAGTCTAAGGTTTTATACCTGAGACTGAGATGATGGATTGATTGTGGCATAACCTGTAGTAGTCGTAGACAGAAGATTGGGTAAGAAGGGCAACCACGCAGTAGTGTATGTTTTGATTCAATGGTCCAACATACCCAAGGAGGAGGCTACATGCACTACAAAAAATAATGTATCCTCCCGCATTTACGCCGCCACACTTAATGAAGTGTGGAGAGGAAAAAATGTCAAATTTGATCGTTTTCTCGACTCCACATTTAATAAGTGTGGGGAAGTCATAAACATTTTCCTTTACATATCAAGTGTGTGGAATTAAAACTTTCTCATATATATATATATATATATATATATATATATATATATATATATATAAACTTTCTAATTAATTAGCTTGCAAATTCTGGGTGTTTTTATAAATATTAAAAATATTTGAACAATAATTTAATTAAACATAATATGTAGCTAGCCAAAAAGAATAAACAATACAATCAAAAAATTAAAACAGTTCTGTCTTTACTGTGCCAGTTTGAGCGCCACACGTTTTGGTAAAAATAAAAATTGCTTTGATTTTCCCGGCTTCCTCCCAAAAAGCAAGACAGCGCCTTCAACTCCTTCCTCGTCATTCATCCTCGCACAAGAACCCTAGGGAGCTCTGTGCGTTGTATTTTGACATCGAGAAGACATTCCCTCAATTCAACTTACAAACTTAAGGGCAAGCTTGTTCTAAGGGGGAAGGATTGTTACAGATTTTTCTATCACGTGATCAGCTCATGCAATAACTAAAGTTGTTAGAGAATTGCCAAGCTATCAATTCTATTATAGTTTGTTATAGGTTGCGGTAACTAATTTGTTTGTCTTGTTTTCCTGCGAAAACTCACATCTAAATAGCTGAGATGACTTCTGTGGCTATTATGTGAAGATCAATACAAAATTTCCATTCTCTCTCTACATTATGTTCTATCTTCTTTCACTTTCCTTCTTCCATGTTACATAAGGTCTCAAGGATTATATCAGTAAATTGTTGAAAAATTTAATAGAACCCGAGCATAAATCTGGACTGATTGAATATTAGTCTTAATCTGAGTTGAAGTTGAACTGAATATGAATCTAAACTGATAACTTGAACCTAAATTGAATAACCTGCAAGTCTTCTCAATTTGAATGTCTGCGCTGATGGTTATAGTGTCATATCATATATCTCGTGTGTGATTGCTCTTGAATTGAGTAGTACTTGGAATTGGATTTACGCAAGCTGTCGGACTTGAAGAACGGGTGTTTGCAATGAGTGAATTTGAAATCTTTTTGAAATTATTTGTTGATTAAAGTATTGCCTTGATGTTTAATGTAATCCTATCTAAAGCGTATTTCAAAGGTGATAAGTGAGCCATAGTTTTGTGATCCTTACTCAAAAGTGATTCTTGCTTATTGAAATTGTTGGTAATTTAGGATTACTTGAATGCGGAATTCGATTACGAGGACCTTATGCTTGCTTGACCGTTACCCACGAACCGGTGGTTACCAGAGTCACCAATAAGTCATGCTCCAAAACCCGAACCCTCATGAATGGATAGGATGTGTGAGAGAATGCCAGAGAGACTTTTTTGGGGAATTGCTTACTATTAGTCTGTTTCGCTTAATATGCTTCTGTGTATATATAATCCACATACACACACCCTTTTTTTGTAATATCATAATCCTGAAACAGAATCAGGAATTAATGGGCAGAATAATACACAATTAACCCCATGTAACTATCATATTAATAGGGTGACTATGGCATTTAGTGTGTGTGACCGTTACCGATCCACAGCTCCCCCTCGGTCACACAGACCTAAAATCTCATATCTATCTACCAACACATTCCCTCACGTTTCATACTGGGAATGGAGCGTGCAACCAAAACCGAACACATCGGCGTTACATCAAGTCACCATCTAACTGACATAGCACCTTCAAAACAACCAATACTTCAAATCATTCAAGAACATCACCAATGGCATACACTGTCCCTCTATGCCTGATATATCAACTGATTATATACTGAACATAATCGCCCGGGCTTGATATGGTGATGAGGAATGATTCTTCCTTAGACAATTAAAACAATCCATCCTAGCATAACTGCTCTCCTAATGTGCTCCGCTGGACCGTATACATCTTGGCCCTTGGATAACACATTAAGGTAGCAACATCATACTTAGAATTCATATTATAACTCTAAGTCCAAGAGTATTGCCAACGAGAGTCACACGGTGACAAGGTCAGGGAACTCACTTGTCACCCATCACATAGGTCGACATTTTGCACACACAGTATAAGGGTGTGTCATGGCATAGCCCCAACCAAGTTGGGCATGTCACTCTTTTATGCCATACGAATCATAAGTTTGGCTTTTACTTAGAAAACCAACCTCAGTTACTAAATTAACATACACAATGTTAATCACAATACTCAAGATTCGGCTATAAGGCTTCAATATGAAAACTCATTTCATATTTGACTCCCTCGAGTATCATCTAAGTCTCACTAAGGCGGCTATATTCTTCCATTCATACACACTTAGTATGAGTAATCAATATTGCACAGCTAGTGCCAATATGATTCAGTCTCATCCTGCCCGCTACTCAAGCGCCAAGGCGATTGCCTGTGCGACAAGGTCAATCTGAAGCCTAGTGACATTACAATGTGCCTTATGATGTACTCACATAGTCATGAATATTTAAAAAGAAACATCATTCTCTATTTCATAAATATTCAATACAAGAGTACATACGTCTATCATAAACTTAGATACATCCAAAAACTAAATCCTATGTAGACCTAAGCTCATCACATGAGCTTTAAAAGCGTCTCTAGGAATAGGCTTGGTTAATGGATCAGTTATCATCCTACTTGTAGATGTATACTTAATGGCAACTTCCTTCTCTTTTATGGCGTTTTGGACAAAATGATAATGCCTCTTGATATGTTTGGTCTTTCTGTGGAACCTGGGATCTTTGGCAAACTGGGTAGCAGCAGTATTGTCACATAACAATTCTACAGGATCATAAACTCCAAGAGTAAGATTGAGATCCTAGAGAAAAGTCCTCAGCCATATTGCCTCTTGAGTAGCAAGGCAACAAGCAACATACTCTGCTTTCATGCTTAAAAGTCCTATGCAGTCTTATTTGTTGCTCTACCAAGGTATGGCTCCCCTGCCTAGGGTGAACACATATCCGGACATAGACCTGGACTCCTCCAGATCACCACCCCAATCAACATCTGTATATCCTCTTAGCTTAAGATCCCCTCCTTGGTAGCAAAGCATAAGATCACTTGTACCACGTAGGTACCGAAAAATTCTCTTGACCCGCTTGCCAGTGAGCAGACCCTGGGTTGCTTTGGTAACGACTTACCAAGCCAACCGCAAAGCAAATGTCTGGTCGTGTACACAACATGGCATACATTAAGCTGCCCACTGCACTTGCGTAAGGAACGTTACTCATTCTCTCCTTTTCTTTGTCTATCTTAGGGCACTGATCGAGACTTAAGGTTAAGCCCTTTTCAACTGGAGTATCCACGGGTTTAGAATAATGCATTCGAAATCGTTCCAAGATTTTATTAATAATGTATGCTTCTTGTGTTAGACCAAGAATTTTCTTAGAACGGTTTTGAGTTATTTCAACGCCTAGGACATACCTAGCCTCACCCATGTCCTTCATCTCAAAGATGGAGGATAACCACTGCTTAGTGGTTTGGATCATCTCCATGTTGCTTCCAGCCAACAGTACGTCTTCAACATACAAAGTAAGAAACATAATTCCCTTTGTAGGTTTCTTAACATACACACAGTAATCTTCAGAGACCATGTTTAAGCCAAAAGAAATAATGGCTTCATGGAATCTGAAATACCACGCTCTAGAAGACTGCTTCAGACCATAGATGGACCTTTTAAGACGACAAACTTTGTCCCCTTGACCTTTTGATACAAAATCAATAGGTTGATACATGTAGATCTCTTCTTCAAGGTTTCCATTAAGGAATGCAGTCTTTACGTCCATCTGGAATAACTCTAAATCTAGATGGGCAACCAAGGCTATAAGCAGGCGAACAAAGGCAATTCTCACCATAGGAGAAAAGGTCTCTTCATAGTGTACCCCGTCAATTTAGGTAAACCTCTTCGCCACTAAACGGGCCTTAAACTTGTCGATCGTTCCATCAGCCCAACGTTTTATTTTGAAAACCCACTTGTTTCTGATCGATTTACGTCCGGGAGGAAGATCAACAAGTTCGCAAACCTTATTTCTCGCCATAGATTCCATTTCATCCCTCATAGCTTCCATCCACTCTTTGTGGTTTGGTGAATCAATAGCTTCTTGGAAAGTGGTTGGCTCCTCAATATCTAAAGGAGTGCACAAGAATATCTCCTCTTCGATTTGAAAAAATCGTCGAGGGATTCTTCCACGTTCACTCCTCTGAAGTTGATGACCAGTGCTGGTTTGTCCTACTGAGGAATTCCTCCCCCTATCTCTAAGAGGTATAGAATCCTCAATGGGTGGAGAATCACTCCTATCATGCAGAACAACGGGACTAACCTCATGTTCATTAATAGGAGAATGAGGACGAACGTCATGAATCTGAGGGCGAATCTCAGTATCAGGTTGATCCCCTTTATTAACCAACAACTGTACATCTTGCGTACTATCCTCAGTGGTGAGGTGAGTACTAAAATCCTCCCGCTCACCGAGAGATAGTTGCTCATCTAGCGGTAACTCATACAACGCTAGGTCATTTTGGATTTCACCAACACTTAAGAACTCATCCTCAAGAAAATCCACATTACGTGAATCGACTTCCATCATGCCACCGTTAGGGTGTTCACCATACATAATGTATCCCTTAGAATGTTCGGGACAACGTATGAACACCATTTTGGTGGCCCTTGGACCAAGTTTCCCATGTTTGTGAGTTGGGTTGTGTACATAGCCAGCCGAACCCCATAGGCGTAGATGTTCCAAGGAGGGCTTTTTGTCATGCCATAACTCATATGGAGTGAGAGATACGCTCTTACTTGGCACACGGTTAAGGATGTAAGCTGCTGTGAGCAACGCATCCCCCCAAAAACTAATTGGGAGACTGGCGTGTGCCATCATTGACCTGACCATGTTAAGCAATGTTCGATTCCTACACTCTGCCACACCATTTTGTTGTGGAGTGCCAGGAATCGTGAGTTGTCTGCACATGCCCTTTTCCTCACAAAATTCTTTGAACATATAAGAGAGGTATTCACGACCATGATCAGTTCGAAGAGACTTAACTCTCCGATCTAATTGGGCCTCAACCTCGTCTACAAAGCGTTTGAACACATCAAGTGCTTCGTAGTGATGTGATAATAGGTACACATACCCATATCTTGAATAATCATCTATAAAAATAAGGAAATAGAAAGCCCCGTGACGTGCTTTCACATTCATGGGTCCACAAATATCAGAGTGGATAAGTTCAAGAGGGCTTGACAGCCTTGAAGCCTTACCAAAAGGCTTCGCGATTGCCTTGCCAGCTAGACATGACTCACACCTAGGCAATTTAACCTTATTAAGTTGGTCTAAAAGACCTTCTTTAGCTAGCCGACTCATCCTATCTTGGCCAATATGACCAAGCCTGTCATGCCACTTAATTGATTCTAAATCGGAATCAAAATGTGATACAAAGACTGAGTGAGAATTATTATAAGATTCATCTAAATCAAGTACAAGAAAATCATTCCTTAGTGTAGCATGGCCAACCACATTGCCACAATACAAAATGTTCAAACCATCATGACAAGAAGAAAAACCAAAATTGGATTTTATTAAAAAAACTAAGGACAAAAGACAAGTCCGCACCCCAGGTGCGTAGAGAGCATCAAACAGGAGCAACTTATTTCCTCCTTTCAATGTGAGCCAGTACGTTCTAATACCTAGAACGTCTTCTTCACTGCCGTTTCCCAGCACGACAGATTGTGAACCCACCGGATAGCGGTGAAAGTCCACGAAGCCAGCTCTATCCCGAACTATATGTTTGCTTGCTCCCGTATCTACAATCCAATTAGGAAAGGATTTAGCAACTAATGCATGGGAACATACATATAATTCAGGAGAGTGAGTGGCGAAAGGTACCTTCTTCGGCTAAGGACAATCCCGAGCGTATTGACCTTTCTTGCCACAGTTATAGCACTTTACACGTGCTATTTTTGTCTCTCCATTGCCTTTGGCCTTTTGTTCCTTAGCGACACCAGCCTTTGGCCTACCTTTCTGAGGGGGGTGGAAACCTCTCTTAAACTACCTACCTCTAGTGTTCTTGTTGCTTTTAGGCCTATTGCCCTTGGCGACAAGAGCCACGTTGGGAGTCCCGAACATTTTCAGTCGCTCCTCCTCCATTTTGAGGTGGCTTTGTATTTGACCAAAGGTTTTCAAATGGTCAGCATGAGTCAAGACCGTCTTGACCTGTTCCCAATGTGGAGGTTCATCAGGGAGAGCCCGAATCACATTCAGGACTTGCTACCCCTAAGAAATGTCTTTTCCTGTAGCCTTGAGATCACAAACTATGCCACTCATAATTCATAAATGCTCGACCACAGTTCGACTGGAATCCATTTTGTAGTTCATCCATTTCAATTGCAAGGTACGTAACCTTGTTTCGGATGTCTGTCCAAAACAGATTTTGAGCTAGTCCCACGTGTCCTTAGCTGTGGGATAAACTTCAAATTGCGCCAATCAGATCGTCATGCATGCAATACAACATTGTAAAGCGTGCTCTACGATCTTTCTTGGCCCAGTGTTGGTAGGCCTGTAAGCTTTCTTGATATTGCACAGTAGTAGTATCAATAGGCTTACCATCTATATCCTTGTCAGATGGTGGAAACTTGGCTACCGTCAAGTGTTCCAACAGGTCTTTTCCTTCCAGAAGATACTGAATCTTCCGTTTTCACACGTCATAGTTAGACCCATCTAACTTTTGACTTGTGGTCAGTTCAGTGATTATTGCGTTGTTAGTTGCCATATCTACAAGTATTAAAAGATGGACATTAGGCACATTACTCTAAGCAATTAAATTATTAAAAATGTCATCATTCATGTCATATGATCGAAAATTTCGCCAAGCTCATAATCATCTCATACAATCATGAATTAGAAATTTAAATAATTTAATTACAAAATTTCCATAATCATATGGACCTTATAAAACCGTTAAACAAATTAACGTTTATTCAAATATCACACAGATATTTTATTGCATTGTATGTAAAACTAATTTACATAACTATTAGTTTTACGACTCATATTTATGTATATGAAACTAACTCATATAATTTTAATGGTAATATATTTAAA
>JACYFF010031959.1:24497704-24511656 GCA_017589665.1 Selenicereus undatus
GTGTGTGTGTGTGTGTGTGTGTGTGTGTGTGTGTGTGTGTGTGGAACGATGATATGCCTAATACTAGTACCAATTGGCAGGTACAATAATGAATGAGAATCAAGTAAGTAATTTGACTCAACATTAAAGCTCATTCGGAGACTGTCTTAGAATCATGATGGAACCATTTGCGCATATAGTGCACAAATAGGGAAGGTGTAGAATAGCATTTGTTTATGCAAGCAACATCCATGAATTAACATAATTCTAGATATTCTAATATAATAAAGCAATTTTAGGTTTATTCCATACTATAGTAGCCTAGTAGGTTATCATAATAAATATGCAAGTCTGAAAATGCTAGTAAAGTAAAAGGAATAAGGAAAGGAAGAGATAGGGAAAAAACACATCCTTGTTGCCTCATAAATTTTGGGCCTTCCACCACTAAGAATGGCAACAACATTCCTGCTATTTAAGCACAAGAAACTCAAAACCAAGAAATAACACAAACATAATGTCAAAAGACATTTTTTTATTGACCTTATCATAAGGAAAGGAAGAAACAGAAAAATATGCAATCATTGCAGTTCTTGTGGTTGCTGCACACATCGTTGTAACTATGGCAGAGCATGGTATATATAGGTGCTACAGAGTGTTCTATGACAGGTTGCATTTATTCTCCTCCAACTGATGGAGCACCATTTAAGAAATTCCCAATAGGCCATTACCTAAAGCAACCTACTATTGTAATTCATTAATCTACTTCTACTACCATCTACGATTAAGGAACAGACAACTAGAAATCCTAAAAAATAGAGCGAACATAGGCCGTCCAAAAAACTTGAAATTCTTGAAGACTATTTCCACAACATATCTCTATCAACTATTTTATACAAAAAGCAGTAAATCAATGCTTCCATTCAAGTCTCAGGACTCATAACCTTCTAAGTTCAATACTCTACTCAGCCATAGTTGATACCAACAAGAAGGGCAAGTGGCCATCATAACACCCACAAAACAACAAAGTCTCATTCTTAAACTAGGGATCTATTAAGCCCTATATACTATATACGGTGTTTTTGGACTATCTGGGCTTTAACCTTTGATAGCTCCTGGCTTCATATCACAACAATGTCAGTGATTTATGCCAGCAACTCAAAGTATGATCTAAAGGGCTCTCTACATTATAAAATTTTTCATGTTTCAAAACCAGATTGATCTAAATTTACTTAAATTTATCCTAGTTCTAAGAATTCCATTATCTAGATCTAGACTTACACATTTAAATTTAATATTTATATTCATTAGAGTGCATTAAAATACGAACTGGAAAATAGTAGTCCTTTTGTTAGATTATCCGGGCGCAAAAGAAATATCAGGAATCAACATATAAACCATTAGCGAGCGAGAAAAGCTTAGTAACTTTGAAAAATGCATGTGTCAATCGAACTCAGTGAAGTGCAGCAAAGTGGGATAGGAGGGAATTTCTTTACAACAAGGTCTTACATTCAGAAAAAACTAACTAATAAAATGTGTAAAATTTATAATACTCAAACACATAAAGAATGCACAAATCCTAAGCCAACAGCGGACAAAATTAAGATTAAGCATAATTGAATGATGTGCAAAATCAGTGTTAGAACTAGCAAACAATAGTTAATTGAACAAGAATATTATGATCTGGCAGCAATTATAAACTGGTAGAAGGGGACTCAAACCTCACTAGAGAGCTTCCTTGATGACTTGTCTACTCGATGCCATAAATGATAAATCCCCACCCACGTACTTTATCTTGAAAACCCGAAGTTAATGTTGTTGAAAAAAAAAAAAGGAAGCAGGGACAAAATCAAAAAATGGAGACTGTAAAGTTTTACCTCCATTAAAATTAGACTCGATCCTGAAACCTCCATGTGGCGAATGATTCCAAAATTTGAATCCAAATAGGATGGGGCTCAGCAAGGAAAAAATATCACAATAATTTGGATCAAAGATCGAACTAAGCCACGAAACAAATCAAGCAAGAGAAGAGAGTAGAAAATCAACCAGCACATAGCCACAGAACATGAAATTGAAAACCCTAGGAAAGGAGAACTGTTATTGCGCAGTCACCAGTAGTGCGAAATGGATAGTGACTTACAAATTGAAACCCACCACCCTCGCTTTGATGATAGAATTTTATGTTTTCCCTAAAAAAAGGGTTCGTTATTGAGCCCTTTTGTTCAACTCCTGCCTCCAAAGTTGTCGCAATTTTAATGTATTGCCACAATAGACTATTCTTTCGTGACAAATTTTATTCTGCTACAATTCTTTGAATATTATTGTATATTTGTGGCAAATTGAAATTTGCTACTAATGAATTGCTACAAAAGATTGTTTTTCTTGTAGTGATGCATTTCCTACTAATCCTTTGACTAGACATCCTCCCACTTACCTGTAGAATGTGTTCCCTAAGTTGACTAACTATTGATTGTGCTACTTGAAATATAAAATGACGATGTAATATTCTTGGTTTGATACCTTTAAAGCAGTCATTTGGTTTAGCTCAATCGAGATTGAATGGAATCAAGAATAAAATTAGGGCTACGAGATTGGTTTTTGATTTTGTTCAATTTAAAAATAAATTTAATATAGTGTGAAATTCGTATCTAAAGGTATGTTTTAGAAAAAGTGAGTGTTGAGAAGAGTTTATTAAGACCTGTACTTTGATTATTAACCACTACTTGATTATTAGTCACACCAATTTTTAGTATGTTGGGTGAAAAAAAACACCAAGCATAAAAGTATGAGTATGTACAACTTCATTCCCCGTACCAAGTTCAAAATTTCGATTCCATAACGAAGTGGGCTCTAAAATCTTCTTCCAATCATTAGGTAACTTTACTGATCATCACCCTTCCAAAATCTAAGTTCCTCTTTCTATTCTAAGATTATAATCTCATGAAATCAAAATCGAAAAATCAAGGTCTTCAACAATAGTAATAAACTCAACAAATAATCTAAGGCAAATGAATCTAGGAAATCAGTAACAAAATTGAACACTTATCAAATAATAGCTTTTTGGGAGCAAAAGATGTTAGAGTAATGGTAATGGCAACAAGGTTTTCAAGCCTTTCTCCATTTTTCTCTCTCTCTCTCTTACATTTGTCCCACATGGAACCTTTGGAGATGTTTTGAGGATTTTATATATCCCACTTTCCTTACTCCTGTTGAATAACTCAAGACTATGGTTTATAGGGTTGAGGGTGTCTTGGGCAACCACATGTGCACGCGCTGCCGCCGCTCACCCGCCCAGTTTGGGCTGGCCGCGGGTTGTGCATTGTGACTTTGTTGGGCAAAAATTCAATGAAAATAAATAATATGTACAACACAACTTTCCGACGTATATAAAATATATATATATATATATATATAATATATATATATATACATCGGTTTATTTTGAGTACGACCCTATTCAAGAGGATAAACCTCCTTAATTACGTCTCCCGTCTCGGAGACCACCTTTTGATTCTGATTCGTTCTATTTTATTATTTTCTTTGTTTGTTTGTTTTATTTTGTATTAATAAGACTTTATACAATTTGGATCGACATGTATATTGTATGCTGAGTCACCCGTTATCCGTCACTTAATTGCATAAGATAGTGGCCGGATAGGCACTTTCTAGGAAGGGTACTATATAGACACATTCTTCATGTGAATGTTAGGGATCGGGTAATTTTATCTAATTTGCAATTTGGGTTGTACTCACTTATTTATCGTGAGTTGCCTACGTACCTCTTTTATAGAGGATCAAACCTGTCGTAGTTCTTTGATTTTATTTGATTTAATTTATCTTTTTATCTTGATTAAGTTATTTATGTTAGGATAATTTTTGATTTAATATTGGTGCTTGCACTTAAAAAAAAATGGCTAAGTTATATTTTTAGCCACTTCATGATTTTATTTTTTTTTGCCGACTTAACCTTTAATGGGGTCGGTCCATTAA
This sequence comes from Selenicereus undatus, assembly GCA_017589665.1. Classification (NCBI taxonomy): domain Eukaryota; kingdom Viridiplantae; phylum Streptophyta; class Magnoliopsida; order Caryophyllales; family Cactaceae; genus Selenicereus; species Selenicereus undatus. The sequence goes on from JACYFF010031959.1 coordinate 24,501,671, forward strand.
TTTTGTTTAACTTGCAATTGCACCCGAAATTTATTTATGGGTTTCCTACGAACCTTTAGTGGGATCAAATCGACGTAGTTGTTTACCCAAATTTTATTTTAAGCTTATGTCGTAGAAGGGGGGAATTTAGTAAGCTTCGTTGTGTTTTTGGCTTGGGTCTTGTCTATTTTGCCATACTTATTTATTTGAAAAAAAACTCCCCCTTTAATTTATTTTGGTTACGTAACATGTAACCAAGGGTTACAGAGTTGGAATTTGGTCTTTTGTAAAGGAGGGGATATTAATAAAGGCTTTTGGCCCATTTTGTGGATTTGAAAATTTGGGGAGGTCGGTTGGCTTTCTGGCATTTGAGTGGTTAAGATGCAATCGACTTGAACCAAATTAACTTTTTGAGAATTTTGGACTTCGACTGAATTCGAAAAATTTTATATCAAGCTTCTTATGTATCCTTAGTGGAATCAAATCATCGTAGTTCCGATGGCATATTTCTTTACCTTTGAGTACTATTGCCAGAACCATACTCTTCCTATTTTATTGCTTCAAATTGAATAATGATCAGGGCATATCATCATGTTCCCTTTCGTAAAAGTGCTTGGCACCTTAACATGAACATCACATAGCCTCCTTTTAATTTGAAGAGAATACATCGCCATGCATTTATTATTTATTATTATTGTTTCGTGGCCCATGGTTTTGTTTTCTTCCCCATTTGAAAATTTTGTTTATGTACGTGAATGAATATTGTTTGCATCCACTCATAAATCTTCTTGCAGTACAACCTATTAATATAAGACAGGGAGGGATTGCTCCTTTTCTTCTAATTTTGAATTATATTTTACTTGAGTACCCAACTCCCCAAAATAATTTTTTTTCCCTTCACAATTATTTTTCCTCTTTTCTTTCTTTGAATAGATGTATAGAGGTTGTTTACATCTATTTGTAATTTACGGGCGTAGGCTACTTTAAATAACTCGGCTTACACTTCTGATGCCATTAACTACCTTTTTGATTTAATCAGTAGCAGTAGAGGCTTTGTTTCACATGCACCTGAAGCTCCATGTTCTCCCATAACCTAATTTTTCAAATTGTAGTTCATGGGTACATTTTTTATCACTACCTTTTTTATCAAACTAAGCGGAATGTTTGTGAAATTCCCTTTTTAATAAGGGTGCGTGGGCCAAAGAGATCATTTAAGCAAATGCTTCCTAATTTTCTGCACTTAGTGAGACTTTCATTGTTGTTAATAATCCAGCCCCCATTTCTTCTTGAGGCTGAGTGCCATTTCCACCTCGCCTTCTATTTTAAACTGCCCAAAGCTCGTAACATGACAAACGAATTGTAATGTCATTAAACAATTCGTCATCACCGGTGCAATTTCATACTTTCTTTTGAACATGACTTCATTTCTTCACTTATAGTGATAGAACCAGTGATTTATGAGTAATCTCAGCTCCACGCTTACACAAGCCTCCTTGCGAACCCAAGATACTCGAGGATCAAAATTTATGGGTATTTCCAAATCCCAAATTTTTGTGGGTCATTCAAACCCGGATTCTTTGGATCTGGGAACTTACAGGTTCTTTGGGATCTTTGGAGGATCCATTTTGTGAGTCCTTTCGAACCTGAGATCCTTGCGAATCTAAATTTTTAAGGACGTTTGCAAACCGGGATCCTCTCGAATCAAAAATTTTAGACCTTGTGAACCCATGATTGCCGTGAATATTTTTTGTCACTTTGAATTTGATCGGGTTCTTTGTGGGTCCATGGTTGTGAGCCTCGTTTGAACCTGATACTTATCAAGACCTTACTTTGCTCCTTCCGAATCGATAACAGAATACCCATTTTGTTCGGTTACTGATTCGTTTCGGATTTGAAAGCTGTAGAGGTCCTCGTAGACAACCATGGAATAGATAATGTCAGAGATGAAGGATATGGACGGGGATTGAATTAATTTTACTTCATTCTTTTATTACCTTCAACTCTTCAAAAAATTGGTATAGTAGAGGGTGAATGCTTCGTTCTTTGCTCAAACTCTTGTCCTTCAGTCTTTTCTCTTTCTGCTCTGCTATTGCTTCAGTGTGTTCTTCTCCTTCTGCTGTATTTTCTTTTGCAAGCTCTGATTATTGCTTTTTGTCAGCCCTCTGTTTTTCTTGCTTTCCTGTGTTCTTCTTCTTCTTTCTTTTGTTTTTTCAGAGGCCTTTCTTTCCATTCGTTCTTGGTCCCTCTCCTTTGTTTTTAGAGAGTCCCCTTTTGTATGAAAAAGACTGAGATGGCAGTTTATGAAACTTGGGGATAATCAACCACTACTTGACATGAAACTAATTTAGAGGAAGTGGGGGAAAGCATGGGTTGGTTTGTTTAATTTTTGTTAAATGCAAACGCCGATTTCTTGCTCCAGTACATTCCACCACCTTTTCTTTTTTTTTTTCTTTTTTTTTGTGCAATGCTGGGCTCATATATCCCCATGAACGTGCGTAGTAACAGAAGTTTTTAATTGACTTGGGTACTTCCATTTAATACCACATAAGCATCTGAATTCTTGCACCCTTTTTTTTTTGATTTAGGAAAAGTGAAATGGATGATCTTAAATTTTATTTGATTTCGAGTTACCATTGATTGAGTATAAAAGGGTCTAATTTTTAGAGACCTTACTTTAATTTATACTTACAAAATATCAACCACTTCTCTTGTAAGTAAATACAGATTTCGATAAATTTTATATTCATTAAAATTTAACGCTCAATAGTTGCCCCCTGTGTATCATGTGTGAGCATTTGTAAGCACATGTGATACACGAACTTTTTCTGCATTAATTAATGATTTTTTTTTCTCCCTTTTTTTGGGTCTCCTTCTTCCCCCCCTGTTTTTAATAACAAGAAATAACAAAAATCATAATAATTACACAACAAAGAGTAATTAGTAATAATTCTTGCTATAAACATCACATGATGACTGCCAAGTCGTCGTAGTATGCTTTCTAGTTCAAGCCGATTTCTTTGTTTCAATGAATCAAGTACAAGCCAGTATTTTCCCTATATGAAAAAAGTGAAAACTCCCTTTCACTCTTGGAACTGACTTGCCCGTTGGAGAGCTTTAGTCTTTTTTAAGGTTCTGCCTTCCTTGCTTTCATCCCTTGTCGCGAACTAGACTGATAATTGTGTGTGTATAAAGCATCGGTTTTTTGTTTTTCTTTTGCTTCTTTTAGGTCTTGATAAATCACATGAATCTAAAATTTCTCATATATAGGGAAAAAAGAGGAATTTATTTATTTTTGTGGTTGGGTCTGGCATACAACCAGATTGCCTACGTACCCCCTTTCTAAGGGATCAAGCCTTCCGTAGTTCAATGCAATTCAACTATCCAGCAACTTTAAGTAAAGAATTTCTGTACAAGTTTGCCATTGACACAGGTATATACTATTCGGCCATCATGATTTGAGAGCTCATATGCCCCTTTAGGAAAGACTTTGGTGATTACATTGGGGCCTTCCCATTTGGACTCAAATTTTCCTTGTGTTTTTCGATTGATGACAATGGGTCTCCTTATTGTTAACACCAAATCACCAATGCTAAAAGAGCGAAACTTGACTCGCCTATTGAATGCACCAGCCATTTGAGCTTGGTAAATTTCAAGCCTTTGTTGGGCCATTAACCGACGCTCGTCTAACGCTTCCAGCTCGGCCAATCTGACTTAAGTGTTTTCACCTGAATCAGTGAATTGCATGGCTACTCTTAGGGAAGGTAATTGCACCTCAAGGGGTAACACGACTTCTAAACCGAACACCAAGTTGTAGGGCGTACAACCAGTTGCAGTTCGAACTGTTGTTCGGTATGCCCATAAAGCTTCTGGTAGTCGTTCATGCCAATCCCTCCTTGTTCTTGAAACCATTTTCTTTAAGATCTTACACAGCACTTTATTGAATGCTTCAACTTGACCATTGGACGATGGATTGTAGCTTGATGAAAGGCTATGTCAGAACCTGTACTTCTCTGCAAGCCTTATCATCACTTGATTTTTAAAGTATAGGGTGTTTTCTGAAATGATCTTGTATGGGACTCCGTATCTATAAATGAGATGGGTCCTGATAAAGTCAGCAACTTGCTTTGCCCCCACTTCTTTTAACGGGAGAGCATCAGCCCACTTTGAGAAATAATCTGTGGCTGCTAAGATGAATGAATGACCGCGAGAGGAAGATGGCTTAAAAGGTCCTATGACGTCTTGGCCCCATGTGTGGAAGGGCCAAGATAATATGCTTGGATGGAGTAATTGTGGTGGTTGGTGAATAAAATCACCATGTATTTGACAAGCTTGACATGTCTTGCAAACTTTATCGCATCTTCAACCATGGTTGGCCAGTAATAACCCAATCTTTTTATTTGATCAACAAGTTTTCGACCTGCTTGGTGAGCACCACACACCCCGGCATGAGCTTCATTTAGGACATAAGCAGCCTCTTCTCTTCACAAGCATCTAAGTAAAACCCCAACGAAAGTTTTTCGATATAGAGTGTCATTTTTAAAAGTAAACCTTAGTGCTCGCCATTTTACATCTGCCCTTTTCTTTCGGTAAGTAGGCAAGATGCCATATTGAATATATTCAATGAGAGGTTGTCTCCAATCTGCTTCTTCTTCGACTTCAAAAACCGATGCCACAATTATTTCTTCAATTTCATCAAGACGGTCTAAAGCTGAGGCCAACAAGTGACGTTCCCCGATTGTTATTTGAATTTCCCTTTCATCAAGGAGTGTCAATGAAGCAGCCAATTTTGCTAAGGCATGTGCATATCATTTTCAGACCTTGGCACAAGATTGACTTCTACTTGAAGGAATTGGTTCATAAGGCTTCTTGCCCGTTTGTAGAGAGGCGCTAATTTGACATCTCTTACCTCATACTGACCATTTATTTGTCGGATAATTAACTGAGAATCACCAAATACTTCAAGTTGGTCAATATGCATTTCATGCACCAATTCAAGGCCAATGATGAGTTCCTCATATTCAGCAACATTATTTGAACATATCTCAAGGAGAGCAAATAAGTAAGGGATAAGTCCTCCAGATGGTGTGACAAACACAATTCCTACTCCGGTTCCTCGACTCCTTGGTGCCCCATCAAAATATAACTGCCATGTTTTAATTTCAGCGAGCATAACTTCATCATCTGGCAAATCATCGGGCAGTTCCTTGTTATCTGGACATGGATGTGCTGCTAGAAAGTCGGCTATAGCTTGTCCCTTTATTGCCTTTTGAGGCATGAACTTGATGTCAAAAGGGGTTAAAAGCATGGCCCATTGAGCCAATCTCCCTGATAGCGTATGCCTGGATAATATATACTTTAATGGATCTGCCTTCGAGATTAAGATAATTTGATGGCACAGGAGATAGTGTCGTAATTTTTGAATGGCGAAGACTAAGGCCAAACAAATTTTCTCCACGGGGGAGTAATTTATTTCTGCACCCACCATTGTCCGGCTGATATAATACAGGGCGTTTTCTTTCCCTTCGTCCTTACATTGAGCCAACATAGCCCCTAAAGACCGTTCGAGGGCTGCTGTGTATAATATTAAAGGTTTTCCCTGTATTGGAGCCACTAGGACAGGTGGCCTTGTGAGACATTGCTTGATGCTTTCAGAAGCATTTTGACAAGCTTGATCCCAAATGAAAGGTGTGTCCTTTTTTAGGAGTCTTGTGAAAGATTGACACCTTCCTGACAAATTTGAAATGAACCGTCGTACGTAGGCCAACCTTCCCTGTAAGCCCCGTAGTTCTCTTAGGTTTCTCAGATGAGGCATTTGGATTATGGCTTTGACTTTATCTGGGTCAATCTCAATCCCTTCTTTCCGAACCACAAAACCGAGAAATTTTTCTGAGGTGACCCCAAATGCACATTTTAAGGGGATTATCTTGAGCTGATGTTGACGAAGCTTTTCAAAGACCTTTCTTAGGTCATGTAGGTGATTTTCTCTATCTTTTGTTTTTACAACCAAGTCATCAACATAACACTCAATGAGATTGTGGAGAAAATCACGAAAAATTATCGTCATGGCTCGTTGGTAGGTGGCTCCGGCATTTTTCAAACCAAGCGGCATTACTGTATAGCAGTATATGCCTTGTGGTGTTCGAAAGGCTGTTAAGTCTTCATCTTCGGGATGCATTTTGATTTAATTGTACCCCAAGAAACCGTCCATGAAAGACAGAGCCCCAAACCCTGTAGTCGCATCCACGAGGAGTTCAGTGATTGCTAGTTGGAAATCATCCTTGGGGCATGCATCATTTAAGTCCCTGAAATCCACACATATCCGAAGTTGACCATTTTTTTTCCGAACTGGTACGATGTTAGCCAACCAAGTGGGGTATTGAACTTCGCGAATGAAGTTAGCCTTTATGAGCTTGTCAACCTCAGCATTTATTTGAGTTGTCAGTTCAGGATGAAAGCGTCGTTGAGGTTGCTTTATCGGTTTTAATCCTTCAGAAACGGCTAACTTATGGACAACAACACTTGGATCTAAGCCTGGCATGTCTTGATATCCTCAAGCAAATACATCTTTGTATTCCTGAAGGAGTTGTTCATACTGTACCATCTCTTCATTATTCAACATGGCACTCAAAAAAATTGGCTTGGGTTCATCAGTTGTGCCCAAATTTATCTCTCAAAGCTCATCAATTGTTGCTTGACCACCATCTTTCATTTCTGGTGGTGCTGGTTGGATAGTCTCGACAAAATCCTCCGAGGATCCTTATTTTATAGCAATCGAGTCACCATCTAATCTCTTAGGTGAATCAGCGTGAACTTGGACTTCATCACACCCTTTATAATTTAGCTTATCGATCTCGTGATGCTTGGGAACTTTTTGAAAAGGAATTGAAAATTTTGAGCATCTTCTTCGTCCGCCACTGACACCACATTAACTTGCTCTACCTGCTCAATTTGGCTAACATCATTTTGTTCCCGAACCCAGACGAAGCTTCTAGGCTGTTGCTTTTTCTTCCTCAGCTTCCACTTTTTCTGCTTTCTGACTCGGACATTCTTTTGCTTGGGTTCATTGATTTTACCAAGTCCTTGAAAAATCGAGGTTCGGGGTTAGACTTGCTCATCTGCGGAGAAGAACATCTCTTGCTCTTGGGGTGTAAAGACCAGATCATTCATGGCATGAGCCTTGAGAACTCCCCCATCATGTGATACCCGGAGTGCTTCAGAGACATCTGCTTGGAATGATGCTTTTAGGGCCCCACCTTCGTGAGATATGTTTATCTGTTTGTTAGCCTGGTCAAAGCCCCTCTTATTATTGCTCTTCTTCCTCCTTCGAGATTGTGATATCCCTCCTGGAGGTGGTCTGTTAGAAGAGGACGCTTCTATCGGAAAATTTGACGTGTTTCCCCTTAAAACTACCCTCTTGTTGCCGAGCAATGTTCTTATGACCAAGTTTTCCTTAGGCATTGACTGGTCAATTCGCCGAAGAGGAAAGGTGTAACTCATGACAAGAGAGTTCACAATTTCTTTTACCTGTGTCAAGGCCTTTTGGCCAGCCCTTCTTTCCTCCTTGGGTGTGTATTTGAATAACACCTTTGATCGCGGGGCTTGATATTCCTTGGCTTCACTAGCGTAACTATTGACAACCCAAATGACCTTTTGAGGTAAAGTAAGGGCCTTGGGTTTTTGTTTTTGGTTGTCCTTTTGTTCAGCTAAAAGAACTTGGGAGGTCCTAGAATCTGCTGATTTGTAAAATTTTACGTTAGCGTAATTAACGTATTCTCCATGAAAAGGATTGGCGTCCCCTCGGATTGTTTTCTCAATGCCATGCTCGTCAGTGTACTTCAAACACTGGTGAAGAGTGGAGGCGATAGCCCTACAAGTATGAAGCCATGGTCGCCCGAGTAAGGCGTTGTAGGAAGTATCAGCATCTTTAGGGGCTATGTTGGCTCAATGTAATGACGAAGGAAAAGAAAATGCCCTGTATTATATTAGCCGAACAATGGTGGGCGCAGAAATAAATTACTCCCCCATGGAGAAAATTCATTTGGCCTTAGTCTTTGCCATTCAAAAATTACGACACTATCTCCTGTCCCTTCAGATTATCTTAATCTCGAAGGTAGATCCATTAAAGTATATATTATCCAGGCATACGCTATCAGGGAGATTGGCTAAATGGGCTATGCTTTTAACCCCTTTTGACATCAAGTTCATGCCTCAAAAGGCAATAAAGGGACAAGCTATAGCCGATTTTCTAGCAGCACATCCATGTTCAGATAACGAGGAACTGCCGATGGTTTGCCAGATGATGAAGTTATGCTCGCTGAAATTAAAACATGGCAGTTATATTTTGATGGGGCAGCAAGGAGTCGAGGAGCCGGAGTAGGAATTGTGTTTGTCGCACCATCTGGAGGACTTATGCCTTACTCATTCGCTCTCCTTGAGATATGTCAAGCTTTTCAAATACATGGTGATTTTATTCACCAACCACCACAATTACTCCATCCAAGCATATTATCTTGGCCCTTCCACACATGGGGGCTAGACGTCATAGGACCTTTCAAGCCATCTTCCTCTTGCGGCCATTCATTCATCTTAGCAGCCACATATTATTTCTCAAAGTGGATTGAGGCTATCCTGTTAAAAGAAGTGCGGGCAAAGTAAGTTGCTGACTTTATAAGGAACCATCTCATTTATAGATACGGAGTCCCATACAAGATCATTTCAGACAATGCCCTATACTTTAAAAATCAAGTGATGATAAGGCTTGCAGAGAAGTACAGGTTCAGACATAGCTTTTCGTCAAGCTACAATCCATCGTCGAATGGTCAAGCTGAAGCATTCAATAAAATGTTGTGTGAGATCTTAAAGAAAATGGTCTCAAGAACAAGGAGGGATTGGCATGAACGAATACCAAAAGCTTTATGGGCATATCGAACCACAGTTTGAACTGCAATTAGTTGTACGCCCTACAACTTGGTGTTTGGTTCAGAAGCCGTGTTATCCCTTGAGGTACAATTACCTTCCCTAAGGGTGGCCATGCAGTTCACTGATTCAGATAAAAACACTCAAGTCAGATTGGCCGAGCTGGAAGCGTTAGATGAGCGTCGGTTAATGGCCAAACAAAGGCTTGAAATTTACCAAGCTCAAATGGCTGGTGCATTCAATAAGCGAGTCAAGTTTCACTCTTTTGGCATTCGTGATTTGGTGTTAGCAATAAGGAGACCCATTGTCATCAATCAAAAAACACAAGGAAAATTTGAGTCCAAATGGGAAGGCCCCTATGTAATCACCAAAGTCTTTCCTAAAGGGGCATATGAGCTCTGAAATCATGATGGCCGAATAGTATATACCTATATCAATGGCAAACTTGTACAGAAATTCTTTACTTAAAGTTGCTGGATAGTTGAATTGCATTGAACTACGGAAGGCTTGATCCCTTAGAAAGGGGGTACGTAGGCAATCTGGTTGCATGCCAGACCCAGTCACAAAAATAAATAAATTCCTCTTTTTCCCCTATATATGAGAAATTTTAGATTCATGTGATTTATCAAGTGATCATGTGATGCTTATAGCAAGAATCATTACTAATTACCCTTTGTTGTCTAATTATTCTGATTTTTGTTATTTCTTGTCATTAAAAAGAGGGGGGAAGAAGGAGACCCAAAAAAAAGGGGAGAAAAAAAAATCAGTAAATTAATGCAGAAAAAGTTCGCGTATCACATGTGCTTACAAATGCTCACACACATGACACACGGGGGGCAACTGTTGAGCGTTAAATTTTAATGAATATAAAATTTATCGAAATCTGTATTTACTTGCAAGAGAAGTGGTTGACATTTTGTAAGTATAAATTAAAGTAAGGTCTCTAAAAATTAGACCCTTTTGCACTCAATCAATGGTAACTCAAAATCAAATAAAATTTAAGATCATCCCTTTCACTTTTCCAACATAAAAAAAAAGGGTGCAAGAATTCAGATGCTTATGTGGTATTAAATGGAAGTACCCAAGTCAAT
>JACYFF010031959.1:24511756-24538860 GCA_017589665.1 Selenicereus undatus
CTTATGTGGTATTAAATGGAAGTACCCAAGTCAATTAAAAACTTCTGGGACTACTCACATTCATGGGGATATATGAGCCCAGCATTGCACAAAAAAAAAGAAAAAAAAAGAAAAGGTGGTGGAATGTACTGCATCAAGAAATGGGCGTTTGCATTTAACAAAAATTAAACAAATCAACCCATGCTTTCCCCCACTTCCTCTAAATTAGTTGCATGTCAAGTAGTGGGTGGTTATCCCCAAGTTTCATAAACTACCACCTCAGTCTTTTTTCATACAAAAGGGGATTCTCTAAAAAAAAAAGGAGAGAGAGCAAGAACGAAAGGAAAGAAGGGCCTCTGAAAAAACAAAAGAAAGAAGAAGAAGAACACAGGAAAGCAAGAAAAACAGAGGGCTGACAAAAAGCAATAATCAGAGCTTGCAAAAGAAAATACAGCAGAAGGAGTAGAACACACTGAAGCAAGAGCAGAGCAGAAAGAGAAAAGACTGAAGGACAAGAGTTTGAGCAAAGAACGAAGGATTCACCCTCTACTATACCAATTTTCTGAAGAGTTGAAGGTAATAAAAGAATGCAGTAAAATTAATTCAATCGCCGTCCATATCTTTCATCTCTGACATTGTCTATTCCATGGTTGTCTATGAGGACCTCTACGGCTTTCAAATTCGGAACGAATCAGTAACCGAACAAAATGGGTGTTCTGTTATCGATTCGGAAGGAGCAAAGTAAGGTCTTGATAAGTATCGGGTTCAAACGAGGCTCACAACCATGGACCCACAAAGAGGCCGATCAAATTCGAAGCGACAAAAAAAATATTCACACCAATCATGGGTTCACAAGGTCTAAAATTTTGGATTCGAGAGGATCCCGGTTTGCAGACGCCCTTAAAAATTTAGATTCGCAAGGATCTCAGGGTCGAAAGGACTCACAAAGTGGATCCTGTAAGGATCCCAAAGAACCTGTAAGTTCCCAGATCCAAAGAATCCGGGTTTGAAATGACCCATAAAAATTTGGGATTTGGAAATACCCATAAATTTTGATCCTCGAGTGTCTTGGGTTCGCAAGTAGGTTTGTGTAAGCGTGGAGTTTGAGATTACTCATAAATCACTGGCTCTATCACTATAAGTGAAGAAATGAAGTCATGTTCAAAAGAAAGTATGAAACTGCACTGGTGATGACGAATTGTTTAATGAGATTACAATTCATTTGTCATGTTACGAGCTTTGGGCAGTCAAAAATTGAAGGCGAGGTGGAAATGGCACTCAGCCTCAAGAAGAAATGGGGGCTGGATTATTAACAATGATGAAAATCTCACTAAGTGCAGAAAATTAGGAAGCATTTGGTTAAATGATCTCTTTGGCTCACGCACCCTTATTAAAAAGGGAATTTCACAAACATTCCGCTTAGTCTGATAAAAAAGGTAGTGATAAAAAATGTACGCATGAACTACAATTTGAGAAATTAGTTTATGGGGGAACATGGAGTTTCAGGTGCATGCGAAACAAAGCCTCTGATGCTACTGATTAAAGGAAAAGGTAGTTAATGGCATCAAAAGTGTAAGCCGGGTTATTTAAAGTAGCCCACGCCCGTAAATTACAAATAGATGTAAAAAACCTCTATACATCTATTCAAAGAAAGAAAAGAAGAAAAATATTTGTGATGGGATAAAAAATAATATTTTGGGGAGCTGTGTACTCAAGTAAAATATCATTCGAAATTAGAAGAAAAGGAGCAATCCCTCCCTGTCTTATATTAATGGGTTGTAATGCAAGAAGATTTATGAGTGGATGCAAACAATATTCATTCATGTACATAAACAAAATTTTCAAATGGGGAAGAAAACAAAACCATAGGCCACGAAACAATAATAATAAATAATGAATGCATCGCCATGTATTCTCTTCAAATTAAAAGGAGGCTATGTGATGTTCATGTGAAGGTGCCAAACACTTTTACGAACGGGAACTTGATGATATGCCCTGATCATTATTCAATTTGAAGTAATAAAATAGGAAGAGTATGGTTCTGGCAATAGTACTCAAAGGTGAAATAAATATGTCATCGGGACTATGATGACTTGATTCCACTAAGGATACGTACGAAGCTTGATATAAAATTTTTTGAGTTCAGTCGAAGTCAAAAATTCTCAAATGGGTCTAAACTGATACCCGCCTATTCCCAAGAAGTTAATTTGGTTCAAGTCAATTGCATCTTAACCACTCAAATGCCAAAAAGCCAACCGACCTCCTCAAATTTTCAAATCCACAAAATTGGCCAAAAGCGTTTATTAATATCCCCTCCTTTAGAAAAGACCAAATTAAAACTCTGTAACCCTTGGTTACATGTTACATAACCAAAATAAATTAAAGGGGGAGTTTTTTTCAAATAAATAAGTATGGAAAAATAGACAAGACCCAAGCCAAAAACACAACGAAGCTTACTAAATTCCCCCCTTCTACGACATAAGGTTAAAATAAAATTTGGGTAAAGAACTACGTCGATTTGATCCCACTAAGCGTACGTAGGAAACCCATAAATAAATTTCGGGTGCAATCGCAAGTTAAATAAAATTAATGGACCGACCCCATTAAAGGTTAAGTCAGCAAAAGAAAAAAATCATGAAGTGGCTAAAAATATAACTTAGCCATTTTAAAAAAAAGTCCAAGTACCAATATTAAATAAAAAATTATCCTAACATAAATAACTTAATCAAGATAAAAAGATAAATAAAATCAAATAAAATCAAAGAACTATGGCCGGTTTGATCCTCTATAAAAGAGGTACGTAGGCAACTCACGATAAATAAGTGAGTGCAACCCAAATTCCAAATCAGATGAAATTACCCGATCCCTAACCTGCACATGAAGAATTTGTCTGTATTTCCTAGAAGGCGCCTATACAGCCACTATCTGACGCAATTAAGTTACGGATAACGGGTGACTCGGCATACAATATACATGTCGATCCAAATTGTATAAAGTCTTATTAATACAACATAAAACAAACAAAGAATGAAAATAATAAAATAGAACGAATCGGAATCAAAAGGTGGTCTCCGAGACGGGAGACGTAATTAAGGAGGTTTATCCTCTTGAATAGGGTCGTACTCAAAATAAACCGATGTATATATATATATATATATATATATATATATATATATATATATATATATATATTTATATACGTCGGAAAGTTGTGTTGTGCAATTTATTTATTTTCATTAAATTTTTGCCCAACATAATTTTGGGCACGCTCGGTGGGACCTTATTTTCCTTTTCATCCCCGATTTGTTTATATTATTGACTAATATTTATTTTCTTCTCTTTTGTTATGTTTGCTTTGTGTGAAAATTTTAAAGAACAATGGCACCTCAAGTCACCGTTAACTTCAACGAGATTCCCGTCACGTTTGTGATCAAACGCGGAATGTTCCAGGCTAGGAAGAACGTGCACGTGGTCTTCACTATTGGGCCACGATCCATCCTGGCTGAGTTTCCATTGTCAAACTGAATGGAACCTCTAAGGGGCCTTGAAAGGGCAACCAGGCCCGCCCCCAAGGCCGACAAATCGCTTACAAAGAAAGCGGTGAAGAACTCAAAATGCAATAAGCGTAGAAGCGACAAGCGTCCTACCAAGTCAGCTGCACCTAAGCTAGCTCCATCACCAGCCTTGGAGCTAGCTAAGACGACTTTGAGGAGGGCTTTTCAGCAAAGGTTATCCTCTACGGCGTGCCCCTCAATGGCTAGGCCGTTCAACCCGGTGCTGACCCCATGCCCCAGCCAAATGCCAAATCTGAGGGGAACCTACATAAGGGATGCACCAACAGCCCTAGCGACAATCCAACCAAGGCAAGCTCGGGTCCCTTATCTGACCCCAAAGCAAGTTCGGGTCCCCACTTCGGCCCCAAGGCAAACTCGGGTCGCTAATCTACCCCTGAGGCAAAATCAAGTTCCTTCCTCAGGCTCAATCCACCCTTGGGCTCCTGCATCCACCAGGAAGGGGGCAAAGACAAGCAAAAAACCCCCAACCTCGAAGACCCCCAATAAGCCATTTAGGGAAGGAACCTCAAGAATCAAGAAGGCTTATCAAGTTCGCCTTACGAGGCAGATTCTTATCGGGACTATCCCTGTTGATATTCCCGTAGCCGAAGTCTTGATGACCTCCTATTCAGAGGAGGAAACAATACCTAAAACTGCAAAGGTTAAATTTGTTAAACCTTCAACCTCAAGCACTTCCACTATGGTGCCGAGACTTTTACAGGTCACAACCACTACTCCTCCTCAAAGCCTTACAAAAGGTAGGAAGATTTTACCTCCTAGGCCACAAAATCAAAGTGATTTAACCTTTGAAGGGATCGAGGCACAGACATACAGTGACCCTATCACAAGATCAAGGGCCAAAGCACTATCATATGCCCAGGTGGCCTTACAATCTTTAGCCACTACCTTTCAGCAAGGCAAGGACCAACTGAAAATACAAGATGAAGTTACAAGGAATGCCTTTTCCCAAGAAGAAGCAGCATCCACTATCATCCTACAACAGCAAATCAGCGAGGATGATCAGACTGAAAACATGCCAGTCTTGGTTACCAGTACGCCGAGCCTCGAGGAGCAAATGCAACAGTAGCAAAGGAAACGTGCAGAAAAAGAGGTTGAAATAGCTAACCTCGCTATGCGCCTTGAAAATAGGGAGCATGAAGAGACTAATGAGGTTAGCAGTAACAACATAGTTATCACTCCGCAAGATATCAAGGAGTTGGTAGCTCAAGGAATAAGAGAGCATCAAGCAGCGTATACCCAAGTCACTACTACTCGGTTCCTTTCCCCAAGGGTTACCAAAAGCCAAACTTTGAAAAGTTTGATGGAATAAATGGGTCACTGCATGAACATTTGGCCCATTTTTATTCAGCCTGCAGTGAAACTGCCTTAAATGACGTGTTGTTGATCAGGCAGTTCGTACAGTCCCTCAAAGGAGCAGCGTTTACATGGTATACCCAGCTTCAGCCTGGGTCATTACACACTTGGGATGACCTCCGAAGGGCATTCCTAGCCCAGTTCGTGAGTTCAAAGCGAAGAGTTTCTATAATAGACCTTACCGATACTCACCAAAGGCCAAACGAAAGTGCTAATGATTTCATCATGAGGTGGAGGAGCTTAAGCTTGCAATGCCCAGAAAAGCTAAGCGAGCAATCAGCAGTTCAAATGTGTGCAAACAATTTAGACCCTCAAGTAGCTACATATGTTGGTGTTGCTGAGCCTGAAAACTTTGATGCTCTCGTGTCTAAGGCGAGCAATGTTGAAAGACAACTTGCTCGTCAGAAAGCCATAGAACCCAAGAGGGAAGAAATCAAAAGGCCAAACAAGAAGGGGGAGTCAATGGCTATGTTTGTCAGAGCAAGCCCAAAGCCAATCAATGGCGGAAATTTCAACAACGGCAAAGACAAACAAAAAGAGGGAGCTCGACGACTCACCCTCCAGGAAAGGAAAGAAAAGAAGTATCCATTCGATGATGATGATGTTCAAGGGATATTTGATGAGTTAATGGCTGCAAAAGCTATTACTCTTCCAGAGCCAAAACGACCTGCCGAGGTCAATATGACAAATGTTCCTAAGTATTTCTCACACCATAGGATCGTTAGCCACCCTATAAAAGATTGTTATGTCTTTAAAGACATAATCGAAGATATGATTAGGAGGGGAGAAATCGAGATAGAAGGGGCTCCAGCCAAAGCACCCACCGCGTCGTCAAATGCAACTTCAACAGTGGAACAGAGGGATGAATCTCATTCATCATCCTCAGAAACTAATAATGGGATCCCAACAGTGTCATTACCACCTCATGCGGTCCCCATCAAGTTCATTATTGATGATGATGTAGCAATAGTATGGGCGTATCCAAATATGCCTGCACCCTCACCAGGAGCAGCCACCTTGTATGATTTTTAGCTAGACCCAAGTCTAGAGGCATGGGCAACATCAGAAGATGAGCGTTATGGTAGCTTTCGGAGGCAAACCTACTCCAACAGGCGATCATTTCGGCAGGAAATAGTCCATGCTTCTCAGTCCCTAGGAGTTAAAATAAGAGGACAGAAGTCGCCTCAAAAGAAAAACAAGAAAAAGAAGTCAAGGGCCAGAAAGAAGCCAGACTTATCTTCTGAAGAGGAGTACGTGCCACCGGTTAAGACCCCGTTCACTTTAAGTGATTATATCCCCAAAGGTTTTTTCGACAGTGACTCCTCGGATCATGACCCTGAAGAAGGGGAAGTAGCCCAATGTTGCATGGTCTCATGGGCTGACGAATGTGAAGAAGTGAATGTCATTCCCGCAAACACCGCTCAAGAAGTGGATCAAATAACTCTTCGATCTGGTCATCAACTCCAACCGCCGAAACCAGCAGGGAAAGATGAGAAAAAAGAAATGACACCAAAGACACCACTAATATCGGATGACGCCAAAGAAAAGGGCGGTGAGGAAGTAATTCCCTCGAGCTCAAATACCCAGGGAACTGCAGAGAACAGACAAGCGACTAAAAATTCCAAGAAGGATCTTCCTGCCACAACCCGTTTTCAAGTTCGTCAAAGGTCTCATAAAGAAAAGGTTCGTTATCATGTCATTTCTCATCTCAAGCGAATGCCAGCACGCCTAAGTGTCTATGACGCCTTACAAATGCCCAAAGAGCTAAGAAGGGCACTTATACAAGCATTAATGGACCCCGACGACTACAAAGATCAAGTTGATCCTATTGAGGTGGATGAAGTGTTATCATATCCTTTAAACCGATGTGCTGCATGCATGGCTTGCGTAACATTCTCTGATGAGGATCTCTAGTTGGGGTCTGCAAATCATAACAGGCCTCTGTATGTCACCGGTAGGATTGGAGATAAAAGAATAAATCGAATCCTACTTGACTGTGGTTCTGCAGTCAATCTTCTTCCATTGAGGGTATTAAGGGCAATAGGGATAACACCAAATCAGTTGTCCCCAACTTTGCTCACAATACAAGGGTTTAATCAGGCAGGGCAGAAAGCCTTAGGTACTATTGCTTTGAATGTTGAGCTACACAACCTCTACACAGATGCTCTTTTTCATGTAATAGATGTTGATACTTCCTACAACACCTTACTCGGGCGACCGTGGCTTCATACTAGTAGGGCTATCGCCTCCACTCTTTACCAGTGTTTGAAGTACACTGATGAGCATGGCAATGAGAAAACAATCCGAGGGGACGCCAATCCTTTTCGTGGAGAAGACGTTAATTACGTTGATGCAAAATTTTACAAATCAGCGGATTCTGGGACCTCCCAAGTTCTTTTAGCCCAACAAAAGGACAACCAAAAACAAAAACCTAAGGCCCTTACTTCACCTCAAAAGGTCATTTGCGTTGTCAATAGTTACGCTAGTGAAGCCAAGCCATATCAAGCCCCGTGATCAAAGGTGTTATTCAAATACACGCCCAAGGAGAAAAGAAGGGTTGGCCAAAAGGCCTTGACACCGGTAAAAGAAATTGTGAACTCTCTTGTCACGAGTTACACCTTTCCTCTTCGGCGAATTGACCAGTCGATGCCCAAGGAAAACTAGGTCAGTAATTGCACCTCAAGGGGTAACACGACTTCTGAACCGAACACCAAGTTGTAGGGCGTACAACCAGTTGCAATTCGAACTGTGGTTCGATATGCCCATAAAGCTTCTGGTAGTCGTTCATGCCAATCCCTCCTTGTTCTTGAAACCATTTTCTTTAAGATCTTACACAACACTTTATTGAATGCTTGAGCTTGACCATTCGACGATGGATTGTAGCTTGACGAAAAGCTATGTCTGAACCTGTACTTCTCTGCAAGCCTTATCATCACTTGATTTTTAAAGTATTGGGCGTTCTGTGAAATGATCTTGTATGGGACTCCGTATCTATAAATGAGATGGGTCCTAATAAAGTCAGCAACTTGCTTTGCCCCCACTTCTTTTAACGGGATAGCCTCAGCCCACTTTCAGAATAATTTGTGGCTGCTAAGATGAATGAATGGCCGCGAGAGGAAGATGTCTTGAAAGGTCCTACGACGTCTAGCCCCCATGTGTGGAAGGGCCAAGATAATATGCTTGGATGGAGTAATTGTGGTGGTTGGTGAATAAAATCACCATGTATTTGACAAGCTTGACATGTCTTCACAAACTTTATCGCATGTTGAACCATGGTTGGCCAGTAATAAATAAATCTTTTGATTTGATCAGCAAGTTTTGGACCTGCTTGGTGAGCACCACACACCCCGACATGAGCTTCATTTAGGACATAAGCATCCTCTTCCCTTGACAAGCATCTAAGTAAAACCCCAGCGAAAGTTTTTCGATATAGGGTGTCATTTTTAAAAGTAAACCTTAGTGCTCGTCGTTTTACATCTGCCCCTTTCTTTGGGTCAGTAGGCAGGATGCCATATTGAATATAGTCAATGAGAGGTTGTCTCCAATCTACTTCTTCTTCGACTTCAAAAACTGAGACCACATTTATTTCTTCAATTTCATCAAGACGGTCTCAAGCTGAGGCTAACAACTGACGTTCCCCAATTGTTATTTGAATTTCCCTTTCATCAGGGAGTGTCAGTGAAGCAACCAACTTTGCGAAGGCATCTGCTTTATCATTTTCAGACCTTGGCACATGATTCACTTCTACTTGAAGGAATTGGTTCATAAGGCTTCTTGCCCTTTTGTAGAAAGGCGCTAATTTGACATCTCTTACCTCGTACTAACCATTTATTTGTCGGATAATTAACTGAGAATCACCAAATACTTCAAGTTGGTCAATACGCATTTCATGGGCTAATTCAAGGCCAATGATGAGTGCCTCATATTCAGCTACATTATTTGAACATATCTCAAGGAGAGCAAATGAGTAAGGGATAAGTCCTCTAGATGGTGTGACAAACACAATTCTTACTCCGGCTCTTCGACTCCTTGCTGCCCCATCAAAATATAAATGCCATGTTTTAATTTTAGGGAGCATAACTTCATCATCTGCCAAATCATCAGGCAGTTCCTCGTTATCTGGACATGGATGTGCTGCTAGAAAGTCGGCTATAGCTTGTCCCTTTATTGCTTTTGAGGCATGAACTTGATGTCAAAAGGGGTTAAAAGCATAGCCCGTTTAGCCAATCTCCCTGATAGCGTATGCCTGGATAATATATACTTTAATGGATCTGCCTTCGAGATTAAGATAATCTGATGGGACAGGAGATAGTGTCGTAATTTTTGAATGGCGCAGACTAAGGCCAAACAAATTTTCTCCATGGGGGAGTAATTTATTTCTGCACCCACCATTGTCCGGCTGATATAATACAGGGCATTTTCTTTCCCTTCGTCATTACATTGAGCCAACATAGCCCCTAAAGACCGTTTGAGGCTGTTGTGTATAATATTAAAGGTTTTCCCTGTATTGGAGCCATCAGGACAAGTGGCCTTGTGAGATATTGCTTGATGCTTTCAAAAGCATTTTGACAAGCTTGATCCTAAATGAAAGGCGTGTCCTTTTTTAGGAGTCTTGTGAAAGGTTGACACCTTCCTGACAAATTTGAAATGAACCGTCATACGTAGGCCAACCTTCCTTGTAAGCCCCGCAATTCTCTTAAGTTTCTCGGACGAGGCATTTGGATTATGGCTTTGACTTTATCCGGGTCAATCTCAATCCCTTCTTTCTGAACCACAAAAGCGAGAAATTTTCCTGAGGTGACCCTAAATGCACATTTTAAGGGGTTCATCTTGAGCTGATGTTGACGAAGAGTGTCAAAGACATTTCTTAGGTCATGTGGGTGATTTTCTCTATCTTTTGTTTTTATAACCAAGTCATCAACATAACACTCAACGCGATTGTGGAGAAAATCACAAAAAATTATCATCATGGCTCTTTGGTAGGTGGCTCCAGCATTTTTCAAACCAAACGGCATTACTGTATAGTAGTATATGCCTTGTGGTGTTCGAAAGGTTAAGTCTTCATCTTCGGGATGCATTTTGATTTGATTGTACCTCGAGAAACCATCCACGAAAGACAGAGCCCCAAACCCTGTAGTGGCATCCGCGAGGAGTTCAGTGATTGGTAGTGGGAAATCATCCTTGCGACATGCATCATTTAAGTCCCTGAAATCCACACATATCCGAAGTTGACCGTTCTTTTTCCGAACTGGTACGATGTTAGCCAACCAAGTGGGGTATTGAACTTTGCGAATGAAGTTAGCCTTTATGAGCTTGTCAACCTCAGCATTTATTTGAATTGTCATTTCAGGACGAAAGCGTCGTTGAGGTTGCTTTGTCGGTTTTACTCCTTCAGAAACGACTAACTTATGGACAACAACACTTGGATCTAAGCCTGGCATGTCTTGATATCCCCAAGCAAATACATCTTTGTATTCCCGAAGGAGTTGTTCATACTGTACCACCTCTTCGTTATTTAACATGGCACTCACAAAAATTGGCTTGGGTTCATCAGTTGTGCCCAAATTTATCTCTCGAAGCTCATCAATTATTGCTTGACCACCATCTTCCATTTCTAGTGGTGCTGGTTGGATAGCCTCGATAAAATCCTCAGAGGATCCTTGTTTTATAGCAACCGAGTCACCATCTAATCTCTTAGGTGAATCAGCGTGAACTTGGACTTCATCACACCCTTTATAATTTAGCCTATCGATCTCGTGATGCTTGGGAACTTTTTGACAAGGAAATTCAAAATTTTGAGCATCTTCTTCATCTACCACAAACACAACATTAACTTGCTCTACCTGCTCAATTTGGCTAACATCATTTTGTCGTCGAACCTAGACGAAGCTTCTAGGCTGTTGCTTTTTCTTCTTCAGCTTCCACTTTTTGTGCTTTCTGACTCGGACATTCTTTTGCTTGGGTTCGTTGATTTTACCAAGTCTTTGAAAAACCAAGGTTCGGGGTTGGACTTGCACATCCGCGGAGAAGAACATCTCTTGCTCTTGGGGTGTAAAGACCAGATCAATCGTGGCATCAGCCTTGAGAACTCGCCCATCATGTGAAACCCGGAGTGCTTCAGAGACATATGCTTGAAATGATGCTTTTAGGGCCCCACCTTTGTGAGATATGTTTATTTGTTTGTTAGCCTCGTCAAGGCCCCTCTTATTATTGCCCTTCTTCCTCCTTCGAGATTGTGATAACCCTCCTGGAGGTGGTATGTTAGAAGAGGACGCTTCTATCGAAAAATTTGACGTGTTTCCCCTTAAAACTACCCTCTTGTTGCCGAGCGATGTTCTTACGACCAAGTTTCCTTAGGCATCGACTGGTCAATTCACCGAAAAGGAAAGATGTAACTCGTGACAAGAGAGTTCCCAATTTCTTTCACCGGTGTCAAGGCCTTTTGGCCAGCCCTTCTTTTCTCCTTGGGTGAGCATTTGAATAACACCTTTGATCGCGGGGCTTGGTATTCCTTGGCTTCACTAGCGTAACTATTGACAACCCGAATGACCTTTTGAGGTAGAGTAAGGGCCTTGGGTTTTTGTTTTTAGTTGTCCGTTTCTTCGGCTAAAAGAACTTGGGAGGTCCTAGAATCCTCTAATTTATAAAATTTTGCGTCAGTGTAATTAACGTCTTCTCCATGAAAAGGATTGGCGTCCCCTCGGATTGTTTTCTCATTTCCATGCTTGTTAGTGTACTTCAAACACTGGTGAAGAGTGGAGGCGATAGCCCTACAAGTATGAAGCCATGGTCGCCCGAGTAAGGCATTGTAGGAAGTATCAGCATCTATTACATGAAAAAGAGCATCTGTGTAGAGGTTGTCTAGCTCAACCTTGAAAGCAATAGTGCCTAAGGCTTTCTGCCCTACCTAATTAAACCCTTGTATTGTGAGCAAAGTTAGGGACAACTGATTTGGTGTTATCCTTATTGCCCTTAATACCCTGAATGGAAGAAGATTAACTGCAGAACCACAGTCAAGTACGATCCGATTTATTCTTTTATCTCCAATCCTACCGGTGACATACAGAGGCCTGTCATGATTTGCAGACCCCAACTGGAGATCCTCATCAGAGAATGTTATACAAGCCATGCATGTAGCACATCGGTTTAAAGGATATGATAACACTTCATCCACCTCAATAGGATCAACTTGATCTTTATAGTCGTTAGGGTCCATTAATGCTTGTATAAGTGCTCTTCTTAGCTCTTTGGACATTTGTAAGGCGTCATAGAAACTTAGGCGTGCTCGGATTCGCTTGAGATGAGAAATGACATCATAACGAACCTTTTCTTTATGAGACCCTTGACGAACTTGAAAAGGGGTTGTGGCAGGAAGATCCTTCTTGGAATTTTTAGTTGCTTGTCTATTCTCAGCAGTTCCCTAGCTATTTGAGCTCGAGGGAATTACTTCCTCACCACCCTTTTCTTTGGCATCATCCGATATTAGTGGTATCTCTGGTGTCGTTTCTTTTTTCTCCTCTTTCCCTGCTGGTTTCGGTGGTTGGAGTTGACGACCAGATCGAAGAGTTATTTGATCCACTTCTTGAGCGGTGTTTGCGGGAATGGCATTCGCTTCTTCACATTCATCAGACCATGAGACAATGCAACATTGGGCTACTCCCCTTCTTCAGGGTCATCATCCGAGGAGTCACAGCCGAAAAAACCTTTGGGGATATAATCACTTAAAGTGAACGGGGTCTTAACCGATGGGACGTACTCCCCTTCAGAAGAAAAGTCAGGCTTCTTTCTGGCCCTTGACTTCTTTTTCTTGTTTTTCTTGTGAGGCGGCTTCTGTCCTCTTATTTCAACTCCTGGGGACGGAGAAGCATGAACTATTTCCTGCCAAAATGATCGCCTGCTGGAGTAGGTTTTCCAGCCAAAGCTATCATCACGCTCATCTTTTGATGTTGCCCATGCCTCTAGACTTGGGTCTAGGTAAAAATCATTTAAGGTGGGTGATCCTGGTGAGGGTGCAAGCATATCTGGATACGCCCATACTATTGCTACATCATCATCAACAATGAACTTGATGGGGACCGCATGAGGTGGTAATGACACCGTTGGGATCCAATTATTAGTTTCTGAGGATGATGGATGAGATTCATCCCTATGTTCCACCATTGAAGTTGCATTTGCCGACGTGGTGCGTCCTTTGGCTGGAGCCCCTTCTATCTAAATTTCTCCCCTCCTAATCATATCTTCGATTATGTCTTTAAAGACATAACAATCTTTTATAGGGTGGCTAACGATCCTATGGTACGAGAAATACTTAGGATCATTTGTCATATTGACCTCGGCAGGTTGTTTTGGCTCTGGAAGACAAAGGGCTTTTGCAGCCATTAACTCATCAAATATCCCTTGAACATCATCATCATCGAAGGGATACTTCTTTTCTTTCCTTTCCTGGAGGGTGAGTCATCGAGCTCCCTCTTTTTGTTTGCCTTTGCCGTTGTTGAAATTTCTGCCATTGATTGGCTTTGGGCTTGCTCTGACAAATGTAGCCATTGACTGTCCCTTCTTGTTCGGTGATGATTCTCTATTTGTACCATATTTTAGCCCGTATTTGACTCGATCTCTCATATACTTGCATGCTTTATCACGTCAGAGAAAGGTCAAATCGACCTCTTACGCATATATTTCACTCATATGACGTCTTTCTGTAATTTCAGGAACTGAGTTGAAGGAATTGAAAGACAATTAATATTTGGTAGAAAAGAGCGTTAAAGAGGCGAGAAAACCCGCGGAAAAGCGTCACATGGAAGTCCCGGGGGATCGAACACGTGCGGCATCAGCTAGAAGACGGAGAACCGACCAAGCCAAGCCGGTGCCACGTGGCACAGCCTAACCGTGGCACGTGGCGTGGCCGGTCCCACTTGGTCGACTTTCTTGGTGTTTGCCAGAGTTTTGGCGCAGTCATCCCGTGCCTCTGGGCACGACCGTGCCGCCCCCGTTTCCGCGTCACGACTTAACTTTCCTTCGGGGGCTGTTTTTTGGACCATTCAGTTTTAGTTTCAGCTTCTCTCGCCCCAAAACGCATCTAGGCGATTTTTAGGTTTCAATATTCAGTTTTATTTCTCACGCTTTTGAATTGGCTATTAAATGGGACGTTGATTCTACCTTTCATCGATTCGATTAATTCCAGGTTTTTGGTTCTAGTTCTATTTGAGCTAAAAATGTGCTATTTTTAAGGTACTTTTTCACCGGTTTTATGCTCGTTTTAATAATATTTTTTAGGTTTTTAATTGATTTTATTTTATTTTGCAGATTTTTAATAAATGTGAAAAAAGGGCTGAAAATGGCGAAAAATACGAGAAGAATGGGGAAAATGTCGAGAATTGAACAACCGATCTAGATTTCAAGAAAACTGGCCCAAGCAGCAATTGAGGAAGAAAAAAAATAGAAAACCAGACCGGTCCAGTGTAAACCGGACCAGCCGGTTCAGTGAACCGGTTTAGTGAACCGGTTCACTTAAAACCCCCTCCCCTTCTTCTTTCTTCATTTCGTCTTCTCTGAACCCCGAATTCGCCCCTGCTTCCTCAACTCAGAAACCCTTCGCGTCTGCCATGCCCATCTCTCTACCTCATCATCTCTCTCTACCTTGTTCTCCCTCTCCCTTATCTCTTCCCAAACCCAAAACCAGCCCATAGATTACCTAAACCCCGAAACCCAAAAACCTAGGGGTGTTCATCGGTCCAGGACCGGACCGGACTGGACCGAACCGGCTGGATCGAGGACCAAAAAGCTGCCAAACCTTGGACCGAAGACCGGGCTGGTCTGGAGTCGGTCCTGGACGGGACCGGACTAGTTAGAACCTGGACCGAACCGGACCGAACCGACCCCAAACCGGTTATCATCCATATTCGTCAAATTCAAAATTACCAAGAACCCTAATCAAAGAAAATTCACAACAACCACGCAGTCAAATGAAAGGTTAAAAAATTTACTATCTGACCAAAATCAAAGGAACTTATGAGCAAGTATACAAAATCATTAACGAATTTCCAACTTCACAGTAATCAACAGAGACATGAAGAACACTTCAATCCCATCAAGGAAACAATGGCAACCGCAACAAAAATTCACTTTATCATCCCAGAAGTCAAAAACCCACATAGAGAAAAGATAAAGCTTAGCTATACCCAATTGAATTAATCCAAACCACGACCTGATGTTAATCTTTTTCCACTTTCTTTCACAAAATTGCGCAAGTTAACACTTGATTCACCAGAGAAAAAATGCAATTTGATAAACACTCTACTAAAGGGAAAACGACAAATTCATTCTCATATGAAGGAAATCAAATTAGGGTTCAAATGTAACTACAAAATTGAAACGTACCGGAAAGTTTGGCGGCTCGGTGGTGGACGTGGTCCGTGGTGGACCGCAGACTCGAGTCGAGACTCGAGCCGAGATCGAGGACGATGAGGAGAGGCAGAGCCGCAGAGTCGACTAGGCGACTGGTGAGAGTGAGACCGTGAGAGCCTGAGAGGCCAGACTCCTGAGTGATGAGTGATGAGGGCTGAGGCACAGAGGCAGAGTCGCAGAGAGAGAGAACCACCGAGCGGAGCCAGACCTGAGAAATCAGAAGAAGAAGAAGTGAAGAACTGAAGAAGAAATCACGAGTTGTCGAGTTGAGTTTAGACATTTTCAAAACTAAAAAAATTAAAAAACCCTAAAAAACCGGTCCCGGACCGAAGACCGAACCTGGACAAAGACAGGACCGTGGACCGGACCGACTACACCCGGTCCGGTCCGGTCTGACTACGCCCGGTCTGGTCCGGTCCAGGGCCGATTTTCGGTCTAGGTCCGGTCCAGACCGAAAAATGAACACCCCTACAGAAACCCCACCCATAGTTTCGACTTTGTCCTCTTCTTACCCATCCCACCACCTGTAATTCATGCCCCGAACGCCACGTACACACCCTATGTTGGCTGCATCGTCACCATCCACGACACCATCACCACATCGAAGGGTTGAATATCGTCGAAGGTTCGGGTATAAGAGAAGACAGACGCCATTGAAGCTTCAAGTAGGTAGTTAAGTAGGTAATTTAGGAGTAGGTAATTTTAGGTAGTTTTAGGGTTATTGTAGGTTTCAATTCCGTTTCAGGTTTAGTTTAATTTCGTTTTTCTTTTCGTTTTCGTACTCGGTTTTCAGATTGAGTTTTCGATTTAGGGTTTCGATTTATCAGTTGTTTACAGCCTTTAAATCCGTGTAATTAAGCTTTGATTTGGGATTTTTGTTCATGAATCGCGAAGTTTGGTTGCAATTTTGTCCAATTTCGTTTGATTTTACCCTTCCCCTGTTCGAATTCGATTCTTCCCCTCTTCCCTGGTTTCTATTCTGTTCGAATCTTAAAATGAAGAAATCGCCATCTTTGGAGGAGCTTGAGGCTCGTTTTCTGGTCTTCTGGGTCGAGAACCCTCACCTTTACTGGTTTGGCTTTTCTGCTTTATTCATTTTCTGCTCTGTTCTGCTTTAGACTAAATTAATCTCGGTTATAGACTGATGGTGGTGATCTTTATTTAAGTTCACAATTTATGTGATGTTTTTAAAGATTCTGTTGTCTTCTTTTCTGGTTTGGTTTGAATTTGCCAGTAGCGAGGATAGTTATTGGTTGTTGATGGAGGTCGTTTCAAGCTTGCTTAATTCTGCTGCTTCATTATGCGGGTTAATGTTGGTTAATTGATCTGTTACTGCTGGTTTGATTATTGATACTGTTGAGGTACTAGCTTGATGCATTTGTCCTATTTTAGCTTAGGTTAGATCAATAAACAGTAACCTATTTAGGATAGATTATAATGCTTAGTTTGGCTGCGTGATTACTAATCTGATTTTAAGTTAGCTAAATAAGTAGAGTTAGTAGTTTGGTTGAATTAGTTTATTTAGTAGTTTAGGAGATTTAGTTTGGTTGATTTAAGTTCAAATAGTCTTGTTGATTTCTTAGGTTTAGATGGCTTTGATAATTCGAAAGATTTGGCTTGGCTTGGTTAGTTGAAAGCTTAGTTGAATAGCGTTGCTTGCATTGTCTCGCTACAATGTTTCGCTTAGTTGAATTAGGATGTTAGATTGCTTTAAATAATTCCACTTAGGTTAGTTAATTAGTTTAATCATTTTAAATGACCATAATCTAAACGTCTTTCCTGTGGACCGACCCCTTAAGTACTACGACTGACAATCGAGTATTTGAGGTTTCTTTTCTTTAATTTAATTTTCCAACCCCCTCAAAATCGCTCAACAAATTTTTGCAAAAATGTTGAGTGGTTTTTGAGGGGGGTGGAAAATTAAATTAAAGAAAAGAAACCTCAAATACTCGATTGTCAGTCATAGAACTTAAGGGTCGGTCCTCAGGGAAGACGTGAGATTTTATGGTCACAAAGCGGGATTAACTAATTAGAAATACTAAACTGAATGAAATTATTCAAAGCAAGCTAACATCCTAAAACGAACGACCAAACTCTTAGTTGAATCAAAGGCACATACGTAAATTAATGGGCTTAAATGAACTCAACTTAAGCATTGTATTAACATAAATCAAGCAATCTTTTATTCAACACTACCAAAAATCAAAGCATTAAACTTCACCACTTAGACACACTACTACACAATCAGGCAATAGCAACATTCAACCAAGCCAATAGCAGAGATCAACAAAACCAATAACAAGATTCAATCAACTCAAAATTAATTGAGCAACATGTTGAAATCCCAAAACCGAACAACTAGATGAAACCAACAAACAGAACACACAGGACATACTGACCCCATGGAGAAGACTAAACAGCAGGGGTGGGGTACGAATTGAATAAGAGCAACGAAAGCAGAATAAAACTCACAACAGCTGCAACAATCTTCGGTGAACCCAGAACACAACCCACTGAATCCAAACACAACCATTCGAACTATCCAGAAACAGGGGACAGGAGAAGAATAGAATTTCGAACAGGGGAAGGGTAAAAATCGAATGAAATTGGACAAATTGCAACCTAACTTCGCGATACATGAACAACAATCCCAAATCAAGCTTAATTACAAGGATTTAAATGCTGGAAACAACTAATAAATCAAAACCCTAAATCGAAAACTGAGTAATGAAACTGAGATTCGAAACCCTAATATGGAAAAATCAAAAATTAAAACGGAAATTCGAATACGAAAACGAAAAGGAAGGCGAATTTAAACCAAACCTAAACAAAATTAAACCTAACCTACTCCTAATTCTACCTAAAATTACCTACTTGAAAGCTTCAATGTCGTCTGCCTTCTCTTATACCCCAACCTTCGACGATCTTCAACCCTTCGATGTGGTGATGGTGTCGTGGATGGTGATGATGTAGCCAGCATAGGGTGTGTACGTGGCGTTTGGGGCGTCAATTACGAGTGGTGGGATGGGTTGGACGAAGTTGAAACTGTGGGTTGGGATGGTTTCTCAGTTTCTGTTTTCGGTGGGCTGAGGTTTGGGGATTACTGTGGGTGAGGGTGGTTTTGGGGATGATGTGCTAGAAGACAGAGAGAGATGACGATGTAGAGAGAGAATGGGCATGGCGAAGGCAAGGCAGAGGTTCTGGGGATGGAGGATTTTTGGGTTCAAGGGATGGGTTTCAAAGAGATGAATTTCGGGGAGAAAGAGAGCGTGAAAGAGAAGGCAGAAAGGGAGGGGGTATTAGTTAACCGGTTCAGCTGAACCGGCTGGCCTGGTTCATACTCGACCGGTCTGGTTTTTTTTTTCTTTCGCTACTTGGGCCGGTTTTCTTGGAATTTTGGGCCGGTTTTTGAATTCCCGCCATTTTCCCTACATTTCTCGCATTTTCTGCCATTTTCAACCCTTATTCCACATTTATTAAAAATCTGCAAAATAAAAAAAAATCAATTAAAAACCTAAAAAATATTATTAAAACGAGCATAAAATTGGTGTAAAAGCACCTTAAAAATAACACATTTTTGGCACAAACAAGTTCTCTCTCCTCTTGTTCTTGATTATTTAGGTTTTGGTTGACATGTTTATTGAATCAAATATTGTGGTTGGTTTTAGAAACATGATTATAGGCTAAATCCTTCAACTTAGGTTGGGATTGACACCGAATATGTGTAGTTGAATCTTGTACTGGCCCAATCCATGTTTCCCCTTTGTTTTGCAATTATGAATTATGCTATGCACGCCAACTGCTCGATGAAATGGTCGAAAGAATATTCATCCTTTTTATTGGGGTTTAGGGGAGCGTTGAGAGACGAAACCTTTACCTACTGCGTCTTAGTAGACAGTTAGAGTTTTAACGTGGAAATAGTTAAGATTCTAATTGGGATTTGAGATTGTGAATCTTGTAATCCTTCGACCTTTAGTCCCACGAGAATAGGCGACTATAGTTCCAGGATTAGTCTTCGACCCTTGAGAGAGGGAGAAGATGGGCTTAATTGACAATCTATCCGTTTGTGATGCTTGTTTGGGAATGTTTGATTGGGTTAGTAACTGATTCACTAGCATAATCGTGCTGTTAATTCCAACTTAGGTCTTTTCTATTCTGCTGTTTATCACGCTTTTTAGTTGCTATCGTCTCTCTTAGTTTAGTCTCCACAACCTTAATTGTGACAGCCTAGCTTGAGTAGTCTAATTAGTTCTGGTAGTTGAAGCCAAGTTCCCTGTGGATTCGACCCGTACTTGCCGGTTGCTAGCTACAGCTACGTCGTGCACTTGCGGTAATTAAAACGATAACAAGTTTTTGGCACCGTTGCCGGGGAACTTGCGCCTTTCAATACTAGAATCGATTCGAAGACTCTAGATTAGGCATTTCTTTCTTTTCTTTTGTTTTAGTTTATCATTCTTTTTCTTCTTGCTAGAAACTATTTACGTCGGGGTATTATCTGCTTGTGTATACGCAGGAGGAGTCAGAAGAATCAAGATCTTCTCCCCCTCGATCCTGAGATAGAAGCAGTCGCACGCCGACGTAGCGGAGAAGCGAGAAGGAGGAAGAAAGAGGCAGCGGTGATGGCCCAGGACGATAATAGGGTGTTGCAGGACTATGCCCTACCGCAGGCATCTGGCATCACCTCATCAATTGTTAGCCCTGCGATCGAGGCTAACAACTTCGAGCTCAGCCCAGCACTTATCTCATTTATGGAGCGGGAGCAATTCGGCGGACACCCATGTGAAAACCCTAATGCGCATCTTCGCAAGTTTCTTGCGAAGTACGACACTATCAAAATCAACGGGGCGTCCGCTGATGCAATTAGGCTACGACTTTTCCCTTTCTCGTTGAGGGATAGAGTCAGTGACTGGTTACAAAATGGGGAGCCCAATTCATTCACCACCTGGGAGGTGCTCTCCAAGGCCTTCCTCAGCAAGTATTTCCCACCGGGCAAGACTGCAAAGCTGAGGATTGAGATTACTTCATTCCTTCAGAGGGATGGCGAGTCCCTTTACGAGGCTTGGGAGAGGTTCAAGGACCTCCAGCGGTAATGCCCTCATCATGGCGTTCCTAACTGTCTTCTAGTCCAGACATTCTACAATGGATTAGAGCAGTCAGTGAAAATCTCAGTGGATGCCGCTACACGAGGAGCTCTCATGGGCAAGTCGATAGAGGCAGCAAAGGTCTTGTTGGAAGAGATGGCTTCCAACAATTATCATTGGGCAAGCGATAGAGCCACCCCGCATAGGAGCGGTGGCAAGTACGCAGTCGACGTTGTGACCCTTCTAGCCAGTCGGGTGGATGCGCTAGCACAGAGGCTAGAAAAAGTGGGCACCTCTCCCAACCCAGGTGGATCTTCAGGGCCTTCCATGGGGACCCATGCATACTGTGAGGCGTGTGGCATCCAGGGGCACACCTCTATTGAATGTTACAATGCTCCCTCCAGCATTGAACATGTCAATGCGTACCACACCTACACCACACCTCCTCAAAATAACCCCCATCCCACCACCTACAGTCAGGGTTAGAAAGGCTAAATGAACCCTTTCCACAAAACTCCCAACCCTCACCCCCAGAATCCTATCCAGCCACCCGGTTTCCACAACCGAACTCCCTACACTCTACCCCCTCCACCTCCTGAACCTGCATCTCACCTGGAGAGTCTCATGGAGCGCTTCATAGCGACCCAGACCACTACCAATGAGACTCTTAAGGAGTCAATCTATCTGCTGACCTCCAGGGTAGATGCCATGGCCACCCATCAGAAGACGATGGACACGTAGATTGCCCAGATTGCTCAACAAGAAAGCCTCCTGTCCCGACCTCGAGGGCATCTACCCAGCCAGCCCGAGACTAACCCCAGAGGTCACGTCAATGCCATCTCCACGATGGACGAGGGGTTAGAGGAGAGCCCAGTGATGGTTCTCCAGGAGGTAGTTATAGTTCCTGATTCTGCAGGAACTGAGGGGAAGAAGAGAAAAGAGAATCTGGGCGTCGCTGGGGAGCCTAGTCTGCCACCTCCTACCCGCACCTACCAGCCCCCAGTGCCTTACCCTCAGCGACTAGCATGGTCCAAGGTATGTCAGCTTGAACCTAGATTCGCGCAATTCTTGGAAACCCTGTGCCGAATCTATGCTAGTTGCCCCTTCCAGGAAGCTCTCAAGAATGCACCTGCACACTTTAAATTTTTAAGACATCTCCTGTCCAAGAAGGGAGAGCCCGGGGTTACTCTAGAGCACCCCACTTTTGGATCCTGCCACGCACTTCTACCGAGGCGATTACCATCAAAACTGCAGGATCCTGACAGTTTCTCTATCCCATGCTGCATAGGAGATATGCAGATCGAGAGAGCCCTCTGCGATCTGGGCGCCAGTGTAAGTCTCATGTCGCTCTCTCTCTGCCAGAAGCTGCAACTACGGGACCTCATGCCTACCAGCATGACTATGCAGCTAGCAGACTGCTCCATCAGGCAGCATGTCGGCATTTTGGAGGATGTCCCGATCCAGGTGGGCAAGTTCCTCATCCCCTGCGACTTCATCGTTCTTGACATGGATGAGGACTTTCCAGACCCACTCATCCTAGGTCGCCCATTCCTTGCGACTGCCGGGGAGGTGATTAATGTGCAGACAGGCACCATATCATTCACTATATGTGGGGAGAAAGTGGATTTCAGCTTTCCTCATCCCGCTCCACCTTCAGCGCCTGTTCTTCCCTTGCCCTCTGAGGAGCCTATCCCCATCTCACCCTTCGATGCTGTTCCCGGGGTGGACATATCTGATGGAAATGGGGGACCCCACCTACTGTTTGAAGGCTCTTCCATTTTTTCTGCAGCCGTCCCCACTCGTTTCGCAACCACTGCTACTTCGTATTATTACACCTCCCCCAGGCTACCTCCCGTATCATTCCCTTCTACTATTAGGAGGTAAGGGTCAAGCCAAAGACCTTAAGCAAGTGCTTCTTAGGAAGCAACCCAAGGTATTTACCGCTTTCCCAAAAAAAAAAAGGATCCATGTCACTCACGCCCTCCCCTCCCTCCCCCTTTCCCTCTTCATTCCTTTCCACCCCCCCCCCCCTTGCCCTTTTTCTACGTCATTTTCATTGCGGACAATGAAAATCTCCAGCATGGGGGGTGAGCTTATCGCTCTTTGGGTGGAATGGCGGATTTCGGGGTATTGGTTGAATGACTTGTTGCATTTTGCATCATAAAGATAGGATGGCATATAGTTTTCATAGGATATCTTCGCATTTCTTTCCTTCAATAGAGCATGTAGGTTAGAGCATATAAGTTGCATGTTGCATCTCAAAAGGAGAAGTGATCGAGTTGGGCATCCCTAAGCTTTCCAGGTAATACGTCTTACCCTTCCTCTCAATATCCTTTCTACCTTTTTATTGCTTTCCTTAGTTTTTTTTTACTTTTCAATAAATGTGTGCGAAAACCCCTCTTATGAAGAGAACACAAGGGATAATGATTGATTGATCTGGTTGAGTTGTGCGTTAAAATGTGGCCTGTTATGGTGTGAACTTTTATGAATTGCGCTCTAACACTGCCATCTGTGTTTTCCCTACCCTATGTTGTATGTCATATTGCCCTTGAGATTCATGTGACTTGGCTTGATTAACCTTGATAAGTGGGATATACCTTGGAGTAAGTTGTTAGACTGTGGTAGAATTACCTGTGAGACTTTGAGCCTAATGACTATTCATTGCATATAGTCTCATACTTTCCTTCATGTGTGACTCATCCATGATTGCATCTCTAGAACTTGGTCTTGTTCTCTTTGAAATCGCATTTAGCATGTGTATGTGTTGATATGACTGAGGCAATTTTTGTTCTATTTGGCCACATTAGCCAAAAAGCCACCCATTGATATGCACTACCCTCTTTGCTAGCCCTTTGTGCCTTTCCCATTGCCTTTGTTATTGCCCCCTACACACTACACACTTGGCCTATCGATATTCTCTATATCCTTGTCAAGGTCTAGTGGAGCGACACTTCCATGTTGAGTTGGGTTTGCTTTGAAGGTTAGTTCACCTTGGGTACGTTATCAGTGGTTTGTTTAAGGGGATTTGCGATTCAAGTTTATGTTCCCGATGCCATTCACATGCCTTTCTCCTTTCAAAGAAAAGAAATAGAAATGAATGAAAAAGGAGGAAGCAAAGAAAGGAAAAAAAAAGAAAAAAAAAAGAGAAAGAGAAAACGAAAAAAAATAGAAAAGTTGTGAATAAAGTGTTTGGCATGGAAGTGTGACAATGAAATTGCTAAATCCCTTCCTTAAGGTTTTTGTGGGGTTATCGCTCAAATTTTCAATTGTGGTGTGAAGCTGTTGTTCCGACATTAGTTGTGGAAGTGTTTTTTGCTCCCTAGTCTTTGACTGTTAGCTCCACTCTTCCCAAACTTTTTCCACTTTTCAGCCTTTACCTTTGACCCCATTACATCCCTTTACAAGTCCTCATGATTTACACATTGCATTTTGCATTAGGCGGTGGAGAATTGAGAAATTTACTAAGATTATGGTAGTTGCTTGATTGGGTAGAGTATTGAGTGCACCCTTGTTATATATTCTAAACACATTGAGGGGAGTGTTCCACTTTATCCTAAAGTGGGGTTCTACCAGTTCTGCTTACCCACCACTAATCAAGGAAAGGTCATGTCTTGTTGTGTACTTCGATATTAGGGCATTTGATGCATTACATTTGGGTATAGGGACCAATCTACGGAAGTGTGCGAGCTGTATCTGAATTGTTTCACATTTTTGACTTGGCTACCTTTAATGCATAACTTAACTTAGATTTTTTATTATTCATCCCTTGCCTGAGGAGGGTGTGTTAAGAGGTTTACCGTTCTCCCTGATCCTTCATAACGTAGTCTTGCTTGGGGACAAGCAAGAGATAAGCATGGGGGTTGAATCCACAGGGAACTTGGCTTCAACTACCAGAACTAATTAGACTACTCAAGCTAGGCCGTCACAATTAAGGTTGTGGAGACTAAACTAGGAGAGACGATAGCAACTAAAAACCGTGATAAACAGTAGAATAGAAAACACCTAGGTTGGAATTAACAGCACGATTATGCTAGTGAATCAGTTACTAACCCAATCAAACATTCCCAAACATGCATCACAAATGGATAGATTCTCAATTAAGCCCATATCCTCCCTCTCTTAAGGGTCGAAGACTAATCCTGTAACTATAGTCGCCTATTCTCATGGGACTAAAGGTCGAAGGATTACAAGATTCACAATCTCAAATCCCAATTAGAATCTTAACTATTTTCATGTTAAAACCCTAACTGTCTACTAAGACGCACTAGGTAAAGGTTTCGTCTCTCAACGCTCCCCTAAACTGCAATAAAAAGGATGAATGTTCTTTCGACCATTTCATCGAGCAGTTGGCGTGCATAGCAGAATTCATAATTGCAAAACAAAGGGGAAACATGGATTGGGCCAGTACAAGATTCAACTACACATATTCGGTGTCAATCCCAACCTAAGTTGAAGGATTTAGCCTATAATCATGTTTCTAACAACAACCACAATATTTGATTCAATAAACATCTCAACCAAAACCTAAATAATCAAGAACAAGAGGAGAGAGAACTAGAATCCAAAACCTGGAATTAATCGAATCGATGAAAGGTAGAATCAATGTCCCATTCAATAGCCAATTCAAAAGTGTGAGAAATAAAACTGAATATTGAAACCTAAAAATCGCATAGATGCGTTTTGGGGCGAGAGAAACTGAAACTAAAGCTGAATGCTCCAAAAAACAGCCCCCGAAGGAAAGTTAAGTCGCGACGCAGAAACAGGGGCGGCACGGTCGTGCCCAGAGGCACGGGATGACCGTACCAAAACTCTGGCAAACACCATGAAAGTCGACTACGTGGGACCGACCATGCCATGTGGCATGGCCACACCGTGCCATGTGGCATTTGGCCTTTTGATTTCTTCCCTCTTAGGTTGTATGGCTTTCTGACGAGCAAGTTGTCTTTCTACATTGCTTGCCTTAGACACGAGAGCATCAAAGTTTTGAGGCTCAGCAGTACCAACATATGTAGCGACTTGAGGGTCTAAATTGTTTGCACACATTTGAACTGCTAATTGCTCGCTTAGCTTTTCTGGGCATTGCAAGCTTAAGCTTCTCCACCCCATGATGAAATCATTAACACTTTCGTTTGGCCTTTGGTGAGTATCGGCAAGGTCTGTTATAGAAACTCTTCATTTTGAACTCACGAACTGGGCTAGGAATGCCCTTTGGAGGTCATCCCAAGTGTGTAATGACCCAGGCTGAAGCTGGGTATACCATGTAAACGCTGCTCCTTTGAGGGACTGTACGAACTACCTGATCAACAACGCGTCATTTAAGGCAGTTTCACCGCAGGCTGAATAAAAATGGGACAAATGTTCATGCGGTGACCCATTTATTCCATCAAACTTTTCAAAGTTTGGCTTTTGGTAACCCTTGGGGAAAGGAACCGAGTCGTAGTGACTTGGGTATGGGCTCCTATACCCCAACACTGGGGGATTCATGGTTGCTTGATGCTCTCTGATTCCTTGAGCTACCAACTCCTTGATATCTTACGGAGTGATAACTGTGTTGTTACTGCTAACCTCATTAGTCTTTTCATGCTCCCTATTTTCAAGGCGCATAGCGAGGTTAGCTATTTCAGCCTCTTTTTCTGCAAGTTTCCTTTGCAGCTCTTGCATTTGCTCCTCGAGGCTCGGCGTGCTGGTAACCAAGACCGGCATGTTTTCAGCCTGATCATCCTCGTTGATTTGCTGTTGTAGGATGATGGTGGATGTCGCTTCTTCTTGGGAAAAGGCAGGCCTTGTAACTTCATCTTGCCTTTTCAGTTGGTCCTTGCCTTGCTGAAAGTAGTGGCTGAAGATTGTAAGGCCACCTCGGCATATGATAGTGCTTTGGCCCTTGATCTTGTGATAGGGTCGCTGTATGCCTGTGACTCGATTCCTTCAAAGGTTAAATCACTTTGATTTTGTGGCCTAGGAGGTAAAATCCTCCTACCTTTTGTAAGGCTTTGAGGAGGAGTAGTGGTTGTGACCCGCAAAAGTCTCGGCACCATAGTGGAGGTGCTTGAGGTTGAAGGTTTAACAAATTTAAACTTTGCAGTTTTAGGTATTGCCTCCTCCTCTAAATAGGAGGTCATCAAGACTTCGGCTACGGGAATATCAACAGGGATAGTCCCGATAAGAATCCGCCTTGTAGGGCGAACCTGATGAGCCTTCTTGACTCTTGAGGTTTGTTCCCCAAATGGCTTATTGGGGGTCTTCGAGGTTGGGGGTTTTTTGCTTGTCTTTGCCCCCTTCCTGCTGGATGCAGGAGCCCAAGTGTGGATTGAGCCTCAGGAAGAAACTTGATTTTGCCTTAGGGGTAGATTAGCGACCCGCCTTGGGGCCGAAGTGGGGACCCGAACTTGCTTTGGGGTCAGATGAGGGACCCGAGCTTGCCTTGGTTGGATTGTCGCTCAGATAGTGGTCGTATAGGCACCTTCTACGAGTGGTACTATACAAACACATTCTTCATGTGCAGGTTAGGGATCGGGTAATTTTATCTGATTTGGAATTTGGGTTGCACTCACTTATTTATCGTGAGTTGCCTACGTACCTCTTTTATTGTAACACCCCCAGCCCCTAGGGCCGAAAGCGTTACGTTTTCCTAACTTCTTACTTAAATTCTGGGACGAAACGGACAACATTTCCCCTGAAAACTGAACGTTCCCAGGCTAAACGCCTTACAAAA
>JACYFF010031959.1:24538870-24561222 GCA_017589665.1 Selenicereus undatus
AGGTAAGACAGGCAACTTAATAGAAAACGATAAGGTGGGGTCTTACATTTATAGAGGATCAAACCGACAGTAGTTCTTTGATTTTATTTGATTTAATTTATCTTTTTATCTTGATTAAGTTATTTATGTTAGGATAATTTTTTATTTAATGTTGGTACTTGGACTTTAAAAAAAATGGCTAAGTTATATTTTTAGCCACTTTATGATTTTTTTTTTTTGCCGACTTAACCTTTAATGGGGTCGGTCCATTAATTTTGTTTAACTTGCGATTGCAGCCGAAATAAATTTTTTTGTGGGTTTCCTATGTACCCTTAGTGGGGTCAAATCGACGCAGTTCTTTACCCAAATTTTATTTTAAGCTTATGTCGTAGAAGGGGGGCATTTAGTAAGCTTCGTTGTGTTTTTGGCTTGGGTCTTGTCTATTTTGCCATACTTATTTATTTGAAAAAAACTCCCCCTTTAATTTATTTTGGTTACATAACATGTAACCAAGGGTTACACAGTTGTAATTTGGTCTTTTGTAAAGGATGGGATATTAATAAAGGCTTTTGGCCCATTTTGTGGATTTGAAAATTTGAGGAGGTTGGTTGGCTTTTTGGCGTTTGAGTGGTTAAGATGCAATCGACTTGAACCAAATTGTTGAGTTATTTTATTTAAGTTTTGATGATAACAAATCCAAGTGTAAAAATGTGTCCAAGTAATGTTGCTCCAAATGCGATCTCCAAACAGGCCTAACTGGTGTTTATAATCTTTATTGTATTAACTGGTTTGCTACATGTGAGAACAAGTCTGTAAAACAGGTTTCACTTGGTGATTCTACATTAAGTCAAGAACGTCATCTCATCAGTTGATTGTAATGCATGTTCCTAAACTCTAGCAATGCAAAGAACAACCCCAGCAAACAAGGTGGCCTTGGTGTTCACAGCAGCTCTACAAATCTTGGACAAGATGACTGATTTAAAACAAGAAGTCTTGGGTATATAGGTTTTATTTATTTAGACTCTTGTTAATATGCCAATATTAAAAATGCTTTTTAAACACCTCTTGAATCGGTATTTGCATTAAGTACTTCAGAACACCAGTTGCGAACAACCCTGCAAACAGGGTGCCTAGGGTGTTTCTGAACTGAAGTGGTCATACCCGGTTATCTTTGAAAATTCATTTCGGTTGGCCAAGATCTCCAGAATACTTTCCTGAAACTCTAAAATTGCTATTTTTCTAGAAAGGATATTTCTTGAAAATATTATGGGAGATTTGCGAAAATAGGTTTTTGAAGATTTGCCAAAACTAAAAGATTTCCTTTGCCCATATTTTCGGATAAGATAAAATTTCCAAAGCTGAAGATTTCTGGTTTCTTTTTGAATCTTCTTCACGGCTATGGGAAGATAAGGGTTATCTCTTAAGATAACAAATCCCTTATACATTGGGAAAAACTTGTTACTAGCCGTTGGGGAGTATTCTTTTCAAAAGATCATTTTCCATACTTAGCTGATTCTCTTAATTTGACCATTGGAATTTTTCTGTTTAAATATAGCATTTTACTCCCATGGAAAAACACACGGTGAGAATAGCAAGAAAAGAAAGCAAGAGAAAATCTAGAAACACAACACACGCAAAAAGCAAAATTCAAAAAGTGGTTTTTCCAGTCGAAAGAATTTTTAGAGCTACACTTGAGAAAAGAAAAACCGATACAAGTTGTGTTTAAACCAAGCTTTCAATATATTGGCATACTAGGACTTCATTGTACCTTACATCTGCTTAAGACAGAAGCACCCAGTAAGGTGTTTTGTAACCCTGATCTTGAATCAGAAAAGTGAGTGAGTGGTCCTCAGTCGTGTGGACTTTGGACGTGTCCAATCTGGTGAGATTTAGACGTGGTGTAATCTGCCTTAGAGAAAGAGGTTACGTGGTTGCAAGTTGTAACAAGGTGTGTTACATTTGTAACGAGTTAAGCCAAGTTTAGTGAAGTGGTTAAATCCTGCACGAGGTAGGTCGTGGTTTTTCACACCTCAGTTGGCCTAGAGGTGTTTTCCACGTAAAAATTGTGTGTGCTTTATTTTCCGTATTTATCTTGGTGATTTTCGCGTTTGCAATATTTGAGAACACCCTCTGCAAACAAGTCACAAGGGTGTTTGTCATTTATAACGCGAAAATCAGACACCACAATTCACCCCCCCTCTTGTGGTAGAATACTCACGATCTTAACAAGTGGTATCAGAGCAGGTTCTCTCACAAAAGGCTAACACCTTGAGAGATTCTGAAGATGAGTACACCACAAGGAATTCTTGAAGGGCAATCCATTACTCGTCCACCCTATTTCAACTGCCAACATTACAGTTGGTGGAAGAATAGGATGGAGAATTATATTCAGGCAGAAGATTATGAGTTATGGATGCTCATCAAGAACGGGCCCCTTGTTCCCACCAAGGTGCTTGAAGATGGTAAGATGGTTTCTAAGGAACCTAAAGAGTTTGATGCTGAAGATTATAAGAAAATGGAGAAAAATGCCAAGGCCAAGAAGCTACTATATTTTGGCCTAGGACCCGATGAATACACTCGCATCTCTGAGTGTGAATCAGCCCAAGCTATCTGGAACGCCGTGCAAGTTGCTCATGAAGGTACGAGTCAAGTTAAACAATCTAGAATTGAGCTACTTATGTGGCAGTATGAGTTGTTTGATATGGGTGATCGTGAGACTGTGATGGATATGTATACACGGTTGACCCACATCACGAACGAGTTAAAATCCCTGGGAAAGTCTTTCACCGCTGAAGAGTTGGTGAGGAAAATCCTCATAATTCTACCTCGTACGTGGGAGGCCAAAGTAACAGCCATCCAAGAGGCTAAAGACATGAACAAGATCACCCTCGACGAGTTGATTGGTAATCTCCAAACCTATGAACTCCGAAAGAACTCACAACAAAAAGAGGAACAAAAGAAGGATTGTGGGCTTGCCTTGAAAGCACATGAGGACACTGACTCTGACCTTGAAAATGAAGATATGGCCCTAATGACCAGAAAATTCAAGAAATTCTTCAAAAAGGTCAAGGAAAACAACAAAAGAAAAGACGTCAGTAAGTCCAGAAACACCCCCAAAGAACAGCTCACAGGATGTTTCAAGTGCGGCAAACCAGATCACTTAGTCAAAAATTGTCCTCTGCTTCGAGAAGATTAGATGCCTGAATATCCTCGAAAACAGGGTCGAAAACACCTTGTAAACAATCTGGGCAAGCGATTCTCGAAAGCTATACTGGCAGCTTGGGGAGATTCCTCTGAGGATGAAGGAGAATCTGAAGCTAAAGAAGGGGTCGCAGCACTGATGGCACAAAGTGATTCAGACTCAGATGATGAATCAACAATCAGCTTCTCAGATCTCAAGAACAAGGTACATGGTCTTAACAAAGCCACTTTACAAGAACTTCTATATAATTTGATAGACACCTGTGCTGATCTAAAAAGAGAAGTTCGTGATCTAGAGCTTGAAAATGAAATTCTTAAAAATGAAAAACTCGGTTTACATGAGAGTATTAACGTGCTTAGAGAAGATCTCTTTCTAAAAGAAGGTGATTACACTCAAGTAGAGGAAAAACTCTCTAAAGTGGAAGAAACAGTTGAATCCCTGCTAAATGAAAAGCAGAGCTTGAATGCCACCATAGAAAAATTAGAAACTAATCTTGCCACAAACAACTACTAGAACAAATCCTCACAAGCCCTTGATTGGTTAAACACTCACCACAATCGAAACAAAAAGGGACTTGGATATAAGCCTAAACGGACCGTTTACCCAATACATAGGAAGTATGTGGGATTACCTGAAAACATCGTTTGCTTTCATTGTGGTAAAACGGGTCATTATAGATACACTTGCCCTTTAAGAAAACATGCCAATGAAAAGAATGAAAGGTATGTGAAACAAATCTGGATTAGAAAAGATGAGCTTTACATGTCTATAAGAATGGGACCCAAGTTGATCTGGGTTCCCAAAACTAACTCGTGATTTGTTTTGCAGGCTGAAGTGAGAGAGAACAACCTTACGAACAACCCCACCAACACCCTTGAAAACAGGCAGTTGTGGTTTGTTGATAGTGGGTGTTCACGGCACATGACTGGTGAAAGATCAAATTTTCTCTCACTTACAGCTTTGAATGGTGGGAGTGTAGCATTTGGAAACGGCAAGTCTGGGACAATTGTCGGTATAGGTAATATTGGTAAAACTCTCTCCCACTCAATTGATAATGTGCACTTAGTTGATGGGTTAAAGCACAATTTGCTAAGTGTGTCCCAACTGTGTGACAAGAACAACCTAGTACTGTTTTCAAAAACACGTTGCTTGGTTGTAAATGACGACATAGGAGATGTTGTGTTGTGGGGAAAGCGATGTCAAAATGCTTATAAAGTTTGTATTTCCACTCTTCCCCAAAACAATCTGACTTGTTTAAATGCATTAAGTGATGATATAATGTTATGGCACAAGAGACTAGGTCATGCAAGCCTGTCCTTGTTAAACAAACTTGTTTCCAAAGATTTGGTTGTTGGACTACCTTCCATCAAGTATAATGATGACAAGGTATGTGAAGCTTGTGCAAAAGGAAAACAAGTCAGATCTTCTTTAAAATCCAAAAAGTGTGTAAGCACTACCCGACCTCTTGAGTTATTGCACATTGATCTATGTGGTCCTATGAGGATATCAAGTAGAGGTGGGAAGAGGTATGTGCTTGTCATAGTGGATGATTACTCTCGATTTACTTGGACCATATTCTTGGCCTCCAAGGATAAAACTTTTGAGAATTTCATTGCCCTTCTCAAAAAGATTAAAAAGAGAGTAGGACACTCATTGGTTAGCTTGAGGTCTGATCATGGTACTGAATTTGAAAATGCAAGTTTTACAAAATTTTGTAATGAACATGGTGTTGATCAAAACTTCTCAGCCCCGAGAACACCCCAGCAGAATGGGGTGGTTGAACGAAAAAATCGTACCCTAGAAGACATGACTAGAACAATGCTTATTGCTAGTGGTCTTCCTAAGAACTTTTGGGCAGAAGCTTTGAACACATCATGTTACATTATAAATAGATGCATGATTAGACCCATTTTGAACAAAACTCCTTATGAACTCCTTAAAGGCAGAAAACCCAACATTATGCATCTAAGAACATTTGGTTGTAGATGCTTCGTGCATAACA
The DNA here is from genome assembly GCA_017589665.1 of Selenicereus undatus. NCBI lineage: Eukaryota > Viridiplantae > Streptophyta > Magnoliopsida > Caryophyllales > Cactaceae > Selenicereus > Selenicereus undatus. Next base: position 24,544,054 of record JACYFF010031959.1, read on the forward strand.
GCGGGAAAGATGCCTTAGGAAAGTTTGATTCAAGGAGTGATGAGGCAATATTTCTTGGTTATTCCTCTCACAGTAAGGCATACAAAGTCTTTAACAAAAGAACCTTGTGTGTTGAGGAAAGTGTACATGTGTTTTTTGATGAATCTAACTCTTTGAATGAGAGTAATGCACAGGATGAAGAGTTTGAATTAGGTCTTGTCCAAAAGGAATTGCTGAAGCAAGAAAAACAAGGTGAGAACACCCTGAAGAAAACAGGTACAGAAGTTGTTCCTCAAAATGACAGGCAAGGTGAACATCAAACAGGGGGAAACACTGTTGAACCCTGTTCGGAACCATGTTCTTTAGGAACCAGCTTGCAAACAGGTGCAGAAACAGGATCAGGAAGTGTTCTTGAGCCTGATCCTACACACACTTTAGTTAGAACAGAACATGTGTCTATGGATCCAATTAATCCAAGACCATGGAAGCACCATAGTTCGCACCCTCTTGATCAAATCTTGTCAGATATTAATACTGGAGTGCAAACTAGATCTAAACTTAAGAATTTTTGTGCTTTCTATGCTTTTCTTTCTAACATTGAGCCAAAAAGTGTGAATGAAGCCCTTGCAGATTCAGATTGGATCACGGCTATGCAAGAAGAGCTTCATCAATTTGAAAGAAACAAAGTGTGGCACCTTGTACCTAAACCTGCAGATAGAATAATCATTGGAACCAAGTGGGTGTTCCGAAATAAGCTAGATGAGTCAGGAACAGTCACTAGGAACAAGGCAAGGCTGGTGGTTCAAGGGTACAATCAAGAAGAAGGGATTGATTATGAAGAAACCTTTGCACCAGTTGCTAGAATTGAGGCTATTCGAATCTTAATAGCCTTTGCAGCTCATATGGAAATCAAGCTATATCAAATGGATGTGAAAAGTGCATTCCTAAACGGATACCTTAAAGAAGAGGTGTATGTCAAACAACCCCCTGGTTTTGAAAATGGTAATTTTCCAAATCATGTTTTTAAACTTGACAAAGCACTTTATGGGTTAAAACAAGCTCCAAGAGCTTGGTATGAATGGTTGTCAAGCTTTTTACTTGAAAATGATTTTGGAAGAGGCAAGGTAGACAATACCTTGTTTCTAAAATCTAAGGGGGAACATTTATTGATTGTCCAAATATATGTAGATGACATTATATTTGGTGCAACTCATCATGATTTATGCCATGAATTTTCAAATATGATGAGGAGTGAGTTTGAGATGAGCATGATGGGTGAGCTTAAATTTTTCTTAGGCTTACAAATCAAGCAAACTCCAAACGGCACCATGATCCATCAACAAAAGTATATCAAGGAGCTACATAAGCGTTTTGGGATGGAGTCGGCCAAACCCATAGACACTCCTATTTCTCCTTCAACCAAGTTGGTTATGGATGATGGGAGTCCCTCAGTTGAGGAAAAACTCTATAGGGGCATGATTGGGTCACTCCTATACGTAACCGCTAGTAGACCGGATATTGTTTTTAGTGTTGGTTTATATGCCCGTTTTCAGTCTAGTCCTAAAGAGACTCATCTTAAGGTTGTTAAACGGATACTAAGATATTTAAAGCATACACCTGATTTAGCTCTATGGTATCCTAGAGGTTGCAATCTTGATCTTGTTGGATATGCTGACGCTGACTATGCAGGTTTCCTAGTTGATAGAAAGAGTACCTCAGGTATGGCTCATTTTCTTGGACCTTGTTTGGTATCTTGGGCTACCAAGAAGCAACATTCAGTTGCCATGTCCACAGTAGAAGCTTGTTTCCTAGTTGCTCAACTGTCGTGGATAAGACAACAGCTTAAGGATTCTTGTGTTGACACGGGATGCATTCCTATTTTTTGGGATAATACTAGCGCTATTAACATTGCCAAAAACCCATGTCAACACAAAAGGACAAAACATATTGACATTCGACATCATTTCTTGAGAGATAATGTTGAAAAGGGTTTAATTTCTATGAAGTTTTGCTCAACGGAAAATCAAATTGCTGATATATTCACTAAGGCACTAGCTAGAGATCAGTTTGAGAGAAACAGACTGGAATTGGGGTTGGTGAAAACACCCTGAGAACACCTGTTCTCAGAGGTAGATCAAGCTGATAAAAACACCTTATAATACCTGTTCTATTCCCTTGTTTGCAATTCTTGTGGTCTATGCTTAACGAATATGTGTAGTCTGTGTGCTATTATGATTATATACTGCTGTCTTGGGAGATGGAGAAAGAGTAATCATGACAGACCTTGGAATAAGATAAGCATGTTCAAGAACAGGCGGCTCGAACAGGTATGCCTTAATTGCCATTATTGTATGCTGCATGCTTAAATTCTAGGTGTTCCCTAGGTGGCCCTTCATAACAGGTGGGGAGTTTAAAAACCCCCTTGCGTGTGTCTGTCTTCCCCGTCTTGCTCTCTCTCTCTCTCTCCTCTGTTCTTGCTTTCAAACCCTAGCAAAACCCTCAAAACCCAAATTCTTCCTTGCGTTGATGGCTTCCAAAACTGATTTTTCATCAATCTCTGAGTATAACAACATGATTATACCCTCAATTCCTGCTCCTCCTCGCCCAATTATCCACAAAATCTTCGGGTATCTCACTCGGTTAAACCTCAAAAGTGTTGGGCTTGAGTTGAATGATATTCCCTACTCTTTTGGTTAGGAATTAATGGTGTATGTGGGAACAATCCCTTGTCCCATCTCTTCTGTAGCAGGTGCTGGTTCTTCGGGTTTCCAAGACCAATTCTTGGAGAACCCATAAACCGTCGTTGGGGATTTTGAACCCTGTTCTTCTGCACTATTCCCGGAAACAACTCAAAGAACAGGGGATGTGTTCTTCGATCTGAAGGAGGATTCTGGTGAGAAAACAGGAGAAAGTCCTTTCCAAGGGAATGACTCTGTTCCTCTAGTCTCTCAAACTGGAGAGAAAAGGAAAAGGCTAAAGATGGTGGCTAGGCGCACCCGAACGCCAAGAACACGACCACAACCAAGGTCTCGCCCCTCTCTAACTCCCTCTTCTCCTCCTTCTCAACCTTCTCGCAAATCTGCGAGAATTGTCTCCAAATCAACCCCCAGATCCTCTAAACCCTCTGCTCCTATCATCGAGGAGATTTCCTCTTCTTCTGAAGGGTTCCCGAGTTCTGACTCTGAAAACACCACCTTCAAACAGGGGACACCAGTGTTTTCCGAGTCCTCTGAAGATCAAACCCCTCCAAAATCAGCCACTAAACCTGCTGTGAGACCCTCTCCTGCAAAAACACCCCTCAAGCGAAAACCCAGAACAGCCCCCCTACCACAAGCTACCACCTCTGTTCCTGCATCCAAACGCCCAAAGTAGTTCACTCCCTCTCCTATGTCTGACAAACATGCACAGTTGCTTAAGCGCAATATTGTCAGGGGGAAGGTAGTGTCTGTAAGTTTTTTTTAGGAACAGGGTCTGGGGGTGTTCTTGGCCAAGCTTCGAGCCCAAGGCTGGCTTGAGTTGTTTGTAAACACCCAGTTGGGGTGTTCTGTGCCTGAGTTGGCTGAATTTTATGCCAACTGCGAGGTAACCGAAGGGGTGGTGACAAGTTTTGTGAATGGGCAAGGCATCAGGGTTGATGCGCCCAAACTTGGAAAAATTCTGGGAGTGCCCTCACAAGGCTTTGTTGTGTATGTGAGGGAAGACAAAACAGCCCTGGAACCAGCCAGGCTCCTGGAGGTGTCCAAACGCCTCAGTTAGAAACAGGGTCTGAGAACACCCTCCTCTGTCAAAAAGGGTGATCTGATTCCTCCCCACCCTCCTTTTCATGTTCGTCATTAAGAACATTATTCCAAGGGTCAAGGGAGAAACTCAGCAGACCTCTTTGATCAGTGCCTGGTCGACTTATTGGATAGGGAGGAACCCATCAATCTTCCAGCTATCATGATTCGCCACATTGGGCAAATTGCGAACACCACCCGGGCTCATGATCTCGGGTATGGGTTTCTGCTGGCAAAGGTGTTTGAGCACTTTGGAATAGTGCTCACACGGCGAGTGGAGGCCCAAGTCATTGATGCAATTGGGAGTGACACTCTGCTAGGGTGTGGCTATGAGATTGGCGAAGGGTCCGTTTCCAAACAGGGTCGTCGACCACCTGTTTCTGAGCAACCGTCCATCAAGGTTGAAGCTGTTCTTGAGGACAATGCTCGCCTCAAGGATGAGCTATCAGCTGTCAAGGCTGCTCTTGCTGAGGAACAAGCCCTCTCTGCTAAACGCCATGAAGACTTGCTTGCTCTTCTCTCCACCCTTGCCCCTAGGATTCCTCCTCTGCAATCGAAACCACCCCCTGCTCCCTGATTGTCTAGGTTGTTTTTGTTTCTGTTCTTTTTTGTTTGTTATTTTGTTGCAATTGTACTGCTTTGCTTATTAATGAAATATCTACTTGCAGTCTCTCTTGCTTGATGTTCCTTCTCCTTTATACTTGTTTGTTATTGCTTTTTAATGATGCCAAAAAAGGGAAGAAGAACCTACCTATTGACAATGCAACAATGTATAAATCTCAACCTGACCTTGACTTACGTGGATCCCTTTCAGCATTCATTTTTTTTTTTTTGTTTTGTTAATATGGTCACTTGGTTTGTCATTATCAAAAAGGGGGAATTTGTTGAGTTATTATATTTAAGTTTTGATGACAACAAATCCAAGTGTAAAAATGTGTCCAAGTAATGTTGCTCCAAACACGATCTCCAAACAGGCCTAACTGGTGTTTATAATCTTTATTGTAGTAACTGGTTTGCTACATGTGAGAACAAGTCTGTAAAACAGGTTTCACTTGGTGATTCTACATTACGTCAAGAACGCCATCTCATCAGTTGATTGTAAGGCATATTCCTAAACTCTAGCAATGCAAAGAACAACCCCAGCAAACAAGGTGGCCTTGGTGTTCACAGCAGCTCTATAAATCTTGGACAAGATGACTGATTTAAAACAAGAAGTCTTGGGTATATAGGTTTTATTTATTTAGACTCTTGTTAATATGCCAATATTAAAAATGCTTTTTAAACACCTCTTGAATCGGTATTTGCATTAAGTACTTCAGAACACCAGTTGCGAACAACCCTGCAAACAGGGTGCCTAGGGTGTTTCTGAACTGAAGTGGTCATACCCGGTTATCTTTGAAAATTCATTTCGGTTGGCCAAGATCTCCAGAATACTTTCCTTAAACTCTAAAATTGCTATTTTTCTAGAAAGGATATTTCTTGAAAATATTATGGGAGATTTGCGAAAATAGGTTTTTGAAGATTTGCCAAAACTAAAAGATTTCCTTTGCCCATATTTTTGGATAAGATAAAATTTCCAAAGCTGAAGATTTCTGGTTGCTTCTTGAATCTTCTTCACGACTATGGGAAGATAAGGGTTATCTCTTAAGATAACAAATCCCTTATACATTGGGAAAAACTTGCCACTAGCCGTTGGGGAGTATTCTTTTGAAAAGATCATTTTCCATACTTAGCTAATTCTCTTGATTTGACCGTTGGAATTTTTCTGTTTAAATATAGCATTTTAGTCCCATGGAAAAACACACGGTGAGAATAGCAAGAAAAGAAAGCAAGAGAAAATCTAGAAACACAACACACGCAAAAAGCAAAATTCAAAAAGTGGTTTTTCTAGTGGAAAGAATTTTTAGAGCTACACTTGAGAAAAGAAAAACCGATACAAGTTGTGTTTAAACCAAGCTTTCAATATATTGGCATACTAGGATTTCATTGTACCTTACATCTACTTAAGACAGAAGCACCCAGTAAGGTGTTTTGTAACCCTGATCTTGAGTCAGAAAAGTAAGTGAGTAGTCCTCAGTCGTGTGGACTTTGGACGTGTCCAATCTGGTGAGATTTGGACGTGGTGTAATCTGCCTTAGAGAAGGAGGTTACGTGGTTGCAAGTTGTAACAAGGTGTGTTACATTTGTAACGAGTTAAACTCGGTTTAGTGAAGTGGTTAAATCCTACACGAGGTAGGTCGTGGTTTTTCACACCTCAGTTGGGCTAGAGGTGTTTTCCACGTAAAAATTGTGTGTGCTTTATTTTCCGCATTTATCTTGGTGATTTTCGCATTTGCAATATTTGAAAACACCCTCTGCAAACAAGTCACAAGGGTGTTTGTCATTTATAACGCGAAAATCAGACACCACAATTCACCCCCCCTCTTGTGGTAGAATACTCACGATCTTAACAAGTGGTATCAGAGCAGGTTCTCTCACAAAAGGCTAACACCTTGAGAGATTCTGAAGATGAGTACACCACAAGGAATTCTTGAAGGGCAATCCATTACTCGTCCACCCTATTTCAACGGCCAACATTGCAGTTGGTGGAAGAATAGGATGGAGAATTATATTCAGGCAGAATTAACTTCTTGGGAAGAGGGGGTTATCAGTTTGGACCCATTTAAGAATTTTTGACTTCGACTGAACTCGAAAAATTTTATATCAAGCTTCCTACGTATCCTTAGTTGAATCAAGTCATCATAGTTCCGATGGCATATTTGTTTAACCTTTGAGTACTATTGCCAGAACCATACTCTTCCTATTTTATTACTTCAAATTGAATAATGATGAGGGCATATCATCATGTTCCCTTTCGTAAAAGTGCTTGGAATCTTCACATGAACATCACATAGCCTCCTTTTAATTTGAAGAGAATACATGGCCATGCATTTATTATTTATTATTATTGTTTCGTGGCCTCTGGTTTTGTTTTCTTCCCCATTTGAAAATTTTGTTTATGTACGTGAATGAATATTGTTTGCATCCACTCATAAATCTTCTTGCAGTACAACCCATTAATATAAGATAGGGAGGGATTGCTCCTTTTCTTCTAATTTCGAATGATATTTTACTTGAGTACACAGCTCCCCAAAATATTATTTTTTATCCCTTCACAAATATTTTTCTTCTTTTCTTTCTTTGAATAGATGTATAGAGGTTGTTTACACCTATTTGTAATTTACGGGCGTAGGCTAGTTTAAATAACTCGGCTTACACTTCTGATGTCATTAACTACCTTTTTGATTTAATCAGTAGCATCAGAGGCTTTGTTTCACATGCACCTGAAACTCCATGTTCTCCCATAAACTAGTTTCTGAAATTGTAGTTCATGGGTACATTTTTTATCACTACCTTTTTTATCAGACTAAGCGGAATGTTTGTGAAATTCCCTTTTTAATAAGGGTGCGTGAGCTAAAGCGATCATTTAACCAAATGCTTCCTAATTTTCTGCACTTAGTGAGATTTTCATCATTGTTAATAATCCAGCCCCCATTTCTTCTTGAGGCTGAGTGCCATTTCCACCTGGCCTTCAATTTTTGACTGCCCAAAGCTCGTAACATGACAAATGAATTGTAATCTCATTAAACAATTCGTCATCACCGGTGCAGTTTCATACTTTCTTTTGAACATGACTTCATTTTTTCACTTATAGTGATAGAACCAGTGATTTATGAGTAATCTCAAACTCCACGCTTACACAAACCTCCTTGGGAACCCAAGATACTCGAGGATCAAAATTTATGGGTATTTCCAAATCCCAAATTTTTATGGGCCATTTCAAACCCAGATTCTTTGGATCTGGGAACTTACAGGTTCTTTGGGATCCTTGCAGGATCCATTTTGTGAGTCCTTTCGAACCTGAGATCCTTGCGAATCTAAATTTTTAAGGGCGTTTGCAAACCGGGATCCTCTCGAATCCAAAATTTTAGACCTTGTGAACCCATGATTGCTGTGAATATTTTTTTTGTCACTTCGAATTTGATCGGGCTCTTTGTGGGTCCATGGTTGTGAGCCTCGTTTGAAACCGATACTTATCAAGACCTTACTTTGCTCCTTCCGAATCGATAACGGAATACCCATTTTGTTCGGTTGCTGATTCGTTTCGGATTTGAAAGCCGTAGAGGTCCTCGTAGACAACCATGGAATAGACAATGTCAGAGATGAAGGATATGGATGGGGGTTGAATTAATTTTACTGCATTCTTTTATTACCTTCAACTCTTCAGAAAATTGGTATAGTAGAGGGTGAATGCTTCGTTCTTTGCTCAAACTCTTGTCCTTCAGGCCTTTCTCTTTCTGCTCTGCTCTTGCTTCAGTGTGTTCTTCTCCTTCTGCTGTATTTTCTTTTGCAAGCTCTGATTATTGCTTTTTGTCAGCCCTCTGTTTTTCTTACTTTCCTGTGTTCTTCTTCTTCTTTCTTTTGTTTTTTCAGAGGCCCTTCTTTCCTTTCGTTCTTGCTCCCTCTCCTTTTTTTTTAGAGAGTCCCCTTTTTGTATGAAAAAGACTGAGGTGGCAGTTTATGAAACTTGGGGATAACCACCCACTACTTGACATGCAACTAATTTAGAGGAAGTGGGGGAAAGCATGGGTTGGTTTGTTTAATTTTTGTGAAATGCAAATGCCCATTTCTTGCTCCAGTACATTCCACCACTTTTTCTTTTTTTTTCTTTTTTATTGTGCAATGCTGGGCTCACATATCCCCATGAACGTGAGTAGTAACAGAACTTTTTGATTGACTTGGGTACTTCCATTTAATACCACATAAGCATTTGAATTCTTGCACCCTTTTTTTTATGTAGGAAAAGTGAAAGGGGTGATCTTAAATTTTATTCGATTTTGAGTTACCATTGATTGAGTATAAAAGGGTCTAATTTTTAGAGACCTTACTTTAATTTATACTTACAAAATGTGAACCACTTCTCTTGCAAGTAAATACAGATTTCAATAAATTTTATATTCATTAAAATTTAACGCTCAATAGACTCTATCTATCTTTTTGAAAGAATTCTGTTCAATATTTTCGCAACAGATTACGTGAATGTTGCCAGATATTACGTTAAGATCTTCCGTGAATTACTCCCTGCCGTTATGGTCTTCCTAGACCTCCTCCTCCCCTTCAATGCTGCCAGATTTTCTGCTTCATTTTGCGCCATCTTAATGGCCTTGTAACAGTCATATTTGCCAGATTTTTTGCCTCATTTTGCATCATTTTAATGGCCTTGCAACAGTCATATTGCACCTATAAATAGAGGGCTTAGCAGTATGGCTCTTCACTCCAACACACACACTTCTATCCTTCCCTCTTCTTCTTCTCTGCGTATTTTGGGCTCACATACTACATACTCCAAATTCTTGGCCGCAAAGTGCACACGTTCAAAAGTACTGAGTTAACCTTGGGGAACAACTAGGGCTGGCAAAAATTCAGATGAGTCAATTCGGGTCCGGACAAATCGGACATTCGGACAAAAACTTCATACCCGGACCCTATTCAGATTATAAATCGGACCCTTTGACCAGACTCAGACCCAGACCCAAATGTCCGATGTCCGTACCCAAATGTCCGATGTCCGGACCCGGTTGTCCGAAGGTCCGAATTTGTGATATGATTTTAGGACATTCTGATCGAAATTTTGTGTGATCGAACCTGAACCCGATTTTTAATGTTCAAACCCGGTTGTCCGAATTTGTTTTTATAAAATTTTCTAAAGAATTTGGACTAAAATGACATATAAATGTAGTTGTCTAATGTCCGAACCCGGTTGTCCGATTGTTCGAATTTGTTCGAACCCGAAATGGTTCAAAAATCCAGACAACCCGAACCCGAGTGTTCAAACCCAAACCCAACCCAGATTTAAATTCGTACATGACCGGTTGTTCGAATTTTAAAGTCGGACATAATTTGGTGACCGTAATCGGTTTTTTTCGGGTCGGATAAATTCAGGTAATCGGGTCAGACAGATTTTTGCCAACCCTAGGAGAACCCAGCTGTATCGATTTGCACCGTAGTCAAGCCGTAATTGCTTTTAAGGCTGTGGTTTATCCACGAATCAGTTTGCTCGGTTGTCTGCCAGCCATTATTATCTTTATTTTCTCCTGCAATTTGAAAGCAATTACTTTCTACAATGGCTGCATCATTCCAGAAAAATCTCCCAGAACTCTACAAAATCGAGCCCCTTGATTGAACTAACTACAAACGATGGTCCCAAAAATTACTCCTATGCTTTGAATAGTCAAGATTGATTTTGTTCTGTCCTCTGAACATCTTGACAGAGAAAATACATCTCAGTATACTAATGTTGAGAACTCTCTCTCCACTCCTACTGCCCCAAAGACGTCTGTCATTCCACTTGATGAGGCTGCTAAGAAGAAATTGGAAAAGGACAATAAACTGGCTCAAAGCTACTTGCTGAACAACATGTCAAATCCTCTGTTTGATCTATTTGTGAACTTCAAATCTGTGAAGATCATATGGACCAAACCGGAGGCGAAGTACGGTTCAGATGATGCCGGAAAGAAGAAGTATGTCATTGGTAAGTGGATGCAGTTCTAGATTGTTGATGACAAACCGATTATAGAACAGGCTCATACCTACGAGAACCTATGTGCTGAGGTGCTAAACGAAGGCATGAAGATGTGCGAAATTTTGGAAGCAAATGTTCTGATCGAGAAATTTCCACCATCCTGGAGCGACTACAGAAATCACCTAAAACACAAAAAGAAGGATCTAACGCTGCAAGAACTGATCAGTCATATGAGGACTAAAGAGGTGAATCGGCTAAAAGATAAGATGTCTTCCCTGTCCCTAAATTCTTCTAAAGCTAACCTTGTTGAATCTCCCGTGCCTTCAAACAAAGACAAGTTCAAAGGGAAAAATAAGAAGGATTAGAAGCAATCCAAACATCCGAGCCAATTGAAAAGAACAAACAGCAAGATCCAGAAGTAGAAAGTTATCTGTTAGCTTTGTGGCAAACCAGGCCACAAGGCATATCAATGCAACCTTCGCAAAGGAGCTAGTCAGACGAACCAGAAACCTATCGAACAAGCTGCAGCACAAGCCAATCTGACAGAAGATACTGAGATTTTTTGTGCAATGACGCTGAAGGTCAACCTGGTGTCTAACCCTAAAGAATGGATTCTGGATACCGGAGCAACAAGGCACTTCTGTGCCAAGAAGGATCTAATGCATGACTTTGAAGACGCTCCTGATGGCGAACACGCCTTTATGGGCAATGCTGCCACCACTAGAGTTATGGGTAAAGGGAAAGTACTTAAATTTACTACTGGAAAATCTTTATGCTTAAACAATGTGTTATATGTACCTTCCCTTCGTATAAACTTACTTTCTAGTAGCCTCCTTGATGTTGCTGGTTTTGAAGTAAACCAAAAAGTTGGGAAAATTGTTATTCTTCGTAATGGGGTTTTTGTTGGGAAGGGTTATCGTAGTGGGGGCTTTTTGTTCTTAATGTTACCTCTGATGCTGCTAATAGGCATGCTTCCACTTCTGTTTATATTGCTAAGTCTGTGGATTTGTGGCATGCTAGACTTGGTCATGTTAATTATGCTTCAATAAACAAAGGAACATGCAGTTAATTCCTAACATTAACACTTGTTCGAAATGTGATGTTTGTGTTGAAGCAAAATTTGCTAAAAAACCATTCAAGTCTTTAACAACTAGAGAAACTCGGTTGCTTGAACTTGTGCATTTGGACTTAGCAGACTTTAAGAACACAATGAGTAAGGGAGGAAAGAAATGGTATATTACCTTTGTATATGACTTCTCTAAATATACCAAAGTTTACCTCCTCAAGTCTAAAGATGAAGCTGAGGAAATGTTTTTGAAATACAAAGCAGAAGTTGAGAATCAATTAGACCGAAAAATCAAGAGGCTTAGGTCTGACAGAGGTGGGGAAGATGATACCAACTCCTTGACTGCTTTCTGTGAGAAAAATGACATTATACATGAGACTAGTGCCCCTTATACCCCTCCACAAAATGTCGTGGCTGAACGGAAAAACCATACCCTTAAGGAAATGATGAATGCTATGCTTGTTAGTTCAAGGTTGCCTGATAATATATGGCGGGAGGTTGTTTTAACTGCTTGTTTTATCCTCAATAGAGTTCCTTATATAAGGTTAGACCAGACCCCATATGAACTATGGAAAAGGTATGTCCCTAACTTGAGTTATTTGAAAGTGTGGGGGTGTCTGGCTAAGGTTGCCTTACCTAGTCATAAACATACCAACATAGGCCCTAAGACCTTTGTTGGCTATGCTCAAAACAATGCTGCGTACAGATTCATGTCATTATGTGATTATTCTATCTTTGAATATAGAGATGCAGAATTCTTTGAGCATGTTTTTCCTTTGAAGAAGAAAGCACCTAATGTGGTACATGATGTTATGCGTGAAACTGTAAACTTGCCTGCTTCTAGTTCTGGCGTTAAAGACATAGTAACCGAACCTAGAAGAAGCAAGAGACGTAGAATCGAAACCTGTTTTGGACCTAACTTTGTCATTGCTTTCCTAGTAGAAACCTTTGACAATTTGGATGTTGATGTCATAACCGAGGAACTTGTGTCCATCTTCCTGACTGAGGAAGATCCCAAAACCTATCAATAGGCTGTAAGGTCCACTGACACTACCTTTTGGAAAGAAGCTATTAAAAGTGAAATAGATTCTCTCGAGTCTAACAAAACATGGGAATTGACTGACCTGCCTAAGAGTTGTAGACCTATTATTAGTAAGTGGATCTCCAAAAACAAGTTGAGGTTTGATGGCTCAATTGACAAATATAAGGCCATATTGGTTATCAAGAATTTTGACCAGAAAAAGGGAATAGATTATTTTGACACCTACTCTCCTGTAAGCAAAATAGCTACCATTAGAACTTTAATTGCCTTAGGTGCAATTTTTGATCTTGTTGTGCGTCAAATGGATGTCAAAACAGCATTTCTTAAAGGTGACTTAGAGGAAGAAATTTACATGACCCAACTTGAGGGTTGTGAGGTACCTGGTGAGGAGGACAAGGTGTATAGACTGAGAAAGTCTGTTTATGGACTAAAGCAAGCTCCCAAACAATGATATGAAAAGTTTGACAGCTCTTTAATGCAAAATGGCTTTGGTGCAAATTTGTCTGATTCATGTGTATATTCAAAAATGATTGGATCAGATTATGTACTTATACGTCTCTATGTTGATGATATGCTGATCTTTGGCACAAATCTGCTTGTTGTTAATGAGACTAAAAGGTTGTTATCTTCTCTTTTTAAAATGAAAGACATGGGAGAAGCAGATGTGATCTTAGGGATCAAAATTCGGAAAACCAACACTGGTTTTTCATTATGTCAGTCACATTGCATTGAAAAAGTGTTAAAGAAATTTAACTGTTTTGATGTATCACCTGTGAGAACCCCTTATGATCCTAGCATACATTTAAAAAAGAACAAAGGGCCTAGTGTGTCTCAAACTGAGTATGCTAAAATTATAAGAAGTGTAATGTTTCTCATAAACTTTACTCGTCCTCACATTGCCTATACCGTTAGTAGGTTAAGTGGCTATACTCATAAGCCTCGCCAAGACCATTGGGATGCACTTCTTCGTTTGCTCAAATACCTTAGAGGTACTATTGATTTGTTTTTGCAGTTTAGCAAGTTTCCTGGTATGTTAGAAGGATATTGTGATGCAAACTGGGTTTCTGATAATGATGAAGTCAGTTCAACTAGCGGTTATGTATTTACTTTAGGTGGAGGGGCTATTTCATGGAAGTCTGCGAAACAGACTTGCATAACCCGTTCCACCATAGAATCTGAATTTATTGCTCTTGAGTTGGCAGGTCAGGAACCAGAATGCTTAAGGGCCTATTAGCAGACGTGCCACTATGAGGAAAATAGGTGACTCCTATTTCCCTGCATTATGACTCACAGGAAGTAATAGGACTGGTGCACAATAGTGTCTATAATGGAAAGAAGAGACACATTCGTATTAGACACAATGCGGTGAAACAATTGCTGAAACATGGTGTCATATCCCTACAGTATGTGACATCTAAGAAGAATATGGCAGATCCCCTCACTAAAGGATTGACAAGGTGAGTGGTGCTTGAAACGTCGAGAGGGATAGGACTTAAGCTTATGGCTTGAAGTGGTATGGTGGATACCCACTAGCGGTCAAACGAAACCATAGTAATCTTCAAGATGCACTACATTCCTATCCCTATGGTGTGTGGTAGTGCTTAAAGGATGAGCTTACGCTCTTTAAGGATTCATACCCATTGTGGCGATGCTAGTGAGAAGCACTTGATGAATTCACCGTTTGATGATTGTGAGGTTGAGCTATATTATGCTCTTAATAATTCCATAGCCATAGTTATGGTGGTCTATGTTGAGATAAACTTGATGGAATTACCTACATAAGTGTGAAGGTTTGCCGCCTTCCATGAGAGACCTAGGCTGTCTCTTTAAAAGCACTTATGAGACCCAAGGTGTGCGTATGGCCATAAAAGTGTTAGTGTGCCTATCACGGAGTATGCAGTGTCTTAAGGGTTGATATGTGTTGTGGGGGTCTCAATCGAGGTCTTTCTAGTTCAAGACTTAGTTCAATAGTTAGACTATTGGTTGTTGCCTCATATCACTAATGTGTCAATTCAAATCGAAAGATATTGATGCTTAAGTATCTAACGCAACTTTGCCCAAAATTCCTTTCCTAAATCATTTTGCCTTGTATGCCATGAGTGGGGGACGGTTAGGGTAATGGTAATGGCAATAAGGCTTTCAAGCCTTTCTCCCTTTTTCTCTCTCTCTCTCTCTTACATTTGTCCTACATGGAACCTTTGGAGATGTTTTGAGAGGTTTATATATCCCACTCTCCTTACTCCTGTTGAATAACTCAAGACTATGGTTTACGGGGTTGAGGGTGACTTGGGCAATCACACACACGCGCGCCGCCGTCGACTGCCCGTCCGGTCCGAGCTAGTCGCGGGTTATGGGTTGTGGCCCTATCTATCTTTTTGGAAGAATTCCGTTTAATATTTTCGCAACAGATTACGTGAATGTTTCCAGATATTACGTTAAGATCTTCTGTGAATCACTCCCTGCCGTGGACGTCCTCCTCCCCTTCAATGCTGTCAGATTTTCTGTCTTATTTTGCGCCATCTTAATGGCCTTGTAACAGTCATATTTGCCAAATTTTCTACCTCATTTTGTGCCATTTTAATGGCCTTTCAACAGTCATATTTCACCTATAAATAGAGGGCTTAGCAGCATGGCTCTTCACTCCAACACACACACTTCTCTCATTCCCTCTTCTTCTTCTTTGCGTATTCTGGGCTCACATACTGCATATGCCAAACTCTTGGCTGCAAAGTGCACATGTTCAAGAGTACTGAGTTAACCTTAGGGAGCAACCAACTGTATCGATTTGCACCGTAGTCTAGCTGTAATTGCTTTCAAGGCGGTGGTTTATCCACGACTCAGTCTGTTCGGTTATCTGTCAGCCATTGTTATCCTTATTTTCTCCAACAAAAGATAGAGATACTGATTCTACATATACAAATATTAAATTTTATCATTCTTTATCATAACAAAATATGGTCTGTAATTGTACAAATTTGAAAAGTCATTTAGAAAATGAAACTAACATGTTGACACATTTATATCTAGCCATATCTTCACTATGTAGAGAGAAAGAATGATTGACTCAATCGTACCTTAAGGTATGACCACTGAATAAAGGGGTCCAAAAGTTGTTGGAAAGTAAATTTTCACCACACTCAGTATCAACTTTGCTTGTTAGCCTATTGATCATCACCTAAAACATTCTTGAAAAAATTGATTGGTCTCTATTATTTAACGTTATGCAGCAAATAAGATGGTTAATGGAGTGTTCTGAAGAGTGTTTTGCCCCGGTTTAGGTCACTTTAAAATTGTCATTTCATGAATGTTTTAGGGTTATGTTAATATGTCAAAATGCATTGTCAAAACTAAAGATTGTAAAAAATTAATTTTATGGAAGCTCTAGACCACTTTATTCAATCGTAAAACCCTTGGAGTGTTGACAAACTTTAGGCCTGACACAGAATCTAGAAAGGGGTTCAGAAATTTAGAGAGAGAAAGCATCAATTATTATGTGCTCATCAATTGTGATAGCCACTAGTTTCCGTAGGTTTAGAAAACAAGAACATTTACTTTGATCTACAAAAGGAACGGATTTTTTAGATAAACCAGGGAAAGAGTTTCACTAAGGGACAAAGCATATTCGGAGTAGTTTATTAATAAAAAAAAAAAAAAGAGATGCCTTTTGTGATAGCTTTATCAGTAATTTGTTTATCTGAACAAGCACCGTGAACGCATACAAGCTAAATGGTAGACAAGGTCTTTGCTTGTCCCTAAGGTAATCCCGGTTTGGGGGGGGGGGCGCCGGGGTGTTGCCCCTTTCATCTTCTTCCTTTCCATTAAAAATCAGAGAAGTAGATAGAATGAGAGAGGTAGATCGGTCGAAGCGAAGAAAGAGAACAACGCAACAGCAAAGGTGAACGAGAGGAAGACAGAGAGTGAAGTAAGAGAATGAAAAACCCGTCAGCCCCCATCTGCATCCTTGCTAAAAATTCAGACTTTGAAAGCTTGAAACAAACCCAAATTTCTTTCACCAATTACATCCATTAAAGTGGGTAATCGAATCACAGACTTTGATTGCATGCTGGGGCTTTTACGGACCCCAACTCGAGGTAAAGTCGATGAAACATAGAATTGGAGCACTTGCTACGGCACAGATTTTAAACGCCCATCTTTGAAGGATTAGGGTTAGTTGGAAACCTCTATTGAAGCTATCCAAAGCTATTATGGTGTTGTAGTTTAACTCCCTAAATTGTTGTTACTTTGGATTTACTTGATAAAAAAGGGCAGCCCGGTGCACAAGCATCCCGCGTTCACGCAGGGTCCGGAGATTTACTTGATAGCCATTGTAAATTGCTTTGATGCATGATTACTTGCAGCTTAATATATGGCAAAGTAGTAGCGGAGCATGTAACATTTTTTTGGTTTAATGTGCATTAATTTCTGAAGCTATTATCAAATCTAAGCATACTACGCAAATTTTGCACCAGTTAATGGAATTTTTGAATTTGGATTTGAGACGGCATCTAAGTAAGACAAACGGGAACGTAAATGCGAGCTCAAAAGTTGTTAGGAGGTTATATGCTATTCAAGAAGAATTTGATTGGTAGGGACGATCATATGAAACGACAAAAGAATTAAAAAATTTTAGCAAATAAGATTACAAAAATTCTCAATGCACTATGATGTAACGTTTTGAACGATGAAAATTGGATTATATGATGTATTACAATCCAGATGTGGAATCGAAAATTAACATATATAT
>JACYFF010031959.1:24629122-24640349 GCA_017589665.1 Selenicereus undatus
ATACGGGAACGATTCTGGTAGGATGAGGTCTTGTGTAGGATAAGTATGATGAGGTGATCAGTAGTGATCGGTAGCTATTGTGTGAGTGATCGTTAGAATTACCTTAATGATCAACATATCTTTAACAAATTTTCAAAGGTTTCCTTAAAGGTGTGTTGATCACCAAGGTAATACTAACGATCACTAAAGCAATAACTACTGATCACTCCTAGGATGAGGTGATCACTAGTGAGTAGTAGCTATTATGTCAGTAATAGTTAGTATTACCTTGGTGATCAACATTTGTTGAACAAATTTTCAAATGTTTCCTTAAAGGTATGTTAATTTCCAAGATAATACTAACGATCACTGAAATAATAGCTACTGATTACTACTAATCACCCCATCCTACTCATCATATCGAATTCACCTTCTATGCATGTATATATATATATGTATATGTGTGTGTGTGTGTGTGTGTGTGTGTGTGTATATATATATATATATATATATATATATATATATATATATATATATGCATGTGTGTAGTAGACATGCACTTAAAATTTTGAAAAATTCAGATAAATATTAAATTTTATTAAACTTATCAAAATTAGAAAGATTTTGGCCGTTATTTTTTATTTAAGGGCTTCGATGGTGACAGATCATCACCCCTACCCCCCTTTCACCTTCACCCTCTCCCCGAGATTTCAAATACGTATACCATGAGACTGTTGTGACCACCACTGCCTTCAGTGCAGCATCCATGGCGATAGTTGCCTGAAGATGGTGAGTCCTAGACGGAGGTTCTTGGGCATCATTGACCACCATTGTGGCCGACAAAACCTTATCCTTCAACCAGCCTCTAACCGCGCCACCATGAATTGGTTACAATCCTCGTAGCCAATCTCTTTCCTCCCACTGGCCATTCAATCATGGCGGTTGTCACCCTTAACGTCAAGATAGTGGTTGAGCATAGGCAACTCCACCCTCAACAACCGTCAAACCCTCATCCTCATCCTAAACATGGCTTTTCAATTAAATTCAACAAGAATTTTTGGTGGTTCTTTCATTTTTCAAAAACTTAAATAACAATTTTCAACAGCTATAAGGGAGAAACGAATGGCCATATCAACTCTTCTTATTAAGCATGACATTCCGATAGATATGGTTGTTCAGGGCAACATGTTTGGTGGATATTCCAATCTAGCAAGGCAATATTGGCGGTTGAGCATCATTTTAGGGAGACACAAGGTCATCGGTAACCTTTCATCCCTCTTTTCCTATACTTTTTGCATATAGGTATTTACAATAAGAAAAACTCAAAAATTTTCAATCCGTTGCATGATTTATATGAAAACAAAACAAAATCTCCTAATTCTTAGTCATTGACGCATATTATTCTTACATAATTTAGTCTTTAAAAAATTTCCATCCGCATTACTAGAAGATATTTTAAGACAATTCATTATATTTTATTGACATATCACACCAAAAATCATGCATTATATTTTTTTTATCAAAAAATCATGTATTATATTAGAAAAATTTTAGCATTAGATTGTCCAAGTAAATCAATTGTATAAACAATTAATGCAATAAAGATATTTAATTAAGGATTAAGAATATGAGGCAGTATGTTATCTAATATGTATTTATGGATAGAGTGTGCATGTAAACATTCACCTAAATTAACGATGACTTATTTTAACACATAGAAAGTCTCAATGTAATGATTTCTTATAATTTGTAACTTAATGATGGTACTTTAAGTTTGAAGACTATTACTTTAAAAAAAATTTATGCAACACATAAAATGTTAAATATTTATTATTTTATATATGCATTTACTATACAATTAATAACTTATAAACAATCTCATACATTGTACTTGAAAAATTATAATAATTTTAAAAAAATAAAATGAAGTAGAAAGAAATAGGGTGGAATGCGAGCCCTATGAAAGCCCTATATGGCTATATTTCTCCACTAGGTGAGATTGTACTGTTCTTGAAGAAGTCGTTACCAAAGGCGGAGCCACGTTAGGGGAAGGGGGGTCAATTGATCCCCCAATTTTTTGGGAAAAAAAATTAAATATGGGATATTTTGTAGATAAGAAAAATAGATATATATTAATTAGTTCATAAATGCATAAGATAGGTATGCACAGCAGGGTGGTGGTTGTCTCTTGCTCTGTGTAGGAGGTTTCTAGTTAGACTCTTCATTCCATCTTTTTTGTCTTTTTGTTTTTTTGGAAGTGCCCTTTAATTTTTTCAATTTTTGTTTCAAAATTTTAGCAAGTAACTCCCAAAAATTCTCATTTTTTGTTTTAAATTTTGTTATTTTGTAAATAATTATATTTATTTTACTGATTTTAGTTAAATTCATTTTAAATAATTGATTAACTTAATGAATTACTCATGATTCACAAATTGAAAAAATGAGAATTTTTACCTAATTGTCTTCATAGTTAAAGATTTAAAATTGAACTAATTTTATTTGTAATTACTTACATATTTATATTTAATTTATTAATTATTATTAAATTTATATTGAATAAATAATTAATTTAAAAATTTATTTATTATTAAAAAAATTTATATTATATATATTATTAATTTCATCGTTCCTTACTCTGACTCTTATCGTTATGCGGATAAACTCTACCAGCGTAAAGGAAGGTGCAAGAATAATTGACGAATGGACAATATCACATCATCGAGCACTACTCGGACCTCGTCAAACACGTCACCGTCACTCTCAGTGCGTCTTTCTATATCTTTTAGTAGGAGTACACGCAAAAGACCGCAGACGAGTCTCCGAGTCAACTTGTGTCTCCTGCTTTGACGGACTTTCCACGCCAACCATGAGTAATTACCAATTCAAAGCCACGAATATTTCTGTAATTTGATTTGATTTGATTTGATTTCCTCCTCTCCTCCACATTAAAATATCCCCCACCTTCAGTTCACCATTTGATTATGTCCATACGTATTTCCTTCTCAGTAGCCCCATATCGCTCTTCCTTCCCAGCCCACAAACTCGTCTCCCTTTCTCTCTCTACTCCATTCAACCTTGCATTTCCTAGAGCTCAAATGAGTAGCATCGATGGAGCTCAAGCGGAACCAATTGAATCTCAGTCTCAATCTCACCCGGTTCAGACCGGGTCAGAGTTCAAGCTCGTCGGGTTCTCCAGGTTCGTCCGGGCCAACCCCAGATCCGACCGGTTCAAAGTGAAGCGATTCCACCACGTTGAGTTCTGGTGCGGCGACGCCACAAACGTCAGCCGTCGGTTTTCGTGGGGTTTAGGCATGCCGGCCGTGGCGAAATCCGACCTGTCGACCGGGAACCCGGTTCACGCCTCTTATCTCCTGCGGTCCGGCGACTTGTGCTTCCTCTTCACCTCGCCGTACTCCCCTTCCATTGCTGCCAGGGCTGGCGAGCAATCTCTCTCCTCCGCCACCTTGCCCACCTTCAGTTTCTCTATCTACAACTCATTCATGTCCTCCCACGGCCTCGGCGTCCGCGCTATAGCCATCGAAGTTGACGACGCTGAAGCCGCATTCAACATCAGCGTTGAAAACGGTGCCAAGGCTGGGTCCCCCCCAATCAAACTAAACGGCGCCGTATTGGCGGAGATCCACCTATACGGCGACGTGGTTCTCCGTTACGTCAGCTATGACGGAAGAAACGTTAGAAACTCTGAAAACCCTAGCGAGTGGTTTCTTCCGGGATTCGAGCCCGTGGATGAAACGGCGTCGTTTCCTGGTCTTGATTTCGGGCTCCGAAGAATCGACCACGCAGTTGGGAACGTTCCTGAGTTGGGTCCGGTGGTTGAGTACGTGAAGCGGTTCACTGGGTTTCACGAGTTTGCCGAATTCACAACGGAGGATGTGGGAACCAGTGAAAGTGGGTTGAATTCAGTCGTTTTAGCGAACAATGAAGAAACAGTGCTTTTGCCATTGAATGAGCCGATTCATGGGACAAAGAGGAAGAGCCAGATTCAGACATATTTGGAGCACAACGAGGGTCCAGGGGTTCAGCATCTGGCTCTCATGACTCAGGACATCTTCTGTACCCTTAGAGAGATGAGGAAGCGGTCTGGGTTGGGTGGGTTCGAGTTCATGCCGCCGCCACCTCCCACTTACTACAGGAACCTCCCTAACCGTGTCGGAGATGTGCTCACTGAGGAGCAGATGAAGCAGTGTGAGGAGCTCGGGATTCTTGTTGATAGGGACGATCAGGGGACTCTGCTGCAGATCTTTACTAAGCCTGTGGGGGACAGGTATTCATTGCTCCACTATTGCTTATGCGTGATGCTATTTCGATTTGAGGGTTTTTCTTTTTTCTTTTTTGTGTTGCTTATGCAAAGTTATTATGCAACTTCAGTAAATTTTTTAAGATGATACTTTGTTTGTGGGAAAATTGGTCAACTGACTGTTCGACTGCTGACTAATTTCTGGGTTTGTTGCTGCGGAACTTCTTATTGAAAGAAGACTAGAAAGATTATGGGAGATAAGATTCTAGGAGACTAGTACCTCAGTCATCATCACCGGCACTGTGGTCCATTCGTAGTTCATTGTTAAGTGGTTTTCTTGTTTATGCAAATATATTAGTAGGTTAGCTTACTTCGACCTGCTAATTGGATGATTTTTGATCGTGGGCAACAAATCAGTGGGTTGGTTGATCGAACAGTTTGTTTGCCTTTTTTGGAGCGTGGCTGGAGTTAGGTTATCTTGTGTAACTCTCTTTTGCACGTTGTCTCTTGTTTATGGTGGATGCTGAAAGCACCTACACTCCTTGATGAGCTTTCTGCTATTTTTCATTATTTCAATTCATTTTTTACAATCCACAAGCAGCCTCCTTTTACCCCATAGGGGTAAGGTTGTTTGCATATGCATCTCACAAGATGTAGCTGAACCTTTGGATGCCAGAGCACCTTGCTTCAATGCTATGTGCATCAGGTGCATTGGTGTTCATTTGAAGTACCAGGGGCTCAGGGAAGGTGTTTGCCTTTGGCGTGGATTCTAGGGTGGGGGGATTTGATTATAGCTATTATTTATTGTGCCTAGCATGCTGTTTATCTCATCTCTTTATAATCGAAAGCATAGGAACTAGTTCTTCAATCATTGTTAACCTTTCATGGATTGTCCTCCAGCAATTCGATTTGCTACTCACAGTAAAATTAATCTTTGGTGGATTGGCTTACACAGATTGCCAGATAGAGGAATGTGGATTGCTTCTTTTTTATTCTTAATTTTTCCAATTCTTTTTGGGGGCAGGTTTGACTGTTCCCAGTGACTGATCTAATTCCATGATGAGATTATCTGGGAACGAGATATAGTATTAGCTAGGCCGAAGGGACCTGCTAATGAATGGATTCTTCCTTCCTGGTTTTCTACGTGCTCTGGGCCTGTGGCCTAGTTGCAGAGCCGTTGTGAATGATGGAGAGCACCCTTTATCTAGCTTGAGTTTTGGATGCCTTCACTCTGTGTTCAGCACAAGCTCATGGGGGCTTTCCATGTGTGGAGGTCTTTTTTGGTCATCTTGAGAAATTAGCTTATCTGTTTGGGAAAAAACCTTGTTCCCTTATGAAAAAGAGAAATCCAGGAAATCCAATTTTGAATCTCTTTTTGATAACTGGAATTTGGAAAGCAACCTTGTCCGCTCTTTCAGGAAATCCAGACCTTTTAGAGAGCTAATGGACCCCTGTTTTTTGGTGATCAAGTTCAATTTGTTTTTCAGTAAACTTGTTGGAACTGAAAGTGATTAAACACGTGTTCCTGCTTGAAAGAAAGAAACTCCGTGTGTGGGAACAGAATCTCCCATCTGCTTAACCTTGTTGTGTAGAAAATTTGCAGCTTCATTCTTCAGGAGGACATGCATTCTAGTAGTACCCTTTCGCCAATCCCCTCTCAAGTATAGCATGTGCTTATATATTGGGCAATAGGAACTGGTGCAGTTTAGCCCCAATTAAGGGCGGATCCTGTCTCCCATTGTGAGATCAACGAACCTCGCTGCTTCTTCATATCCCCAAAAATACATATGTGCTTATATATTGGTGACGTAAATAGGACAAATAACAAGATAATAAGAAGCCGACATATGTGCTTAGTTATGAAATAATATAAGTCTATCCCATTGGACTGAATCCAAGATCTGCCAATGGGCCCCAGTATGGTGCATTCCATGCATTTACATTTTAATGTTAGAGCAGCAAATGTTCATATTATGCTGTAGGAAATGAGTAGTCGGGATCAGGACGTAAAAGTTGGTGTAATAATTACGTGAGCCCTGGTTTAAGTTGGACTACATCTGATCTGGTTGGTTGATTTTTCAGGTTACTCATAAACATCCCTTGATTGTTGTATATAATCGCTTTGTTCATTTCATATTATATTGTCCTAGGAGGTCTGATATTATAGTTCCTAAGCATATTTCATATTCATAAACATTTAGTCTATCTTTAAATTTCAAGAACCCTACCCTTGAACCCCCCCCCCCCCCCAAGGGCACAAAATAAAATAAAATAAACAGAGCCTAATCAACTGTGTACTGGTCAAAATCTGGTTCTTATAATTTCATATCAGATAAATTGACCATAACTGCTATATGACTTTAGTGTCTCCTCTGTATTATGACCAGGCCTACTATTTTCCTCGAGGTGATCCAAAGAATTGGGTGCATGATGAAGGATGAGGACGGGAAGGAGTACCAGAAGGGTGGGTGTGGAGGATTCGGAAAGGGCAACTTCGCGGAGCTGTTTAAGTCAATTGAGGAGTATGAGAAGACGCTTGAGTGTAAGCTTGTTGCTGATGCAGCTGCTGCTTGAAGCTGAGTATTGGACTGGCAACTGGACTGCTCTAGAGTTGGTGCTTATGAGCGAAGTACAGTATGTATTCTATTCGTGTGTGATATAGGATGCATCATGTATTGTTACATAATTATTCGGTGGTATTTCTTATGTATCATAGTTGCAATAAAAATAGGCCCGGAGTTCACACCTTCTTAAGATGCCTTTCTTTCTTATCTTTTATATAGCAAAAAGGAAATTATATGTCGTTAATTAGAGCTGACAAAAATTTGAGTGTGGATCGATTCGGGTCTGGACATATTGGGCATTCAGACAAAAACTTCATATCTGTACACTGTTCAGATTATAAATCGGACACTTTGAGTATACTCTGGACCCAGCCCTGAATGCCTGATGTCGAGGCCGGTTGTCTGGACGTCCGAGTTGTGATATACTTTTTAGACATTGTGATTGAAATTTTGTATGTCTGAACCCGAACTTGTTTGTTCGAAGTTGTTTTTGTAAAATTTTATAGAGAATTTGGATCAAAATAACGCATGAACCTAATTGCCCGATTGTTTGAATCCGGTTGTCCGATTGTTCGATTTTGTGCGAATCCAAAATGGCTCCAAACTACGGAGAACTTGAACCCTAATCCAAACCCAAATGGTCAAACTCGAACACAACCCGAATTTAAATTTGGACGTGATTGGTTGTTCGAATTTTAAATTCGGTTACAAATTTGTGACCGTATCCAATTTATTCGAGTTGGACAAATTCGGATAATTTAGTCGGAGGGATTTTTTGCCGGTTCTATCATTAATGTAGATTAAGTTCCACAAGCATTTTGCTAACTAGTGGAATTATATCTGTGCATTTGTTGCTCGTAGCTTTCATTTGGTAGATCGTGGTTGCTAGATGGCACCATTAAATTCTTATTTAAAAATTACGATAGTTAAATTTGTTTGTTTTGAGAAGGGTAAGGAGACTAAGTAGTAATGTAACTGTATGCTCCAGTTACCAAGGCTATTGAACTGTGACACAGGAAAGGCGATACGTCTATCATACTCTTAAGAGCATATGCTCTCACGAGCCACATCATCAATATATATTAAGAAAATAAATATATGACAAATACAGGCATGAAATATATATATACGTGAATAACGAGAGTATGTGCTTCCGGAACACTGAGATTTGCATTGTGTTTTTTTTTGGGAAAATTACCAACAGGTGTTGGATTAGTTTTTTAATTATTCAAATTAGCAATACAAACAGGTGTTGTATTATGTGGGGCCAGCAGTACTTCTGAAAGCAGCGAAATACAAGCTGTGACTAATTTACCCTTTCCTAAAAGGCCCCCCAACTGCATCCTTTTCATTGCCTACCCCCATGCTCGTCCTCCATGCTGCTTATCTACCTTCATAATCCTCATCCTTAGTACCTCGTTCATCACCTTTCCTCCATGTATCCACATTGCTCTCTTCCCCCATCCAGCAACCTCATAGTAATGAGAATCAACTGGCAATGGTTTGCAGGGGTTAAGGAATGGGGGCACTACCTGGAGGAGGCTAAAACAAAGCCTAAAAATAAGGGGTCCAACCTCTACTCTGCTTTGGTCAAGAAAGGAAAAGGATAGGGGAAATGATTAGGGACGGCAGTGGAACTGTTCTAGCAGCAATGGGTGGTCGATTTGGTGGTCGTGTCGTCGAAGAAGTGGTAGCAACAACGGAGGAGCACCAGTAAACAACAAATTGGTCTAACCCTATTTCGTTCAGTTGAGATGAGAGAAAGGAGGGGTGGCATGAGGTGGTGATTGGTGGTGCCCCCCCCCCCCCCCCTGGTTGCATTGGCGAAGGTTGCGCCGGAGCCTTCATAGGCAACTGGAGTGGTGGTGGTTGGGTGGAGTTGGTGGCACTGGGTGGGTAGGCCTTGCGCACCTATTTTGGTTTACAATAAGGGAGAAGAAGATGAGACTTGGGAGGATTCGACGAAGATAAAAAAAAGAATTTTTTTTTAAGAAAATGTTCCAATTAGCCATTTAATCTTTTTCTATTAATTTTGTTCAATTTTATTTGTTATGTTGTAGTTTATTTTACTTTAATATTTTTTTAAAAAATAAGATTTATATCTTACATAATCTGATTAAAATTTGGGTCAAAATTCTTGCATTTCTCATGCGCCTGTATATAAATATTTATGTCTATACAATATTTGTGCCAAAATGCATTAAATAAACTCATGTTTATACAATTCTTTCAATTCGAATAGGCTTTTTGACAATAACCATTTTTGCATGAGTCATACATTTAATTTTATAATTATATGATTAATACACAATTGAGAAATTAATTCACAGGGTGACAATTGTGGACTTGGAGCATTGAATACATTTTCCTTTTCCTATTTTGTTTTGTTATCATCTTTTTTCCTCATTTTCTACTCAATATGATTTTGAGCATGTGATATGTTCCATTTCTATTACTCTTTCATGAATATCTTGATTAATTACTTTATTAGTCAATGCATTAAATAATTTTGAAGTGTATGTGTGTGCGTACATGAAACACTAAGCCACAAAAGTTGAACCCTAGACCCCAAAACTTGATTGTCATTTATGGTATAGAGTCAAACTTTTATAGTCCAGGGTTTGGAGTTATTGCTGGAGAGTAAGATTTAGAGTTTGAAAAATGTGTAACAATTTATGAAAAATAAAGTTGCTATGTACAAGATAAATAATATTTTACCTAGCTATAACAATAGTTAAACTATACTCCTTAAATGAAATACTATTGAATTTAGCACGTGATACGTCTTTGATAAATTACAAAGTTTGTAAGAAAGGAACAGTGCGTAAAGAACGTTGACAAGTTTTTCCTTTTTTAATTGGAAATGTATTCGATTGATATTTCAAATTTTATGTGAAGTCCATTATTTCTAACATACTACACCCAAGAATCATCATGATTTACCGATAATCGTTATGCATGACCATAGTGATTTAAATTACACTAATGGCTCGTTTGGTTCTATGTAATCGAAGTGGTAATGCAATCAAAATGGTAATGGTGATTCCATTACCATGTTTGGTTACCATTAAGTAATGTAATCAAGATTGCATTGTAATTACATTTACCCCAATCTATGCAATTACAATTACTTGACTTTTCCTAAACAATTTTGATTGCATACCTTTGAATCAAAATCTATCCAACTATAAGCTATTATATTTGGGAACTTTCTCTCTCTTATCTCCATTGTCTCTCCTCTACTTCTCCTCTCTTATTATTTTGACACCATTTTTTTAAAGGTTTGAAGCTCCACTCACCCCTCTCTCTCTCCTGTCCATATTAGATAAAATTTAACTTAGACCATGATCGTATTATTGTAACTGTATTTTTGTACCTTCTAGACATCATGTCTCTCTCTCTCTCTCTCACGTCGTCATCATCATCATCATTTTCTCTCTACTTGGTAAACTTGAACAATATTACATTATTGTAATCTAAAAGAAATAGAGTGATGTAAGTCTCATACGAAATATCGTAATCATGATGATAAAATATTTGATGATATTTATCAACGAAGTTACAAATAATTAAAATAGGCAAAAATAAAATGCGAATTGAATTGTAGGTACTTCACGTCACGTGTAAAATTAAGTATTGTTTGTAGATGAATTCATTCCATTACACTTGTAAAAACTTTGTAACCAAACATTGTAATGCAATTATTATCATATTCCATTACACTAACAATTGCATTACATGGTTGATTCCATTGCATAGTGATTGCATTACTTTCAACCAAACGCTACATAAGTGGAACACTTTAAACCCAAGACTGGAATCCGTAAACTCCACAACATTAATCAACAAGGCCTAAATTAGAAAAATTGGACCTTATATGCTAAATAACTATTAAGGTTTAGGGTTTAAGCTTCAACTTAAACTTCAAATATCATGCTTTACGATTTAGAGTTAATCTTTTGAGGATTAGGGTTTGGAAGTTAGAGTCGTGCTCTAAACCACCAAAGCATAAACCGTAATACTAGAGTCATAGAAAATAGTTAAACAAGCCTTAAACCTTAAACCCTAAACCCTGAATTCTAATCTTGATATTTGAACATTAGGTTCGGCCATAAACATGAAATCCTGAATCACTAAAATGAACCTTAAACCCAAATGATTTATGGTTAAGGTTTATAGTTTAAGGCTACAGTTTAGGGTTATGGTAATTTAGGTCTCAGGTTTGACGCTTAGGGACTTGTGACACAAACGAACATCATACAAATAAACCCTGAGGCTTACGATTTAGCATTTAGGCTTTACGGTTTAGGCGTTTACGACTCAAGTATCAAGAACTAGGGTCTAGGTGTAAACTTTAAGGCTTATAGTATTAAGTCATCAATTTTTTACAGTACATTAATCATCTACTCATAAGAATACCATATTC
>JACYFF010031959.1:24646468-24656647 GCA_017589665.1 Selenicereus undatus
CTCAAGATTATGCAAAAGAGACAAAAATAACCCCATAAGAAATTAGCGAAAGAATATTATTACCAGGGATCCATTATAGTCCTAGAAATGAGTAGTTTAGCCGGCCATAGTTAGGAAAAACACCATTGAAATTAGTATATTTCACAACCTATGTCCAAACCTTATACTCAATTACATAAAATTATAAAACTTAGTGTAAACTCTCAAATTTGGGTCACAAATGAGATGAGAAGACAAAAGAAAAATAGCTAACAAAGCTTATTTTCTTCTTAACCCCTCAACCCAAATGATCTTGTCTTATAAAGACTTTCTCTAAAAAAAAAATGAAAGATGAAAAGACAAGAAGATGCTTGAGTGAGTGGATGTAAGAATGAGAGTGGATATGAGTGATTTTTTCCCTCAACCTTGACCCCTTTTTATAGTGGAAATCCAACCCTTAGGATACCCCCAAAATTAATGAAAATTAATTCCAATTAATTTGGGATGTTACATGCATGGTCATGGCTAGTCATAAGTATAATATTAATTTTGATTAATGGCATTTAACTAGGTTAAGAATTAGCCATGTGGGAAAAATGGAGCACTTGAGAGAAGAGGGGAGGATGAGATTGAGTGAGAGGCATGGTCAAGACTGGGTTGCTTGCTCAGGCCCAAACAAACCATTTTATGTTTTTTTTTTCTTTTCTTTTCTTTGGGCTTGAACTTTAGACTTTGCACTTGTAGGCGATCCGAGTAAAATTGCACAACCTTCATCCAAATTCTTCTATTTTAGTTTTCCGGCAAGTTTCATAAAATCTGCATTATTTACTCAAAAATATATCTCAAAGACATAAAAGTAGGTAAAATGAAGGAGAAAATTGTATATAAAATACGAATTATCAACTCCCCCACACCAGAAATTTGCTAGTCCTCGAGCAAAGATCAACAACAATGCATGAATTCGTTCAAACCATCAAGCAGGAAAAGAATAGGATTAGGTATGAATATCAAGTGACCCAACTATGAATGCCAACTCCAAATCACATATATCAATTCACTACCAACCCACAACTCATTATCAAAGATTTCCAATTCCAACCAAGTCAATAGGCCAAGATTCAAGCAAATTAAGTTCACAACGAAACCAAGTAGCAAACCATAAGCACGAAGTTTCACCCCACATAACAAAAATCACAAGAGCATCTTTTAAAATCGAGTCCCCAATACCAAATCAACTTTTTTTTTTGTTTTTTTTCTCTTTTTTTGAGACTTTGAGCTTTTTATTTTCAGAAGTTACTTGATTTCATGTGCTTTCTTGAGTGGATAAAGATATGAATGAAGATAACACTCAGAGAAACACTTAGCACATATTCAGACAATTAAAGATATGGATATAGATAGGATCTGAACATTGGTACCGAAATCAGAACTCAATTAATTTCATTTATTTGATTTTTTTTATTTTTCTTTTTTTGTTTGACTCAAAGGGAAACTCAATGCTTATCGAATACTCATCACGACATCGTAAATGGGGTTACATCTCATACTCAAAATCGACTACATAGTGGCTTTAGCACAACAAAAATTATGGCCCTCGACTAGTCAAAACTAGAAATAATCTCTAGTAAGCATGAGTCACATGAATCGAATCCACATAATAGGAGTAAGACATGCACGATTAGGACACTCAATCTTTTCCCAAAATCAACTTCACCCAAAATTTTCAAGTTTAATCCATCTCAATATTCTCATTGTCATTTAGCCTTCCCCCCACACCTAAACGTTACATTGTCCTCAATGTTGGAAAAAATAAGATATAGGAAAATGGAGAAAAGAGCAACACAACCTGATAGCATGAGGAAGATGTTTCCATGTAAGCTCAACAATCAAACTCCTAAAGTACCTTCACAACCATCACTAACCTCAAAAGCCAAAAACCAAGTGAAGAATCACACCCAAAAAACACAAGCACACCTTGATCAAAAAGAAAAATAGAGAAAAAAAAATTATACAAGACTCAAAAATCACCTAAAAAGATTGGGTTGCCTCCCAACAAGCGCTAAGTTTAATGTCTTCAGCCAGACAATATCAAGCAGAGGCTTTGAAAATGTTAAGCCTAACCCTCGTGTTCATGACCGAGACATCCATCACTCCTGATCTACAGTTAATGGTGGCATTAGCTGTGGCTAGGAAGGGACGACCTAAAATAAGAGGGATCTGCTTAAAGGCACGAGTAGGGTCCATGTCCAACACAACAAAGTCAACAGGAAAGAATCCTTTATCAATTTGCACTAAGACATCATCAATTCGTCCCCTAGGAGTCCTAACCGACCTATTAGCAAGCTGAAGGGTACAGTTGGAATGTTGCAGTTCACCTAATCCCAAATCTAAGTAAAGAGAATAGGGTATCAAATTGACACTAGAGCCCAAATCCAAAAGTGCCATGTCAATTTTGTGACTGCCAATAAAACATGAAATGGTAGGGACACCAGGATCTTTGAACTTAGGATGAGTATCACATTTCAGAATTGAACTCACTTGTTCACTTAGAAGAACCTTTTTAGACTTGTCATCTTTGGATTTTCTTTTAAAAGTATACATGTCTTTAAGGAACTTAGCATAAGCAGGGATCTGTCTAATCGCTTCCAAGAGGGGAAGATTGACCTTAACTTGCTTGAAGGTCTCAAGGATGTCATCTCTTTGCTTATTTTTCTTGGAAGGGAACGGTGCATCCAAAGCTTGAGGATAAGGAACCCTAGGCTCATATGTCACAGTGGGGTTAGACATAACAGGAGAAGGGGATGGGTCATTCTCTTTTTCAATCTCAATATCACTCTCCATGGTCTCAAGTCTTTCATCTTTATCATGTTTCTTCTCACTCACCTTGTTGTCTACTTCTTTACCACTCCTAAGAACCATTACAACTTTCAATTGTTCAAATTGTTGGCCTTTAGGGTTCTGGACGGGGTGACTAGGAAGTTTTCCTTCTTCTCTTTTACCTACAGCTATGGCTAGTTGTCCAAGTTGGGTTCTAACTTAGCTATAGAGTGTGAGTGAGAGTCAACAATATGCATTTTAGACTCAATTCCTTGGACCCTAGCATCCATATTTTGCACAACAGAAGTCAAGGTATCAAGAGCAGAAAGTACCTTGTCGATATCAGAGCTCCCAGTTGGAGCTTGATAAGAAGAGGGAGGAGCATATCTCTGGTTTTGAAAACCAGGAGGGGTAGGTCTGTAAGACTGCGCATGAGGATTCTCAACATTTTGAGACATCCATGAAAAATTAGGATGATTCCTCCAACCATGATTATAGGTATTAGAATAAGGATTGTTGGATGGAGGAAATCCTTGGGCAGCATTCACTTGTTCAGTCATACAGTTAGACTTACCAATACACGGACAATCAACAGAAGCATGGATGGGACTAGCACAAATCGAACACACATCTTGCATATTAGGGGCATTAGACACTTTATTCATGCACAACAATTGATCAAATTTCTTAGCCAAAGCATCAACTTTACTAGAAAGGTCAATTGAATGTGAAACCTCATAAATTCCTCCTTTACTTCCTAAATGCCTAGGCAAATCAGAATGTGAGGAAGTAGCATGCAAGTGTGAATTCTCACTCAAATGTTCAAACAATTCCCAAGCTTCTTCAGGAGTTTTGTACAAAAAACTACCACCACATGACGCATCAACCATCTGCCTATTGTGCTCATCTAAACCAGAGTAAAAACTTTGGACAAGTTGCCACATAGGTACCTCATGGTGAGGACAACATCGCAACAATTCTTTAAACCTTTCCCAACTTTCATGCAATTGTTCATTTTTATTCTGTGAGAAAGTAGTTATAGCACATCTTAAGGCAGTCAGTTTACCAATGGAGAAAAACTTTTTCAAGAATTCCTTTTGCAATTGATCCCAAGTGGTGATATTTGTCTTAGTGTCCAACCAAGCTTTAGCTTTGTCTTTTAAAGAAAAAGGAAAAAGCCGCAAGCGAAGAGCATCATCAGAGATATTATGTAAAAACACAGTAGAGCAAATCTCTAAGAATGCATCAACATGCTTGAAAGGATTTTGAAACTCTAGCCCATAAAACGACGGGAGCATTTGGATAACAGAATGTTTAATCTCAAATGGCACCGTAACAGTGGGCATACGGGTTCTAGTTGGTGAGTCATAGGTGGCGGGGGTAAAATACTCTTTAAGTTGCTTAGGTGGTGGGGTTGGTTGTTCTTCAGCCATCTTGTTCTTAGATTCCTTTTTCTTAGCTCTTATTTTGCGAAGAGAGCGTTCAATTTCAGGATTGTATGGTTCAGGATTGAAGCACAAAGAACGTCTACCAAGCATATACCAACAAGGAACAAAAAGAAAAGAATGAAATCACCACAATAGTCACCAAACAAAAATAAAAAGAAGAGAGAAGAGAGAGATAAGAAGAAAAAAAATAATAAGAAAAATAAAAATAAAAACAAAAAAAAACGAAAGGGAAGGGGGATAACAAAAAAAAACAAAATAAATGAAATGAAATAAAATAAAAAGAACAAAAGAAATAAAAGGGAAGGGGATTGTTAGATTAGGTACAATAAATAAAATAACAAAAATAAAATTAAAAAAAAGTTAGATTAGATTAGAGTAGATTAGAAGGGAGAGGAAAAATAGTTAGATTAGATGGGAGAGGGAAGAACAAAAAATAAAATGGTTAGATTAGGAGGAATTGGGGAATGAGACAATAAAGATAAAAGGGAAAGGGGTGGAGAAATAAATAAAATTGTTAGATTAGCGGGGAAGGGGAAAACAAAAAAAAAAGGAAAAGAAAATTCAAAAATCACTATTCGTTCCCCGGCAACGGCACCAAAAACTTGGTGTAGATTTTATATGTAGTTTTAAAACCCTTCTTACTTGCAAGTGCACAAGGTTAATTGTAGACTAGCGAGTATAGGGTGTCAATCCCACAAGGAACAATAGCGATTTTTGACTTGGCCTTTTTGATTATAAAGAATAATCTAATTTCAGAGTTGGATTATGAATATAGATTGACCAACAAAATGAAGAGCAAATAAGTAGTAAAGTAGAGAGAAATCAAATAGGAGAAAGTTCTAGGACTTTAGATTTCACCTTTGATGCCAATATTGATTTACTAATTCGAATGGGGATTCAATTTGTCTCTTGTTCAACCTAAGCTACAAGCATTAGGCTATGAATTAGAAAGATGATTATAATTATAAAGTGACATAATTTATCAAGTGGTTTAGCATGAATTATTCTTTTTAGACATAACTCATCTAATTTCTAGCATAAATTATTCAATTTAAACAATTATAATTTTAAGCCCAAATTGCATAATCATCATATTAGCCTACAAGGTCTAATATTCATTTGGGATAGCAAATTAAACTAATGTCATCAACATGATTAAACATTAGTGTTAAGATGCATAGGTAGATGATGATCAAATACAAACTCAAGATTATGCAAAAGAGACAAAAATAACCCCATAAGAAATTAGCAAAAGAATATTATTACCAGGGATCCATCATAGTCCTAGAAATGAGTAGTTTAGCTGGCCATAGTTAGGAAAAACACCATTGAAATTGGTATATTTCACAACCTATGTCCAAACCTTATACTCAATTACACAAAATTATAAAACTTAGTGTAAACTCTCAAATTTGACTCACAAATGAGATGAGAAGACAAGAGAAAAATAGCTAATAAAGCTTATTTTTTTCTTAACCCCTCAACCCAAATGATCTTGTCTTACAAAGACTTTCTCTAAAAAAAAAATGAAAGATGAAAGGACAAGAAGATGCTTGAGTGAGTGGATGGAAGAATGAGAGTGGATATGAGTGACTTTTTCTCTCAACCTTGGCCCCTTTTTATAGTGGAAATCCAACCCTTAGGATACCCCCCAAAATTAATGGAAATTAATTCCAATTAATTTGGGATGTTACATGCATGGTCATGGCTAGTCATAAGTATAATATTAATTTTGATTAATGGCATTTAATTAGGTTATGAATTAGCCATGTAGGAAAAATGAAGCACTTGAGAGAAGAGGGGAGGATGAGATTGAGTGAGAGGCATGGTCAAGACTGGGCTGCTTGCTCAGGCCCAAACAAACCATTTTATGTTTTTTTTTTTCTTTTCTTTGGGCTTGAACTTTAGACTTTGCACTTGTAGGCGTTCCGAGTAAAATTGCACAATCTTCATCCAAATTCTTCTATTTTAGTTTTCTTGCAAGTTTCATAAAATCTGCATTATTTACTCAAAAATATATCTCAAAGACATAAAAGTAGGTAAAATGAAGGAGAAAATTGTATATAAAATATGAATTATCAGTAACATAATTAATCAAAATACAAATATGAAGGCATTATTGACCAAAACATAAAATTTAGTGGCATATCAATTCAATAACTCCAAAATTTTGTAATTGCACTCATTTTTTTCTGATAAAAAAATTCGGCTGATTGGATTGGATGGCATTTTGCTAACGGTAGTGTTAAAGACTATTGCAAATATTAGGAATTATATTAGTCAAAAATACACAACTCAAGAATTCGGATTTTATGGATGGAAATTTTAATAAATAAAAGATAAATCAGTAGATTTTTCTTCCACTCAAATGAAATACTTTTCTAATCTCAACGTCTATATTTTGATAAATACATTTATTTTATTTTCAAATGTTTCCACCTTGTTTGTTTGTCTTAATTTTAGATCAAAAATGCTGATCGTTAGGTTAAGAGATATTTCAAATATCATTCTGAACATCTAATATCTAATATCTATCCCTAATTACATGTACATATATATGTATGTGCACACATATACACACACACACACACACACACACACACACACACACACACACACACACACACACACACACACACACACATATATATATATATATATATATATATATATGTATATATGTATACGCACACACAGACACACACACACAGACACACAGACACACAGACACACACACACACACACATATATATATCTCATATCTATCTAATATAACATATAAAGGTTCAGTAGTAATTGTTTTGGAGACATTTCCCCCTTATAGTTGAGACTTTTTGGTTTTTTTTTCTTCTTTTTTTTACTATTTTTAATTCATGATTAAATAAAGAATGAAATTCTTAAAGTAGTAAAAATTCAATGGTCAAGTGTTTTGGGTTGTTTTCGAAAGAAGATTACGGATGGACAAAAAAAGTTTGGGGTAATTATGAAGAGATAATCTCATATTGGTTGCTGGCTTCCACCACTATGAAAATAGGTGCTTGCAATTGGAGCTAGAAGATGCATGCAACTTATTGGACTTTGCTACAAGTGCAAATCATTCAACAATTTATTAATTGTCATTTATGTAGTTCATGAGGATTAATATGGAAAAATTCGCCACTCTCAATATATTTTTAAATTCATACTGTGTAATTAAACAAGCCATTTTTTGATCAAACATTTTTTTAATTATGGCAAATGAACATAATTAAAATGAAAAGCACGTCTTCTCATAAAAGTGCATTGAACTACATCATTAGCTAAGATTAGCTAAAGCACTAGTGAAAAACAGAGATCTAAGGAGAACGACGATATAATAGAATGTCCAAATTTTTATAGTCAACCTACTGTCATGTTTGAGTACCTTGGTCCAACCACATGTAAATTTCTACGTTAATATTGGATATCTGCCAAGGGATTTGGATATTTTCTTTAGATACTTGAAT
Source organism: Selenicereus undatus (assembly GCA_017589665.1). Classification (NCBI taxonomy): domain Eukaryota; kingdom Viridiplantae; phylum Streptophyta; class Magnoliopsida; order Caryophyllales; family Cactaceae; genus Selenicereus; species Selenicereus undatus. Next base: position 24,654,198 of record JACYFF010031959.1, read on the forward strand.
CACAATCTAGTTGTCACCGTTAATAACTTTTTTTTTTTGGCATCCTGCTTGAATTGCTGCATTGACTCCGTCTCTAAGACCACTAGTTTCTGCCATAGGAATAAATGTTTGGCCATAATATGTTGCCTTGCCTTGATGAGCTTGCTCATGTAATCATGTCAAATGAAACATTCTGTTGCTGAGGAGTCATTCAGTGATCCATCAAAGTTAATTTCGACAAATCTTGGGGAGGGAATATGCCATCTCACAAAGTGGTTAGAGATGGGAGAGGGCGAACAAGACCCCCCAAAGTATTTGTCAACCAACGTACAAGTTTGGATTTTCCATTCAGCACTTGTCTCTTTTTGCTTGAATTAAACATACTGTGGGTTTGTAAAATTAATTTCTAAAAACTAAAGCATTTGTTTTTTCTTTCTAGATGCTCTAAAAAACAAATGAAACATGTTGTAGTATTTTGAGATTATGAGAACATCTGACTGCAAATAGACAATGAAAAGCACCTTGATTTTCGATAAGTGCTTCTTTATACTTCATTTTTTGGACGTTTTGTAGCACTTTTTTTTAGAAATTTATGGTTTTTATGTCATAATTTATACTCCTAATATCATTTTATGCTTGGTTATGGTTTGTTGATGACTTTTGGATGACTTTAGACCATTTGACCTAGCATTTAACCTTCATTTGAGTGCATCTTGACCACCATGGAGGTACCCCAAGTCCCATGCCTATGGCGCAAGAGAAGAGCAGAAGATTATAGGAGCAGCCCGAACCATGGTCCAGCCGTGGTGGCTGCCATGGACTGTGGTGAGCCTGTAACTGCTAACCTCTTCATCTTTCTTCATTGTGTGGATCAGGATGCTCTGTTTGGTGGTTAAAAGGCGTGTTTGAAGGCTGTAGAAGGGAGAAATTCAGCATCGTCACTATCTCCCCACTACTCTCGCATCCATCTCTCTTAGTTAGAATTTAGTTTAGTATATTTTTCAAAGCAAAAGAAGAATTGAAAGGAGAAGCTTTGATCTTGGAGGCTTGAAGATTATGGCATAATTTAAGGGTTCTCATTGTTGTAAAGTTTTCCTTCCCTTTGAACTTATTCTTGAACTCTTGTGTTAGTTGAATTTGAAATATGAGTGACTAGTTTTTTTCAATCTAGGGATTTGTTAGTCATAGTATTGTACTTAGATCCTTTATTTCTACAATCTTGTGCTTACTTCATGATTGGAATGATTTACTTCTATCTTGGGATTGAAATATTGTGAGTAGAATTTGGTCAATTTTGCTTGCTTATATTAGGTAGTTGAGTGAAGTATCAAAAAGTGAAACTCACTACTAGATAACCTTGATAGAACTTGACCTAGCAAAACTTAAGAGAGAATTGAGTGTTAGGAGGAGACTTAGCATTCATAGATCTTCAACCTAGATTAAATCAAAGACACTTGAAAGAGTGTTACTTGAATTTGCTTGGGCAATTTAATTTATTTTGAAAGAAAGGATTAAATTCAACCCAATTGCAATTCCTTGAATCGTTCAATCCATGAAAAGTGTATGCTTAATTCTATGATCCAACTCCTTACTTGGTGAATCGAATTCCTAGATGCTTTACTTTGATTGAATTTCCAATTAGATAATTAGTTTATTTAAATCGACTCATTGAAAAGATTGATCACTTAGCATTTTCAATAGTACATTAGCTCGGTAGGTTACTTTGGTCCCTTAGAATGATCTTTTAATCTAAACTACAACACCCGTGCACTTGCAGACAAGTCAAGTTTTTTCGCCGTTGCCGGGGACCAAATTGTTAACTATTGAGTTAATCTTACGAAATTGACTAAGCGTTTTGCTTCATTTTCCTTTTCTTTTTTATTGCATTGGCAGTGTTACTGATTGTGCTTGTAGGAATTTTTCCCTTTTATTCGAAGTCCATTTCTACATGAACCCAATCCTGAGATTGAGAGGACTTTTCATTTTTGGAGGAAGAAGCAAAGAATTGAGCAACAAAGGCGCAAGGCTCAAGAGACCTCACCAATTATGGAGGGAGGAGGAGCTAAGCAAAGAAGGACACTTAGGGATTTTGTTGCCCCAGGAGTACAAGGCATCACCTCAAGCATTACTCATCCTAACATGAAGACAAAGAATTTTGAGCTCAAGCCGACTCTTATTGCCATGGTGCAAAAATCCCAATTTGGAGGCACCCCGTTGGAAGAACCGAACTAACACCTCTCGGTCTTTTTAGAGGTGCTTGACACATTGAAGCTCAACAGAGTCTCTATAGATGCCATTCGACTCCGGCTATTTCCCCTTTCACATAAGGACAAGCTAAGAGCGTGGCTTCATTCTTTGCCTCCCGAATACGTCACTACACCGAATACGCTTACTAGAGCCTTCCTCGCAATATTCTTCGTACCAAGCAAAACAGAGCGCTATATGTAAATGTGCGAATGTGTGCGTGTATA